>CP139506.1:54854621-55245528 GCA_021014915.2 Artemisia tridentata subsp. tridentata
TTCCAAAAAATATGATTTTCACATTTGTGGGAGTTGTATTGGAACTAAATTCACTTTTTATTTTGTTATGTTTACGTAATTGTTACGTAAACTACGCGTTTTTGGTTTTTAGATTTTCATTGCTTTTTTAATAAGTTTGTAAATTATAAAAAAATTATTTTAAGTTTGTTTAATTTGCATTAAGCCCCTAAGGCATGCAAACCCCTACTATAGTTATAATCATTTGTTTTGTTTGTTTTATCTTTCGCGTTTTTTGGGTTTCTGATTGCCGTTTTTTAACGATATAGTTGTGACAGAGCTATTGCTACTCACATTCCTAGTGTTAGTAAATCAGATTCCTGTTTTTTTGTATATTCCATATCATTTCACACACACATTCGTTGTATTACATTTTACACACCTCGTTGGGACATAACGACCCGGGGATGTACTTCTATACTCCCATGGATTTAAATTGCATTTTTCTCCCGTATAGTTTGGACTTGTATGGTTGACCGTTCGCAAGTGGTTGGCTGATATAAGATGACTGTATAGGAGCGACAAGTCCGCTGGAGCCTTATTAAAAAAGGCTCCAATTGTCAAAACCTGGTTCCACCCAGTCTTGGGGATCCTGATGACATTCGTCATTCAGGTCCTTGGGGGGAATAAATCCCCCAAATGAGCAATTGAACTCACACAACAATTGTGTTGTTCAGTCTCTTGGAGGGTAGAAAAAATAGATATCGGAGGTATTATCTTCCTTGACCTTTTTGCTAAGCTCTCGGGAAATCTAGGCAAAAATACTTGTCTTATCCTAGGTTTATTTCCTGTGTGCTTCAGGACCTTCTTGGTTCTGACTATGTGAGGCCTGACGTCTTTGGTATGAAACCTGACGTCTTACACAAGCCCAAAATTTCACTAGTGGCATAACTGAGGTACAACCCATTGCCCTGATTTAATACATGCAAAAAGTTATTCAGGGGGAGAACGCTGTTTCTCCAGTACCTTCACCTACAAAGAAGGTGAAGAAGATAAAAAAAGGGTCAGTCCAGTAAAGGGGGTTAGACCTAAACCCCTCGCCACTGAGATGATGCCGGAAAACCAACTCAACCTTAAAAAGAGGTTGAATGTGGCCCAGACCTCTGAGACACCCACTATAGAGACCCCTGACCACAAAACAAAGGCCAACGGAGGGCACTGAGAAATCATCCTCAGTGTCCTCGGGAAACCATTTCCACATGTTCCAACCAACATACACAAGTCTGAGGGATCAGGAACATTCACCATTTCACATCCCCATGAAGGAACTGACAAATCACAATCAGTTCCTGAGGGAGAAAAGGGTTCTAAATCCTCGGTTGGGGCAGCACTGCTTCCACTGAGAAGGGGACCCAAAACCCTTTCTCACATCCCGATAAAGGAACTGAAAAAAATCACAATCAGGGCCCTAAGGGAGAAAAGGGTCCTAAATCCTCAGTAGGAAAGCACTATCCTACTGGGGAAGGGGACCCAAAAAAAAAAATCACATCCTGCTAACGTTCTAAGCAATCACACTCAGGATCTCAGGGAGTTCAGGCCCCAAAATTTCCCCAAAAGGACCGTACAATCCTGTGGGAAGAGGGTCCATCAATCATCACAATCAGTGCCTAGTGATACTACTGGAAAACACCTATCAGTAGTTGAAGGCGCTAAGGGGGACAAAGACTCAGAGGGAAAGGAAAAAAACCCGCTGATAGGAAACCCATCACCCCCTCAGGCGGATCCATTCACTCAGGAAGTGCCCCCAAAAGCCAGGCTGGTATTACCCCAGTTATTATGGCTAGTCAGGCTGAGCAAACCCCACTCAGTTTTTATAACAACGGGGTCAGGCCCTGCCAAAACCCAAAGGCGAGTCTTATTATGAAGAGGATCCGGTTCAATTTTGGGTATTGAGTCCATGGGGGATTTCAGGCTCTTCTTAAGTCTGATGATGAGCTCAAGGAAGAGAGTGATGGGGAAAATTTTTGAGGCAGGTGAGGATATGGAAACTGGTGTACAAAACTGAACACTCTGAACAACCTGAACAATCACATCAGTCATCTCTACATCCAAGTGGGAAAAATCAGAATCTCAAACTGCTGGTTCTTCGGATACTGACAACATCCTCACCCAAATATGACAACACTCTTCCTTCACTGAGAGACAATTGGTCAAGTTCCTGCTTAGCCAACAAGGCTCTCTTCCCAAAGGGCTGAACTGAAGGGAAAAGTTTGACCAGCAACTGAAGCCGCTGTTCATTATGTAAACCTGAAGGACTCAGTGGAAGCCCATCATGATGATGAAAATGAGCACATGTCATCTATCTCCTTCTCCCTAACGAATCTTGATTTCAACTTAAAACTGTTCAACGAGTCTCTCACCAACTTACAAAAGAGCGTTGATACTATTCAAAAGTCAGTAAAAGATGACCCTGAGCTAAAACAAAAAAGTTCTTCAGGCTTCGGAAACTTACCAGCAAAAAAATTCTCAGTTGACTGAGCTGGTAAACTGTGCTGAGATCCTCAAATCTTCAGGGACTCACTCTTCAATGGACTCATCCGATCTTCCCTGGGTCTAAAGGAGTCCCACATGGCTTCTTTGGCATCATCTTCTTCCTCCCTGGCTTGGGAAATCTTGGGCCAAGGATGACTGCATTAGAGGTTTTCTCAGGCTTCTCTTGAGACTAAGGTCTAAAACTCTTCAGGATGACACCTCAGACATCAAGTCCATGATGACTGAGATCTATCAGGCCTTCAAAGGTCAAGCTCCCTCAACTTCAGTGAGCGAGCCACTCTTGCTCTACTATGGGTCAAGCAACAGTTGAGAGGGGAGAAAGTCACTGAAGAAACCTCCACAACCTGAACAAGAAAAACCCTCCTTCTCACATGAGGGGGAGAACCCTTTGAAAACCACATCATCTTCTCCCATCAAGACAAAGGCAAGGGCATTCTCACAACCATTAAAGCCTGAGCCCACAATTCTTGGTGCCTTGCCTCAAAGGAAAGAAGGCCAGACCTGATGAACCAGTCAGGGTTCCTTATGAAATCAATAGGGTGATGGACCTTCTCACTCATGCTGAAATTCAAGCTCACATAGAGAAAGAGGAGGCAATGAAGAAAGCTGCTGAAGATGAAAGGCAAAAAAAGCTTGCTCTAATTCAGGCTGCAAGAAAAAGAGGCTGAGAAGATTGGGATTGAGGCAAAAGACCTTGCAAAAAGGGAAGGTGGGGAAGAGCTTTGTGGAAGCTCAGAATGCTCAGTTGGCTGCTCTCAGGCAGAAGAGAGAAGAAAGGGCGAAAAGGGCTGAAGAAATTAGGCAGAACAGGATTGAGAGATATCAGTGGGTCATGACAAGCAGGTTGAAACCTGAACCCATCCTTGATATCAAGATTACCGAAACTCCAACCCTGCCATTGTTACTGTCTACAGGGAGTACTGACAAAAGAATTCTTCAGGTTCATAGCCCCTTCAGATTCGTAGACTTCGGGATCACTGATGTTGGATGAAATTGGGTTTCAATATTAGCGAAAAAACTAATGTTGTTGGTCCCTGGTCTGTTAAAATCCCCGAGCCTGAGGTGATGAAAGATTGGCGCAGCACCTCAGGAACTTGGTATTCCATCTCTTCTTCCTGCTGAACAGCCTGCCCTTCTCAGTCTTCTTCAAGAAAGAAAAAAGAAAATTGAAGCTGAGCCTGAGTTTAAGGTTCCTGGGCTTGACTGTAATGGGGCTCTCCCTGAAGGTGTTCCATTCAGGAACATGTGGTCATTGAACAACCTGAAAGAGGTATGTTCTTCATTGATGAATTCGGGGGACCAAGCCTTTCAGAGATGGAGTGAATTGATCTACCCAGGGATAAAAGGGCCATGCTTGGCTTTCTAATGAATGGCCTCCCCACTCAAAATCCTGAAAATGCGAGGTTTTGTCAAGATCTGAAAAGGAAATCGAGAGCACCCTGACCAACAAGAACTGCAGTCAAAAGAAGCCTAAGCTTGAAGCCCTTGGGATTAAGTTGAACTGATGAATCTGCCTGACTACTCCACCCCTTTTGTACTTTGTTTTGATTTGGACTTGTAATGATATAATAAAATGATATTTTTATTATTTCAGTATCCTTATTTACATTCTAGTACATTCAGTATGAGTAAAAGTCATTAGCTCACTCATTACTGATCAAAACACTTGGGAATAATTTATTATCAAATAGGGGGAGATTTTGGGTCCGTCAGTACCCATGAATACTTAAAACAAGATTTGAACACAAAATTAAACTAAGTGTTAACTTTTAAAACCCAGAACAATTCAAGTCACTGAGAGACAGTCTCTCAGTGAGTCATCTTCAGGATGCTTAAGGCGAATTCAAGACGAAGGATTCACTACTCAGGAACGGGGGGTACTCCCTGAGGTATGACTTAAGCCCAAAGAAGAAGATGATGGTTCAGTGAGTGTTGGACAAGAACTCATTGAACCCCAGTCTCCTCAACAACAATTGTGATTAATAAATGAAGGCGTGTACTGAAGAACCTAAAGCCTGAAAGAAAGGCAGAAGGGGGAAAATCTGGGAAGAGGGTTTTAAAATAAGATCAAATCTTATCTTGTCAGGAAGAAACCTTCCCTAAGACGGCTAAAAGTCATGGAGTGTCGACCAAACCACTCCTAAATACTTTTAGCCCATTCCTATTGGTTCTTGGAAATGACAATTACTGTTGTACTTGTCAAAACCACTTGCTTCAAAAAACTTGTATTATTTTTTAATCCTTTTACTCTTTATACTTGTGTATAAATAGGTTCAGATGGGAGAGAAGTTTTTTGTGTTTTGTACATTAAAAAGTTTTAGACTTTTACAAAGAAACTTCTCTTCTACAAAGAGTAACGTATCCTGAGATGCTCAGTGGGTCAAAATTGTTACCACTCAAAGCAAAGCTTGAGTTTAGATAGGAGACACCACCATACCTTGTCTATTCAATACCAAGTGTTTGTTCCGCAAAACACTTGGGGAAAAAGATTCTTGATTCATTTTTAATAAGAATTTAAAAGTTGAAAAATACTTATGTTTTTTTTACTTTTACGTTTCATTAATCTGTTAGAATTAATCATAACATTGTATTAGTCATAAACACGAATAGATTAACTTTCTAGTTAACTCTAAGCGTTTGGGGGAAGGGAACAACAATGTATCACTCTTGTAAAAGATGTATCAATATCTCTAGTACTTTATAAAGGTTTAGCACTTTCTAAATAAAGAAGTATTAAAATTTTTAAGGGCCAAAAACATTTCTTTAATAGAAAATTTAACAAGCGATAGCCATATATTGAATTCAGTCAACTTGTAACCGCTAACATTTTAAAAAGCCTATTGAATTCAGTCAATTTGTAACCACTGACATTCATACAGCCTATTGTAACAGCTTCTTGCTTATAAAATCAAAATAAAATAAAATAAAATATGACACATATTTAGACACACACAAAAACACAATATTGTCTTTTCTCTCTCAAATAGAAAACCATCTTCTTAGGTACACCACCATCAGATCCACCCTAACCGCCACCACCTCATCCTCCGCCGCCACAGTACGCTGGAACCACTACTTTTTATGGTTTCAGTTTAGGGTGGTATTGGTGGTAGATCTTGTGGTTTTGTGGTAGATCGAGATATAAAACCTAAAAACACAATACAAAAACACACATGCAAACCTTTTAAACCTCAAATATAAGGATGTGTCAATATTAATAAATATGTTTAATTATGGATGTATCACTCTCGTAAAATGGTGTGTTAATATGTTTAAAGATGTGTATCAAGTATGTCAATATGTATAAAAATGTTTCAGTATTTAATTAATGCTAAATTGAAGCATGTATTTTTTGCATTTATTTATTATTGTTATTATTTATGCGTGTAATGAATGTAAAACAAACATCTAAGGGCATCAACTATGGGGGGTTCATGTAAAGGTTTATAAAGTTATGAAGAGGTATAAAAATTTGAAAACCATAGTGAACATCTAATTCAAGTTATGTGGCATGAATAGGTCTAGGATATTAAACCTTTTCATAATTTAATGCATTTGAATTATGTGAGATGTTTATAAAACTTGAAAAATGTTATACATAGTGGAGATAGGTTTATAAAACAAAAAGATTTATAAATTATGTCAAAACACAATTATAAACCTTTTAAAAAGGTTTACCATAGTTAATGCCCTTAGCCATCACAAAATATGTTCATTTTAAATTCAATTTTGGGGTCTTCATTTAATTGCTACAAAACGTCAACATGATCATTAAAGAAAGAGGATAAAAAACCTTGATATCCCAATAAAAAAAATGCATTGATTTAATTTGATACTCCTAGTCCTAACCCCGTTTTTGACTCACGTTTTACATTTTCGACCACAATGATCTAGACCACATATTTATTTGAGTAAACTGCAAAAAATGTCTCTAAACTTTCCGAAAAATGCAAAAAATGTCCTAAAAAAAAATGCAAAACATGTCCCTAACATATCCGTGTGAAATGACTATTTCTGCAACTTATGTCTTTAAGGGTTACTGTAGCTGTGAATTCATGTTTTGGCTTAACGCTCGTTACTTTTTCACTAACGTATCCGTGTGAAATGACTTTTTTACGAAACTACAAAATATGTCTCTGTAGTTGCGAGGGTAAAATAATCATTTTTACACGGCCACGTTAGTGAAAAACTAACGAGTGTTAGCCAAAAACAAGAAATTTTCAGATACAGTAACCCCTTTAAGGACATAACTTGCAGAAATACTAAACGTTAGGACATTTTTTGAAATTTTTTTTTTAGGACATTTTTTGCATTTTTCAAAAGTTTTAGGAATTTTTTAAAAGTTTACTCAATTTATTTTGAGTGAAAAATCCAATGGCTTATATTACTTCCTTTTTTTTTACCTACCTTAATTTTCACATAAAACAAAAAAAATTAAAAAAAAGCAAATGAATCTGGATCCACAGAAAAGAGTAAAATACTCACTTTTATAGAAAAAAAAAATTTATAGTCAATTCATTATAAAAGATGTAGCAAATATATTATATAAAATTATATATATGTGTGTGTGTGGGGTGTTGGATATATATTAATATATATATTTATATTTATATTAAAGGTAAAGATCAAATAAAAAAAAAAATTTCCGTACACTACGTAAAAAAAAAATTTCCAAAAGTTCTGAAAAAACCCAAAATAATTCCAAAAAATGGGTCGTTTGTGCATGAAAAGTTGTGAAAAAAGTTTTTCTAAAAGCGGTTTTTTTTTTTTGAAAAAAAAATTATGAAAAAAAACGTTTGTGCTTTAAAACGCTTTTTTGTGCATCAAAATTCGTTTTTGCACCCAATTCTTTTGATTTTTTCTAAAAATAACTTTTGCGCATCCAACTAAACAAGTTAAAAATTTTTGCGCATCAAAATTCGTTTTTTGTGCATTAAAAAAACGTAAAATAACTCAAAATTAGAAAAATTTCTTTCAAAAAAGTTTTTTGCACCAACATAACCGTTCTTGGGATGTTTTTGATTTTTTCAAAAATTAAAAAAAAATCTTTTTACTTTAGTGTAGGTATGTGTCTTTTTTTTAACTTTACGTTATATATATATTTATATATAAAAATTGATTCAAAGCCCGCCCAAGGGGCGGGCATGTTTTTTAATTATTCTTTTGAGGCTTTTATTTAAACGGGAATTATTTTTTTTTGGTAGAATTCTCTACTTACTTTTCGAACCCCGCTGTTATTTTTTAAAAAAGAAATTTAAACAAAAAGATATAAACAAAAAATTTAAAATTTGAATGGTTAAGAACGATAAAAATATACGTTTATCGAATATCAGGAAAATGTGAAGCTTGAAAACCTTGGTGTTTAAAACTTATTTAAGAATGTTGCTTTTTCTAAATTTAAGGGACACGATGATGATTGACACCTCCATTTCTTTGCCCCGTTACTGCAACATTTAAAACTTCGTTAGACAACATAATAAAATATATTATAAGTTGGCACCATGGATAACTTGATTAAACCGCTTGTGCTCATTTTTTTTGGTCCATCCTAGTGGCGAATCCCGCCCAAGCGGCGGGCTGTTTTGTAATTATTTTTTAGTGTATTATTTTTGAAAAATGGATATTGTTACGGGGTTGTTTTTTTTGGGTAAATATGTGAAAGGGAAAGTTATTGTGGATCTTTTGTGTTATATGTATTGTGATTATTTTTTTGGTGTTTTATTTTTAAATAGTTTGAGTTTTTTAAAAACCCGCCCAATGGGCGCCTGATTTGTGATTTTCTTTCGGTTTACTTTTGAATAGCAAGTATTGTTACGAAGATTTGTTTCATAAATAATTTAAAAAGGAAAATTATTATGAACTTAATTAACATACTACCTTGATAGATTTACAACAAAGTTTTTTTAAACCCCTTCCCTGATCTTCACTCTAGAAAGCGACATAAATTAGCCTGAGAAACATGGGAAGGGGAAGTAAAATATAAAATTAGCAAAATTTTAAAATTAAGGAGTTAAAAAAAACCTGTGTAAATGGAGCAAGTGCTAGTGAAACATGGATATGCGGGGTCGATTTAAATTTTAAACTGATAAAATGCGAAATTAAGTTCAATAAACCTCAAAAAAAGTCTAAAAAAAAAAATTTAATGTTTAAAGTTTAAAAGTAGACATTTTTTTATGTCCGGGTTTTGGTTTATTTTTTTCCAACGATTTTGGGTTTTTAGCCTTTAATCTTTAAAATTGATTTACAAATTTTTTGCAAGTAGAACCCCAAAAAGATACGTTGCATACTTTTTGAAATCATGAAAATTTTCCCTTTTTGTAATTTTTCTGTAGTGTCTTCTTCTTGGTGGTTTGATCTCACATATATCAACCTTGTCCTTTTGCTAACTTAAATAGCTTAAAGATTTACCAGCGAGATGAAACTTGGTTCCCTGTAAAGATTAAAGAAAATTTTGGTTCCTCTTATTGACAATTGATTGCTTAATTAATTTTTAAAGACTTATTTTTAGCAAAAAGTTTTACATCCCACAACTCAAACTAAAGTAATCACTCACTTTTTTTTAATTAAAGTTTTTTTGTTTCATTTTCACATCTCTTCAATAGATGCCTATCCATCTCTTCCCATTCACCTTTTAGAAAAAACTTCTCCCAAATGGTATGGTTTCTCTTTCATCAATTCTTTGTCTTGTTACCCCAATTCATCAAAATCCTATCTTTGGGGGACTTCCTTCCCACTTATCTTGCATCAAAAAATGTTGCCCATACATAAGCCATCAATATTATTATGCTATTATAATTTTTTCCTTGTTCAACTGCTTATTTGGGATTCTACAAGATTTTGATTAGTTTTTCTAGTGTTTTCAAGTGTTTATCTAACTCTCCCATTACATCTTCTTCACACACTTTTTCGGCTAAGTTTCTCTGTCAATGTTCAGTGCCGATGTGCGATGCGAAATATAAAAATTTCGAAAATATTACGATCTTCAAAAGGCCTACCCAAAAATCCCAGGAGTATCAATCACTTGATACCTCAAGTATCATAATTTTTATCCCCAAAAATAAAGATGTGTGGTAAAAGCATACAGCTGGAATAAATGTTTGAGAATTTTGTTATAAATGAAACTTCCCCAACGTTAGGATATAACATTAAATCGGTCCGGGTTTGTTAGGACGTTTAAAGGAACCCTCGCATTGTTGTTTGTTTGGTTAAAGGGTTCTCCAAAGTGGGGAACAATTTTTTTCTGTGACGGTACACATAGCCCAAGAGCGGCAACCTTAAAACCCTTGCACCTATAGAGTGAGTCCCAATACTTCAACAACTTAGAAATTTTTAGAAATTTTAAAATGAGATCCCTGGCGGTTTGATTTGACCAAGGAAAGTTTGTAATGGACTTTCTTGTAGAAAAACATGAAGAAGATCCCCATAAAAAAGGATGGTGTCATCGAGTTTGGGAAAACTTTTCGTGATGGTGTGGTGTTATATTTACTTTTAGACAGGAAAGTGGTATTGTTATTATTTTCATCCTGAAAAGCCCCTTTTTAATGCTTCCTTTGTTTCCTGATGCTTGTATGTTGTAAAGTGTGTCACAATTTCTTTTCCAAAGAAAGGTTTTTTTTTGTGGCGGGTTTTTGTTTAGCATACTTTGTGCTTCTTTTGGTGGTGTTCGGGATTTGTGTTGGATTTTTGGGGGTGTCCCCTTTTTTCTGGTAGATTTCCATGACTCGGTAAATCTGAAACCCACTTTTCCTTTAGAGGTTTTCTGGTGTAGTGAACGGAAAAAGTCTTTTTAATTCTTTGGGTCTTTTGTAGTAGATTTCATAACAAATAAAAAAAGAAATGCAAGTGAAAAACGAAAAGAGTTCAAAAAAAACAACGTGTCAAAAAAATAAAACCTGATTGAAATTTTCTGGATTTCCCGTTTTGTCGGGAAACCCTTTTGATATTTTACTTAACCGACTAACCTATATCATATTGCCCGGGCCCCTCATATAAGGGGAAAAGATGGGAGAACATATAAATATAACCAAAAAAAAACAAGGGGCGAGTATCGAGCTGGAAATTTCGGCGAGGGAACCAATTGAAATAGCTTCTTTGGCCGGTGTGTAATGGCTATGTTTTTCAATCACCAAAATACACAATTTCATATTTCCATTGTTTTAAACGACTAAAAAAACAATTTTTTTCTCCAAAATCATATAAGAATTTCCCTTTTGACTTCTTATCTTAAGTTTTTAAAACGAAATGTGCTTAAACCGTCCTTATTTTTTTTTATTAGTAGTTCGAAAAATTACAGGAAATAAAAACATAAAACGCAAAACAAAAATACTTTCCCTTTATCAGCTTTGCAAAGGGCAGACACTGTCCCTAGCTTCAGATGTACCAAACAAAAAAAATTGAATACAAGTTTTTTGATATCCATTCACAGTGGTGACATTTAGACAAATACCTCTAATGATTTGGGATATATTTTTGAGTTTAGATCCAGGGAACCGGGAAAAAAGCTTTACTTACTTGAATTTTACCGATCTTGAGCAAAATGCCCTCAGAATAAAAGAAAAGCCCCAACTTTCCCAAACAGCAAAGCTTAAATTTTCTTATTTTCAAAAAAAAGAAAGAAAAAAAGCATATACCATGACAAAGAAACACAAAAAATAAATTTACTAAATGTTTTACTGTCCCATACATCCCTTACACTTTTGCAAGTATAACAGCCATCTATACTTTCCCTCAAGAACAATCGATCTCGCAGTGGAGAAGGCCCCCTTATCAGCAAAATCATCAAGAGAAGCGCAATTCCATACCCCAAAAAAGGCTTTGCAAGAGTTCTGCATGTTTATTTTGGTTGCAATCCCCTTGAACAATGCATAATTTCAAGCTTTATGGCCTTGCCACCTGCCCTAAATTTCATGACAAAAGCAAAAATTATAAAAAAAAATATGTCTACTGCAACTTCAAAACAAAAGAGTATCCTCCCCTAAAAATTCGAAAATATAAACTTATAACAGCTCACATTCAAAAAATTTAATGGGGGAAAAAGATACCACACTTACAAAAAAACTTGTATTTAGCGTTTTGTACCGGTTTTAAGTCATAAAAAAACAGAAGTTTAAAATAAGAAACCCAACTATATAAAATTTAATCACCAATTTAAATAACTAATCAAATTTTAAACGAAAAAAAACCCTTCATTGGGCCATGGCAAGGTCCATCCTTGTGATCTTCTTCCATATCGTATAGTCACTACCCCCTTTTATGGAGCACCTTCCTATGAAGTTTTACTACATGCCTTTTTTAAATTTATTTTAAAATGAAACCCCTGTCACTCACTGTGTTACTTTTCCTAATGGTCGGGTCCTTTTTGGGGTTTAAGACTTCAAATGCTCCTTATATAAAAAAATTAACTGAAAGAAGTACACTAAAATTTCTACCGAATATATTGGGGATATGTCACTAACACCCCAAACCCCAGTCCCCCCATTTCGACCCCATTACTTAACCCCCAACTCGGGCCCCTTTTTACGCACCCTTAAATTCCTTACTTGCAATAGTGGGATTTGAAAGAGCTACAGGAGTAGTTTCTAAAATTCATTTTTTATTTTAAAAGATTGGTCAATTTCATTTTAATTTTCCAATCCTGAAACCCCAAAAATATTTTCAAAAATTTTTGGGGGTTAGTTTCCGACTATCCCTTGTTACAACTCTAAAAAACAAAGCCCCTCCCAAACACCCCCTTAAAAGGGACCCAAAAAACCATGAACGCTAAAAAACTTTAAATTACAGTAGTGAAAAAAAGTCAAAAAAGACCCCAATAATAGTAAAAATTTTTACATGAAGATTTCTGAATCCCATATTTGTATCTTATAAAATATGGTATGAAAACATTTTTGGTTTATGTGTATGGGGTTTTATCAATTTCACGTATCTTTTTTCTGGCTCTAGATTTACCAAACCTTTAAATTTGGCCCCTTTTAAAATTTTGAGATTCTCGATGGTGGGATCTAACAAAACCTATTGTGCATCGCAATTTTTCGTTTTGACCCTCAACCCGATTGACTCCCAGATTTCATCCCCTAAAAAAAGTAAGATACTCTGAGCGACATTGGGTGAAAGAACCCTTTTTTCAAAACCACCTGAACCATCCTTTTTTAAAAACCAAACTTAGATATGTTATGTTACCAAGAAAAAATTTTACCACTTTGTTTGATAACGTAAAAATTACAGGGAATCAAACTGAAACAGCAAAAAAAAAAATCTGCCTTATCGCTTTGCAAAGGGCAGCACACTGTGCTTAGGGTTCGTGTAGCCCCAAAAAATTGACAGAAAGTATATTTGATATAGTTCATAGTAGGTGACATTCTAGACAATACCTCATATGTTTTTTTGGGTATATTTCTGAGTTTACGATTCATGGAACCCCGGGGAAAAAAATAAGCTTAAATACTTGGTTTTACCGGTTGAGCAAAATGCTCCATCAGAAACAAAGCAAGCCCCCCAACATTCCAAAAAGCAAATGCATCAATCTTTATTTTTTTCAGAAAAGAAAAAAAAAAAAAATATCCCAGACATAAGAATCATAAAAAAAATTTCACAAATGTTTTACTGTACCATACATACCTTACAATTCAAAAAGGATATGAATTCAAAAAATCATGTTATCACTACTCCCAATAGGAAAGAGCAGAAAAAATTAAGTGGCTAAGTATTTTTCCTTTTTAAAAAGTATCTGACCTTAAATCAAATTTTGTAACGGGCTTGATTTGTTTTTTTCTTCCCTGCCAACCCCACAAAAAAAGTAATCTATAAAATGCACACATACCTTTTGTCTTTTGTCCCGAAATCCCTAAATTTTTAGATTTTGAATGGTGTGCTTACCCAAAGACAGTTTACATTTTTGGCAAGGACCTTTTAAAGTCAAGCAAAAAGATTTGTAACTTAAAGTTGGGATAAGAATGTAACAAAAATTAATAATCAGGTAACACCAATGGGCACTAGCCTTTCATCAAAAAAATTTAAACAGAAAAGTAGCGTAACAACACTTTTTTTCCCCAATTTATTTCCCCCTAACATGAATCAGCATTGATGTTTAAGTGTCGTCTGCTTCGGCTTGTGATTTTTCACTCTTTTCCTCAGATGTTGAACGCTGCTGTAAAACCTTGAAATGCAGCAAAATATCTCTCTTTTTACTTTTTGTTAGCCCCCTTTAAATTTTGTAAAAATTCGAATAAATCCTGGGTTTGACCCTACCCCTGCCCACCTATTTGCTCAAAGGTGGGAGTGGGCCGTTGGTGTTCCCCGTTGCTCCGCAAGAGGCGTGTTTACACAACACTATGCAAATTTTGAAAAAAACTGTCCAATCTGAGGTACGTTTAAATTTTCAAAAAGAAATATTCACCTTCGAAATTTGGAAAAACCGTCACCCCTGCAAAGATTTGAATTAAATCACATGCAAAAAGGTATTGTTTCCCTTGAGCATACATAAATTTAAAATTTAAAATAAACAGCCATTTTTGGGAAAAGTATTTGGGTTTTAAAAAAAAGAAAATCATCAGTAAATTTTTAAGTAATAAATAAGATATTAAATTTTAATAAATATCTATACCAGTCCTTGCATTCTTAACTGCCCATTAGATCATCCGGTTTTTACGGGAAATTTTTACAATTGCAGGCCCTTATGTTTAAAAAGGAAAAAAAATGTGACTACTTTTGATTTCAAATGATTGAAGCTTTGGGATTCATTTCCCTTGTGCTATAACGGATGATGAAGGGATTTTTGGAATGGTTATTCAGTCGACCCTTTATTCCCCTCGGCTTTTAATCGATTTAATGATCCGTCAGTCCCTTTTTTTTACGTTTGTGACCACGCGTTTCCCAAACCCTTTTTGATGTTGATTGATTCTATTCTTCGAGCGGATTTCCTTTTTTTCTCCTTTTAAAGCACTTCCTTGTCTCGAATTCTGTTTCATTTCCTAAAAATTGAATGGCAAAGGAGCTAAGCATACTTTAATGATTTACTACATACAAAAAAACTGATCCCTTCATGATAGAATATGGTACTTACTAACTATAAGAATAAAGAAGAAAAAAGATAATAACATGGCCTTTGAGCGTAAAGTACAGGAAACGACCATTTTAATATGTAAACTTTTTTTCCCCAAATTTAAGAAATATTTTTATGATATTGAATTATGTCACGTATGGTTACAATCAACCCAAACACAAACATAAAGATATTTGCCCTAATTGATTTAAACCATACCAAAAATATTGACTTAAAAAACTCAGGTTTGTTCAACTTCTGAAAACCTAATATGGTACAGGATCATTTAAAACCGATTTAAAAATTAATTTATTAAGAAGGCTTTATTCATTATCATTTTATATTACTTATTAACGAAAAACTAATAAGTATTTTATACGAAAAAAAAAAGAAAAAAAGGTTATATGATCACATTCGACTAACCTTTGTAACTTTTTTATTTTTGGACAACCTCCCCTAGTACTTCCTGTCCCCCGGGAAGCAAAAACCCCGGTTTTATGCGGTGGGTGAGCGCACATTTTAAAGGCCAATGTCAGCCAGGGCATCTTTCCATTCATTTGCTTTTAATAGGTGTCCTTATAGCAGCCCCCTTTCAACCCTATAGTCTTTTTTGCTGCTGCAAAAAGTCCCAAAGTTAATTTTTCTGAATATCAACATGTAACTATATATTTAAACACTTGCAGTATATTTATCCATCAATTTAAGGAATTTTTTAAACAGCAGCAAGTGGAAATGGTTCCTGCATTGTCATTACTTTACATTCCAAACTGCTTATTTTGTGACAGTTTGTAACGGTTTAAAAGATAAGCTAATAAGGTCACTAAGAACGTTTCTAAAAAAAATGTTTGTTATTGAAAGCTTCTTACAAAATTTTAAAAAAGGGTAAACTTATAACGTTTTGTCAGGGCTATAAGAATAAATCGTCATTGAGGGTTTTTTTCCCAAAAACGCTTTAGCAAACGCTGGTTTAGAGAAATAAAATTTCCCACCCTATTTTTTTTTTTCAAAATTTATCAAACTTGAAGATGCAAACCTAGATTCTTAATCTTTTAAATTTTAAAAAAAAGTTTGGACTGTTTTTCACTTGCCTCCGGTGATGTGGTTATAATTTGAACAATGTAAGATTTCATGAGTTTTAGAGATTTTTGTTGATCTTATCCTCCTAATGACACTTATATTTTAAACAACCAAAATTTTTTTAGGGTGACAAAATTTTAAAACCCGGGCGAAAACGAACAGCTTCGATTTGGTTAGGTATAAATTCCCTAAAAAACCCTATTGTTAATGAAGCCCGGGGATTTTCTAACCTTTGCTTTAAAATGATTCTTGTGGCTCCCCTTTCCGTCACGAGCCTCCCCATTCCCCTCACATGGGTCGCAACCCTTCATGGTTAAAAATTAAAAAAAAACATGGTTAAATATTAACCAAAATATGGTTTTGCAAAATCATCGGATAACAAATAATCTCATATCCCACTATTCAAACAATAGATCTATATTTAAAAGATGTAAAATTTTGACCAAAAAAAAACCCAAACTTATGCAAGATAAATTTAATTCCCCCCTTCTATTGTCATTTTTGTTTGGTACAACCAAACCCACCATAACCAAAACCCCCAACCCGGAAAATACCTGAAACCACCTAACCACCCAGAGATGGGGCGAAATTTGGCAGTCGGGGGGGGGGGGCGATCAGGTTTGGTGGCGGCAGTCGGTGGTCCTTCATAGAGACCGGCACTTATTTGTGTTTTAGGTTGAAGAGGGAAAAGGGTTTTGGTGTTTTTGGGACAAAAAACAAACCGGGAGTAAAATAAAATAATAAATAAAACCGTGTGAAAATTTGCTTTTTTAAAACCCGCCAAAAAAAAAGAAGATCAGGTGAGAGAATTGAGGGGAAAAAAGGCTGAGCAAAAGATAAAGTTTTGGTTTATTTAGAGAAAAAGTATATTATGAATGAACGTAAAAAAAAAACCCCAAAAAAAAGAAAAACATGTATTACCCCAGCCGGGTTTGTTGATGATTTTTATTGGGTTTTGAGCAAAAAATTATTATGAATAACCTGCAAGCATATAAAATAAAAAATCCGTATGATGTAACTTACCCCTTTTAACCAAAGATTTTATAAAATTGCTTCCCCTCAGGCGGCCCGGATAACAACTGCCATGAAATCAGGAAGAAAAAAATATCGTACGAATGAGTGATTTTGGGTTTTGAGAAAAAAAAAATTTCGTATAATAATGGACTGTTATTGTAATTTCGTATTGTTTTGAAAATTGTTTTGATTGGGGTTTTCCCAATTGTATTGTTTGCATAGGTTTATGATTTTGGGCTTGCAAGTATAATCAAAAAAATTGTTGGTCTAGTGGTAATCAAACTTTTTTGATGTTACCAACCCCTTAAGTTCGAATTTTGAAAATGGCAAAATTTTTTAAAAAAATGTCGAATTTTAAAAAAATAGTTGCTTAGGGGCAATTTTTGGTTTAAAAAAAAAAAAAAAAAAAAAAAAAAAAAAAAAAAAAAAAAAAAAAAAAAAAAAGTTTCATGAAAAATTTTGCCACGTGCTGATGATTTGGAAATTTAAAGCCTGCTTATGGGCTTTAAAATTGGCTGCTTACTGGGCTTTAAATGCCTGTTTACTGGCATTTAAGGGCGCTTACTGGGCTTTATGGCATTTGATGACATCTACGCATATTGTTTATTTTATATGTAGATTTATATAAAAATTAAAATTTATATATATATATATAATTTATATATATTTTTTTTATTTATATAATTTTTATATAATCAAGTGTGTCAAAATTTTAATAAATGTGTGTGAAGTGTTTCGATGTGTATGATAGTTACTCTCGTAAAAAGATTGTTCAATATCTTAGTACTTTAAAAAAGGTTTGTATTTTCTAATAAGAAGTTTACAGTTTTTAAGACCAAAAACTTTTCTTTTATAGGAAAATTAAACAACCATAGCCATATATTGAATTCAGTCAACTTGTAACCGCTAACATTCATACAGCCTATTGAATTCAGTCAATTTGTAACCACTGAATTCAAACAGCATATTGTAACAGCTTCTTGCTTATAAAATCGAAATAAAATAAAATAATATATGACACATATTTAACACACAAAAAACACACATTATTGTCTTTTCTCTCTCAAATAAAAAAACCATTTTCTCAGGTACACCACCATCAAAATCCCCTTAGCCGCCACACCCTCATCATCCGCCGCCACAGTACGCTGGAACCCTACTTTTTTTGGTTTTAGTATATATGTGGTATTGGTGGTAGATCTTGTGGTTTTTGTGGTAGATCGAGATAAAAAACCTCAAACACAATAAAAAAACACACATGCAAACCTTTTAAAAAACCTCAAACACAATATAAGGATGTGTCAATATTAATAAATTGTATAATTATGGATGTATCACTCTCGTAAAATGGTGTGTTAATATTTTAAAAGATGTGTATCAAGTATGTCAATATGTATGAAAATTTTTTCAGTTTTAATTTAATGCTAAATTGAAGCATGTATATTTGCATTTATTTCTTATTGTTATTATTTAGGGCTTGAATGAATGTAAAACAAACGTCTTACGGCATCAACTATGGTGGTTCATGAAAAAGTTTTATAAAGTTATAAGAGGTATAAAAATTGTAAACCATAGTGAACATCTATTTCAAGCTTATGTGGCATGAAGAGGTCTAGGATATTAAACCTTTTCATAATTTAATGCATTTGAATTATGTGAGATGTTTATAAAATTGAAAAGGTTTATACATAGTGGAGATATGTTTATAAAACAAAAAGGTTTATAAATTAATGTGAAAACACAATTATAAACCTTTAAAAAGGTTTACCATAGTTGATGCCCTTAGCCATCACATATATGTTCATTTTAAATTCAATTTTGGGGTCCTCATTTAATTTGCTACAAAACGTCTAACATGATCATTAAAGAATGAGGATAAATAACCTTGATATCCTAATAAAAACATGCATTCATAATTTGATACTCCTAGTCCTAACCCCGATTTTTACTCACATATTTACATTTTCTACCGACAATTGTTAGACCCGTTTCCCCCCGGGGATTGGGACCCCACCCTAGATGAAAATAGATTATGGCCTCATGTGATTGGCCAGTCAACATTTGTTGTGTAATGGTCAAACCCGTAGTCAAAATATGACTAAAGTGGGGAATGTAAATATGATGTGTAACTAAAGGGGCCTAAGTTGTCATTGTTGTAAGTATGTTATAAGTTAGTTGTGGCCAAATTAGAAGGAATGGAACTAGAAGGGCCATTCTTGCCATAAGCCCAAAGATGCCACCTAACTATCTATATCTAGGATTATCTAGACAATTCTCTCATTATTGAGAGAGAGTGGAAAAGGGCCCAATCTATAAGAGAAAAAGGGAGGGAAAGGGAAGTCTTGGTGGCTTAAGAAAGAAGATGATCAAGTCTGGATGTTTATAGTCTCCCCTAGCTATGATCATTGCAAGTAACTGTCCATGATCTTAGTTTTAGTGAAGTTATAGTTTATGAGTAAAGTGGGTTTTCACCATATGATCAAGATAAGATCATATGATGATAATGATAGCAAGATGAATATGTTTTGATGGGTTTTGATAACCCTTGTTATGTATTTGATTATTATGTTGTTAGGTTGTGGTTATTTATGAGGATGATGATGATGGATCATTGTGATGTTTTATGATGAGGCTTTGATGTGCTTAGCTTGGAGCTAAGGTAAGTAAAATGATGATAGCATATTATATGGATTTCTATCATTATGTGTTATGTATGTTTATGATGAGAAGATGAGCTTTGGACTATGCTTATGTGATGCCATGTTTATGGCTTATGTGATGAGATGATGCTATGGATATGTTGATGTTATGTGCTAGTTGAAAATTTGAGTAGTGAGCCTTGATGTAAGTGTTTTATGTATATGATGCATCATGTGGATTGAAGTATATTGTATGTTATAGTCGTTTTACTTACTAATCCGTTGTGCTTACGGTTTAGATGTTTAACCGTTTTGTAGGTTGGCGTGTTTTTAAAAGGGTGGGTTGGATATGTGAGATAAGGATTTGGATATATGGGTTAAGGGATGGTTATGCAATATGGGTAGATTGGGTAAGAATGTAAGCTTAGTAGATACCGAGCTCAAGTGTATAAATTTGTACCCCCGGAGTCAAGTGTTGTTTTGTAACGAGAAAACAATGGCAAAGTGAAAGTCAAGAGTTGTGTAACGATTTGGAAGTCATTTGATGGGTCTAAGCATGTTTTAAAGTGTTTTTGAGTAAAGTTTAAAGGGGCGTTTGGGTTTTTGTATGAAATTAAACCCCTTTTGGGTTGTAAACGGGAAAAATGTTGTTGGAACGTGTTAGTTATGTTAAATTAATGAAGTGGGGCAAGGTTGATGTAAAACGGAAGTTGTAGGGTTGTTTATAGCGAAAACGGGATGTAAACGAAGTTTTTTTTGGGAAGTTGCAGGCCCATGCCGGAGGTTTGGAAGCCAAACCCACGGCATGGGAAAGTTGGGAAAACCCCCCAATTTGACCAAAAGGCTCAAACCTCCCGGTTTGGTTTTTATGCCGCCGGTTTGGGGGAGGTTTTTGGGCCATGCCGCGGTTTGGGATCTCTGGCCGGCGGTATGGGCCAATTTCCAGATTTCGTCGATTTTCAAAAATTCATATCTTTTAATCCGTAAGTCGAAATGGGTCGAACGACCTATCGTTTCGAATTTAATTGAGTGTACTTTCATTTAAAAGTAGCCTCAAGGGCTGAATGTTTATAGATTTTTCTCAGATGTGAAAAGAGTGATCAGATGTCCTTTAAAAATCAATCGTTTCCGCGTGTAATGTTCAAATTTTTAGTATAAGCGGGCATGGGGTGTTACAAATTGGTATAAGAGCTTCAGTTTAAGTGAATTAGGTTGCCTAGACTTAAACCACTCTTAGAAGCATTTAAGATAAGAGTTAGTCGCGTGGAAAATTAATTGCTATGTGTTAGGCGGATTATGTCTTGTGTTAGTTGAGCCTATTGATGATAGGTGATGTATACTTGTAGTAGTGTTGTGGAGTATGAGATACAAGTCCATGGGGGCTTGAGATGCTTAGATGATTAGTTGGCCGAGCACCTCAGTTGGTGCCGGTGTTCGTATTGTGATTATGTGATGTAAGTCCGTAGAGGACTTGAGATGTTTATATGATTAGATAGCCGTGCACCTCGGTTGGTGTCGGTGATTGTATTGCAATTATGTGATTGTATGATAGAGTTATAGTATGGAATGTGAGTAGCAAGGCTAAGAGGTATTAGAGACGGGATTGGTAAGTGGACTAAGGTTTATGAGGGCCTTAGTTATAAGGTAGGCTATTGCTTGCGGCTAGTTAGATGTTGATGCCTAGACATAGATTGTTTATGCGATGTGATATATGATGCCATAGACTATGTAAGTTGATTTTGATTATGAATGTTTTAACACTTGTCGGATAAGTGTTAAGCGTTATGATATGATTGCTTATATGATGTTAAGTGTTGTCGTTTATGCGATGATAAGTCTATGGTAAGTTATGGTATGTTTAAGTTTTATGTGAAGTGCTTGAGAGCACGATTGCGTAGAAGTGTATGAGTTAAGATAGACGCATTTGAATGTATGTTATATGTGACCTAGTTGTGGTCGGTAAAGTTAAAAAGGAAATATTGATATGTGAGAAGAGTTAAGAAGCGTGTTAATTATTTGAAAAGCATAAGTTCTTAAAAAGATTTAGATCAGTAAGAAGTGAAGAATGAAATATGTTTGTAGCTTAATGATAAGAAAGACATGATTGTTATAATAACGAATAGATGCTTGAAGGCATAAAATCTTTATATGGGTAACTAAAATGAGAAAGTTAAAGAGTATAGTTAAGTCGTGATGAGATCATGTGCAATTAAAACATGATGATTAAAAGTGTTAGTAATAAAGGAATAGAAGTGATGAATGAGATGCCGATTGTGCTAGAAGTCATAAGTGACTTGAAGCGTGCTAGAAAGAATTGTAAAACACGTATATAATAATGCTAATCTATATATTGAAATATGTATGATGAGATTTGTGAAAGTGTTATGGAATAAACCTATGTAAGGTTCATATGCATACAAGTTGAATAAACCATGTGAAGCGATAGTGTAAGTTGAGAGAATATGGTCAACAAGGGTTGACGGGTATTAGTAAGAGTGTGTTGAAAGAACACGTGGAGATGTGTAAATTGGAATAGACAAGCAATTACTTATATATAGAACTTGTCTAAATAAAAATGGCACATAGTTAGTGTATGAGTCAACTTGGGGTTGACGGATGAAAGATAAGTTGCATTGTGAAAATGCATACATAATAAATGTGCAAGAGTTATATATAAACTTGCCTAGATGATAGAAAGCGTGATAGTGAATGTTGAGATTGCGTAAGGCAATGAAAAATTGAATAAATGATAGTGTGTGCCTAATTATAGAAGTTCATGAAAGATAAAGTAAGTAAAAGATGATAAGACAGATATAGCTTGGATCCAATGCTCTAGTTTTGGCATCCTTTGGGATGGCCTAGCTGTTAAGATGCCTTTTATGGCATGGATGTTAAGATGCCTTTATGGCATGATGTTAAGATGTCTTTATGGCATGGTGATAGCTTGCCTTTATGGCATGGATGAAAGTTAGTGAGATTGGATCCAAGGCTAGTAAATATGGAAAGTAAAGTATGTACGAGTGTTATGTCGGAAGCGTATAAGTAGGATGGTTTATGGTCTCTTGATTTAGATGGATTGGGACGCCTTTTCATTTAAATGAAGAAATTGTAAATCGCCGAACCATAAGTTTATAATTCCTTGTTTACATAGAATGGGACGCCTTTTTATGTAAATAAAGAGTTATAAATGAGTGGACTTATGTGTGAACCGATATGACATGAGTACGGATAGTGATATGAGATAGTGAAAACTAAAACCGGTTAGACGTCATAAGAAAAGATAAATACGAATAAAACTTATAGTGGCGTTAAGGTAATGTGTGAAACCTTAAGTTAGACGTCTAAATTGAATTATGTTTTAAGTTGATAAGTTAATTTGTGAGCATTTCCAAGAATTAATAAGAAAGTTTGTTTAAGTAATGCGTGAGTAAGAAATTTTGAAGGTGCCGTTTGTATGGTACCTTGTGTATTTTGGGATAAGTTGCCGGTTTCTAGTATAGATGCGTATTTGGTATTATATGGAATGTGAGATTTGCCGGTATAAGATGTTATGTCGTGTTAGTGCATTTGAATGCCGTGTTATAGTGATGAAGTTGGACTTATCTAGAGCCAAAGTAGTAGATATTTCCGGATGACAAGTAGTCATTGTTGGAAATCTTGTATAAGTTTATGGATGAGAAAGTTGTTTTAAGTGAATTATGAGTTATGATTTTGTTATAGTAAGTTAGAATTTGCACGATCATTTAGACCGTTGCAAGGTAATGGCCTAGAAAGCATGAGAATGAGAACTTGTTTATGTTTTGAATTTAGTTTTGGACAGTTTTAGACGAGAGATTTCGGGGACGAAATCTAAATAAGGGGGTAGAATTGTTTAGACCCGTTTCTCGGGTATTGGGACCCCACCCTAGATGAAAATAGATTATGGCCTCATGTGATTGGCCAGTCAACATTTGTTGCGTAATGGTCAAACCCGATAGTCAAAATATGACTAAAGTGGTAATGTAAATATGATGTGTAACTAAAGGGGCCTAAGTTGTCATTGTTGTAAGTATGTTATAAGTTAGTTGTGGCCAAATTAGAAGGAATGGAACTAGAAGGGCCATTCTTGCCATAAGCCCAAAGATGCCACCTAACTATCTATATCTAGGATTATCTAGACAATTCTCTCATTATTGAGAGAGAGTGAGAAGGCCGGATCTATAGAGAGAAAAAGGGAGGGAAAGAGAAGTCTTGGTGGCTTAAGAAAGAAGATGATCAAGTCTTGATGTTTATAGTCTCCCCTAGCTATGATCATTGCAAGTAAACTGTCTATGATCTTGTTTTAGTGAAGTTATAGTTTATGAGTAAAGTGGGTTTTCACCATATGATCAAGATATGATCATATGATGATATGATTAGCAAGATGAATATGTTTTGATGGGTTTTGATAACCCTTGTCATGTATTTGATTATTATGTTGTTAGGTTGTGGTTATTTATGAAGGATGATGATGATGGATCATTGTGATGTTGATGATGAGGCTTTGATGTGCTTAGCTTGGAGCTAAGGTAAGTAAAATGATGATAGCATATGTATATGGATTTCTATCATTATGTGTTATGTATGTTTATGATGAGAAGATGAGCTTGGACTATGCTTATGTGATGCCATGTTTATGGCTTATGTGATGAGATGATGTTATGGATTTGTTGATGTTATGTGCTAGTTGAGATTTGAGTAGTGAGCCTTGATGTAAGTGTTTTATGTATATGATGCATCATGTGGATTGAAGTATATTGTATGTTATAGTCGTTTTACTTACTAAGCCGTTGTGCTTACGGTTTAGATGTTTAACCGTTTTGTAGGCTGGCGTGTTGTTAAGGATGGCTTGGATATGTGAGATAAGGATTTGGATATATGGGTTAAGGCATGGTTATGCAATATGGGTAGATTTGGTAAGAATGTAGAGCTTAGGTAGATACCGAGCTCAAGTGTATAAGTTTGTACCCCCGCGAGTCAAGTGTTGTTTTGTAACGAGAAAACAAGTGGCAAAGTGTATGTCAAGAGTTGTGTAACGATTTGGAAGTCATTTGATGGGTCTAAGCATGTTTTATGTGTTTTTGAGTAAAGTTTAATGGGGCGTTTGGTTTATGTAGAAATTACCCATTTTGGGTTGTAAACGGGTCAAATGTTGTTGGAACGTGTTAGTTATGTTAAATCAATGAAGTTGGTCAAGTTTGATGTAAAACGGAAGTTGTATGGGTTGTTTATAGCGAAAACGGGATGTAAACGAAGTGTTTTTGGGAAGTTGCAGGCCCATGCCGGAGGTTTGGAAGCCAAACCCACGGCATGGGAAAGTTGGGAAAACTCCCAATTTGACCAGAAGGCTCAAACCTCCCGGTTTGGTTTTATGCCGCCGGTTTGGGGGAGGTTTTTGGGCCATGCCGCCGGTTTGGGATCTCTGGCCGGCGGTATGGGTCAATTTCCAGATTTCCTCGATTTTCAAAAATTCATATCTTTTAATCCGTAAGTCGAAATGGGTCGTGCGACCTATCGTTTCGAAGTTAATTGAGTGTACTTTCATTTAAAAATAGCCTCAAGGGCTGAATGTTTATAGATTTTTCTCAGATGTCAAAAGAGTGATCAGATGTCCGTTAAAAATCAATCGTTTCCGCGTGTAAAGTTCAAATTTTTAGAATAAGCGGGCACGGGGTGTTACAACAATGATCTTGACCACATATTTATTTGAGTAAACTGCAAAATATGTCTCTAAACTTTCCGAAAAATGCAAAAAATGTCTAAAAAAAACTGCAAAACATGTCCCTATCGTTTCATTTTTCTGCAAGTTTATGTCCTTGAAGGGTTACTGTAGCTGTGAATTCTTGTTTTGGCTAACGCTCGTTAGTTTTTCACTAACGTATCCGTGTGAAATGACTAGTTTTTTCACTAACGTATCCGTGTCATAATATGTACATCAATTAATATTCAATTACCAATGATGTCTAGCTCAGTTGGTGAAATATGGGGGAGCTAGTGCGAAGGTCATGTGGAGGTTGAGGGTTCGATTTCCGTCGAAGCCATATTTACCACATGTGGGGTTTCCACCTGGGGAGATCCCCATTCCAGGTGGGATGGGTAATCAGTACATGCTGGCCAGGGTGTTAGTCGGAGCTCTATCGACTGCACCACTTTGCCGTTCTAAAAAAAAAAAAAAAAAAAAAAAAAAAAAAAAAAAAAAAAAAAAAAATTGTTATTCAATTATGTACCATAAAAACCATCACATGTGAGGCTTGATTGACACATGTTGTCTGCAACTTCTAGTTTTAGTAAGCCAAAAAATGGGCTTATGACAAATAAGCCGGACAAATTAGAAACTGCTATCAGACATGATACCTTCCGGTTGTAATTCTAAAGTTTAAAACACAATTAAATTGAATATAATCCACCTTCGTGATCGGATATTTTTCTTTTCCAAGATTTATAAAATATGTACGCTTTTTAAAATCTTTTCTCACTGGAAGCATATCTGATCGAGTATATAAAATCTAATATGAATAATTAAGAAAAAGGTACCTTCTTGAGAAATTTTCATAACTTGAATATATACCAATTAGTAAAATCCCCAATTCTTTTTCTAGGGTTCTTATAAAACACAATTAAATTGAATATAATCAATGGAAAATACCTTATAGAGTTACTGCAAAGATTTTCGGTAGCCATTCAAGGGGATAGTGTCAATTTCTTGATATTCGGTTGCCTTGATTTTCGGTTTCCATTGATTTGTTAATCAAATTAATCATCGCAGTGTGTTTGTGTGTTTTTGTTTTGGGAAAGTGGAACTGTGAAGCGTAGAATAAAAAGTTGAAGTCAAAGGTTTGAATCAGGTGATGAGGTGGCTTTACTGAGCTGGATTTTTTATGCCATGCTGGCATTAGTGACGTGGCAAGTTTCAAAAAAAGTTTCTTTTATTATATATATAGATTAGCACTTTTCTCTCTCTTGTGCAATATAAAACTTTCATCCATATCTATACGAACGGAAAAAAAAAAAAAAAAAAAAAAAAAAAAAAAAAAAAAAAAAATCTAAATAAAAAACCTCTCAAATCTCCATCAAAAAATCTTCAAAAATCCATATCAACATCACGTAACATACCATTTTTTTTTAATTCGGCCAAACTATCGCCATCGTCTTTTCTAGCGATCGAAACTAGAATCTTTCCATCCGAAGAAATAAAGCCGTCGTCGTATATCACCACCGCCATGTGGATGTTTATCACCGTAGCCGCCGTCGCGTGTGTCTACCACCATCAAAATGTTCCGCAACGCATCCGGGAAAAATAAGAGATGTCGTATTCATTCTTGACGACCCTCTTTTGTGTGCAAAAAGTTTTGCCACTAATGTATGCACGAAGAACAAGAACAAGGTCAACGGTGCCAGATCTACTAATACATGGTCAAGGTTATAAATGGGGTGGGTTATAATGACCCTCCCTATTTGTATATTCCAACCCTCTCTCTATTATGCATGTACAGGACATAGAGTTGGTATCTTTGACTTATTGTTTGTCCTCTTTTTTGTCGTTTTGTGGTTCCTATTTTTTTTTTTTTTTTTTTTTTTAATGTTTTGTATAATTTATTTTGTTTGTATAATGTTTTGTATAATATTTAATTGAATAATAACGTCTAATGTGTTTTTTTTTTAATTAACAACAACAACAATAACATGTTAAATATTACCACATTAAATAACTACAACAACAACTGTTATTATTAAATTAAACAACAACGTTACCACATTATTTAAAAGTAACAACATCTACTGCATATGAAGATTATTAATGTCATCTAAAAGCTCATGTAGCATTGCACCCGACTGACATGCGTGATCCTCAGGATTCCTTGCCAATTCCAGTGATGCCTCGAGCGTCTTATTTCTTGTCATCAACAACTTGTTTTGAGAAACTAACATCTTGTTTCTTGTTTCAAGCTGGTCAATTTTATTATCTTTAGCAACGCAGTTTGAGCACTGCGTTGAAGAAGAGGCTTGACTAAACTGCTTCTTTTGAAACTCATCCTTCCACATAAAGTACCCACACCCATAGTCCTTTGTTCCTGGCTGTTACATGTTAAGAAAATAATAAGAAATGTATTATTAGCAAACAAATAATTTACATAACTAAGCAAATGTATGATTACTTACCACTGAACGAGGACATGCGTAATACGTTGACCATAACTAGCTTCTTTACGGGATATCCTCTTACAATGAATCCTCTCTCACAGCGACACAAAGGATTATTTTGTTTCACCTGGACAAAGAATTAATTTAAATAAACAAACAGTTATTTACAACATAAATCAGTAAGGTATTGTTAATTTAAATAATACAAACAGTTATTTACAACATAAATCAGTAATCATTCACTATGTTTTTTCGGTATAATTATTTACAACATAAATCAGTACTCATTTACAATGTTTTGTCTGTATAATTATTTACAACATGTTTAGTGATGAAGCGAAAAGTGTACCGCTTTTAGGGGGTCATTTAAGCCCCAAATCGTATTTATTTGATCAAATATTGCCCTAAATCGTTCCTTTTGTTATTTTAGGTACTTTGGAGAAAAAAACTGGAAAAGGAAGCATTTTGGACGTTTTTGGAGCATAAAAGTGAAGAAAACGACAAAGTCTCAAAATCGGCTGGAAAAGTACCTGTGACGGCGTCAAGCACCATTGTAACAGCGTCAACCCTTGACGCGCCAGAGAGGATTTTGGATGATTAAAAGGGGACGGCGTCAAGAAGGCCATCAAGAAACCCTAACCGCGGCAAGGTGACGGCGTCAGTCTATACGTGACGCCCTTAGATCTGATTTTCTATATATATTCTCATAATTTTTAGTCATTAGTGTGCAACTTTATGAGAAGAAACCCTTTTGAATTGGAAACGTTCGATAAATGAAAGGGTCTTGGCGAAATTTTGTTATTTCCAAAGATTAATTTTGTCGTAAGTCCAAACTTGTTTTAAATCATAAAACGAGTATACCTTGTACTAATAAACGGGATTATGGGAAAATACAGACGATTACCAATCGACTCATCTTATTTGATATGTTTGTTGTTAGTTATCTCTTCGACTTGTTTTCGTCATCTCGTCTCTTCTCGAGTTATTGTCAATACTCTTCTCGACTATTAATTCGGTTATTCGTTTTTTTGGAGTGAGTACTCGTGAGTCCGTGTTCTCTACCGTCACACGAATGAGGATACCAAACCCTTTTAAAAGGCTAAAACGAGATTATCTTTTGAAATGAGAATGATTAACTTTTGAAACCTCTTGCGCATTTGATTTTTTTGGTGAATATTGTGCCGAGTACGTTGCGTTGCGATATGTTGCGTTAAATCGTTTGATACGATATTCATTTTCTTTAACTTTTAATTATATTACGGATAACCTCGATACCCGCGGGGAAACCCGAAAAACCGATGGATAACGGGTATCCGGTGGGATATGGGGCGGGTACGGGTATATTATAAACGGGTTCGGGTACGGGTACACTAAAACCCGCCACGAACCCGAACCGTCGGCTATAGTTGGTTTTCACCGCCACGTCAACACCATTAGATTTTTTTTTTTTTTTTTTTTAATTAATTTATTTATTTATTATTTTTTTTTTTTAACTATTATTTTTTTTTCTACACATCTTGCCACTCACCAAACCACCACTTGATCAATAGTAAAGGGGCAATTAATCCCTTTACCGATCAATTGTAAACAGACAAAAAAGTGAGTAAACCCTAATCAAAACACACATTCTTCTTACTCTCACGGCGGATTCCCACGGGTAACAGTAGGATCCTGGGGCAATTAAACCAAACCACCACTACTTGATCAATAGTAAAGGGCCAATTAATCCCTTTACCGATCAATTGTAAACCGACACAAAAATCAATAAACCCTAATCAAAACACACATTCTTGATTCTTCTTATTCCCACGGCGGATTCCCACGGGTAACAGTAGGATCCTGGGCCACCTTTCATTTCATCTTTGTCTTTTAATTTAGCTAATGGTAATAGTTTGAAAAACAGACGTGGCAAACAAAAACACGCAAACAATGAATCCAAATGACAACAAAGGTATGTTTTTTAATATTTTCACATATCAGTTGATGATTCATTGTACAATAATTAGTAACAGGCTTTTGATCTATAAATGGTGATGTTTGGGGTTGTTGTTACCGATTCTAATGTAAAGCTGTGTGAATTTATTGTTGAATGTAAAGCTGTGTGAAGTTTTAATTTATTCAAGTTTATGCTTTAACAGGTTCAAAGACAAAAATCCCTTCCAACAAGGTATATACTAAAGTTGTTATGTGTTTGTGGCTAAAGTTGTATATACCTTAATTATACCATTAATTAAATTTTTTGAAACAAATGGTATGTTGAACTATTAGGAGGTATGGGAAAACACAGATTGGAAGAGAAAGAGCCCTTTCTATTTCTCTAGCGATGAAGAATCTGGTGATGCTGACATAAAAGGTGTGAATTTATTGTTGAATGTAAAGCTGTTGTGTGAATTTTTAATTTATTCAAGTTTATGCTTTAACAGGTTCAAAGGCAAAAATCCAAACAACAACAAACCCAATCCCGCCGGGGCAGGGTATGGGGGAGGTAGGCTGTAGACAGACCCTACCCCTACCCCAAGGTAAACCCGGGAGTAGAGAGGCTGCTTCCAAAGAGACCTCCGGCACTAGGTCCAAATTCAAAATCATTTCCAACAAGGTATACTAAAGTTGTTATGTGTTTGTGGCTAAAGTGGTATACCTTAATTATACCATTAATTAAATTTTTTGAAACACATATGGTATGTTGAACTATTAGGAGGTATGGGAAAACACAGATTGGAAGAGACAGAGCCCTTTCTATTTCTCTAGCGATGAAGAATCTGCTGATGCTGACACAAAAGGGGTAATAATGGTCCATTTAATAAGTGTTGTTTCGCTACCTTTATCACATTCTCAAGACTTAATCCATTATATATACTCGTTCAACTTGTAGGTAAATGACAAAGATGAATCCTCTTAAGCTACTCCCAAACTTGGGACTACCGTATAATTAAGAAGATGTACCAACCGATGGCCGTGAAGAAGACTTCTCGTACATTAAATGTGTTGAGAATTATGTAAAGGTGGTGATCATCTCGACTATTATGAACTAGAGGATAATTAGTTTAATATGGTACGTAGTAGCAGTTATGAGTAAGAAGATGTACGTTGTATCAACCGATGGCCGTGAAGAAGACTTCTCGTACATTAAATGTTGGGCCGTGAAGAAGACTTCTCGTACATTAAATGTTGTGTTGAGAATTATGTAAAGGTGGTGATCATCTCGACTATTATGAACTAGAGGATAATTAGTTTAATATGGTACGTAGTAGCAGTTACGAGTAAGAAGATGTTGTATCAACCGATGGCCGTGAAGAAGACTTCTCGTACATTAAATGTGTTGAGAATTATGTAAAGGTGGTGATCATCTCGACTATTATGAACTAGAGGATAATTACTTTAATATGGTACGTAGTAGCAGTTCTGATATTTAATTTGGATAAATGTAATTATTAATGGTGCAGTAACTGGTAACTAGTGTAGTTTAACTCTGTATCTATTTTATAACTGTAATGATAGTATTTTGGTTTGTTAAATGGTAGCAATTTGTGTTCTTGATGTGATGATTGCACAGTTAGATTTTATGGTAGCAGTTTCTGTTGTTGATTTGATGATTGCACATATTTATTTAATGGTAGCAGTTTGTGTTCTTCATTTTTCATGTTGGTTTATGATTTAATGGTAGCAGTTTGTGTTAAATGGTGTGCAAGTTGTGTTCATGATTTTGGTGTAATTGTGTAAATTTGAGTTCTTGATTTGATATGCAGTTTGTGTTCATGATCTTTGTTCTAGATCTTGGTTCATGATTTGCGATTAAGATAATGAAACTATAACATTTGGAGCCAAAATTTTGATAATGGTAGCAGTTTGTGTTCTTCATTTTTCATGTTGGTTTATGATTTAATGGTAGCAGTTTGTGTTAAATGGTGTCAAGTTGTGTTCATGATAATTTTGGTGTAATTGTGTAAATTTGAGTTCTTGATTTGATATGCAGTTTGTGTTCATGATCTTTGTTCTAGATCTTGGTTCATGATTTGCGATTAAGATAATGATATATATAACATTTGGAGCCAAAATTTTGATTTTTTCAAGTTTATGCTTTACTAAACAGGTTCAAATTTAAGGCAAATTTTTAAAATAATTCAATTGTTATTTTGAAATTAGAATTTGGAGCCAAAATTTTGATCCAAAATTTTGAAATCGCCTAATTAATTAGAAGCGGGTACCAAGAATAAGGTACGATTCATCTTCTTCCTATACCCTCTTTTCTCTCCTAAAAAAAAATACTGCCAAGAAAACACAATAATCAATTCTTATATCACCATTACTCTCAAAGCCAGAATCATTTTCTTGTACCCATTGTTACTCAAGAGTCATGGGAATTCAACCCATTGTTGATAATCATCTTTTGCTTCCTGCTGATAATGAACATGATGATAACAACATAGACTATGAATCCGAAAAGTATTCTGATGAGGAAGATCTAGATGCGCCTGGAACCAACCAATCAGATCGGATACTAGCTAAGAGAGGCATGACCAGGCTATTTAAGTTTCGCATGAAATATGGCAACCCTGGTGGAATAAAGCTCAAGGTAACCTTCGATGCATTGAATAGGGTATCAGGGTTACACAGAGCACTGTTTACGAGTTTTTTAGGAGATCTGGTTCGTGAGCATATAGGTTTGAAGAATCTTTCCTGGAGGAATGTGAATAAAGAAGAAAGAGATAAACTATGGACTGACATCACTGTACATATATACTACTGTATTTTTTAACCCAGTACTACATAATTTTATCTATGCAGTTACATTATGTGCAACTAATTAACAACATTGTGTTAATCTTTGCAGCGATATTTTGATGTTGACGTGACATTCAGAAAATTGGTAATGACTCGTCTTGGTAAACTGCTAAGGACTTTCAGAACGAAGCTCAGAGAAGAATACATTTTGCCCCACCTAAATACACCTTCCAAACTGAATGAAGTCCCGGCCAAGTATAGTCGATTTGTGAAATCAGAAGACTGGGTCGAGTTTGTAAACAACACGACCACCGATGAATACAAGGTTTTAATTAGTCATCTTTATTTAAGTCTATATGTCATTTCATAATTTTCAGTTTGCAGCATTACCACATGTAAACGCCTTATGATTTTGTGTTTTTAGAAGATAGCTGATAAAGCTAAAATGTCGCGTTCCAAAAATATTTATCAGCATAAAATGGGACGAGGTGGATATGTTTATTTGAAAGAGAAAATGGTAAGATCACATGTTATGCACCTTCATATTTTCGTTTATCTTGTTTTAATTAACTTTACATGTGTATGCATTTGATGTTTATTAGATCAAAAATAAAGAGATTGAAGCAGATGAAGAACCCCCGCGTGGTATAATGTGGTTGAAAGGAAGGGTAAACAACGATGGCGAATTTCCAGATGATGAGATCACATCAGTGGGAGATACACTTGTAAGTTTGACTGCAAATTCTATTATTATGCTTATATACCAGCAGGATTAAATGTGTACTAGCAGTAGTAAATTGTGTACTAGCAGTGGTAAACACTAGCCATATTTGTAATTGAAGTTCATGAGCATCACTAACTCCATCTGAGCAGCATTGACACAAATAAGAGCATCAGTTACTCTAACAGCATCCAGAAGACTTTTAATCCCAACATTTCCTATATTTTTTTTTGCAGAAAGAATCTGATGACCAGATCAAGAAATTGTCCAATGAGATTACAGAAACAAAAAGAATACTTACTCAACTGATGGCACAGTTGAGTCAACAAGGGGTGCAGTTAAATTTGTCATCTCAATTGCCAGTAGCCTCAAATGCAAGCCAACAAGGGTCTACAGATTCCCAATCGCAAGGAAATGTGTCTCCAACAAAAGGAGTACCAACAGTATGTATTTCAACATGTATCTTGTTATTCTTTTGTTTATATAATGTAACGTGTTTTATATATACATATAGGAACCTGCTAAAACTGTCGGACCTGAGAAAAAGCCTAAGTCACGACAAAACGGGCCTCCAGATTCCCAATCAGAACAAAATGTGTCTCCAACACAAGCACTGCCAACAGTATGTATTTCAACATGTTTCTTGTTATTCTTTTGTTTAAATAATTTCTGATATATGTACATGCAAAAATTCTTTTTTTAAGCCATTTAACTGCAAACTGTGGCACTTAAAGAAATCAAATATCGTTGCTTTGGGTACATACATGTGTTTTTTCAACATACATATATATAATTCTTGATATATAATTCAATGTTTGATACAAGCGTCGTCTTTTGTTACTACAGGTTACACTGCCAACTACAATGCAAAAGAAAAGTGACAACAACTGTGGACCAACAGCACCATCGAAGCGCAAAAGTAATGTCTCTATTGAAGCCCTAAAGCAAGCTATGCCGGCGAAGAGTCAAAAGTCTTTAAATTATGGTACTTGAGAATTTGATTATGTACGACATTACAATTGTATATTCTGTTCAGTTATATACATTCGAGTTTTATTCAATTTCAAATTTCTTTTTGTTTATGATTCTGTTTTATATATATAATATACTCATTCCAGCAGCACTAGCATAGTACTAGCAGTAGCAACTCTGCTCCAATAGTACTAACTTAAAAATACCAGTAATAACCCTGTGACTAAAAGATGCAGTCATGTATTATGGTCACGCTTATCAACATTATTGGTCACTCTTTGTTTAATTCGATGTGTGACTAAATATTACAAAAGGCCACACAAACATAAAATTCAAGTGGCCATTGGATGATCAATAGTCACACAAAATACAAATTTCTTCACTTTAAACAGCATATGGTCACACTTATTAACACTTTTGGCCACTTTATGCTTAAGTGTATGTGACTAAATACCCAAAACAAACATGCTTTGTGTGACTGAATATTACAAAAGGCCACACAAACTAAAAATTCATGTGACCATTGGATGATCAATAGTCACACAAAATACACATTTTTTCACTTAAAACAGCATATGGTCACACTTATAAACACTTTTGGCCACTTTATGCTTAATTGTATGTGACTAAATACCCAAAACAAACATGCTTTGTGTGACTAAATATTACAAAAGGCCACACAAACTAAATATTCATGTGACCATTGGATGATCAATAGTCACACAAAATACACATTTCTTCACTTAAAACAGCATATGGTCACACTTATTAACACTTTTGGCCACTTTATGCTTAATTGTATGTGACTAAATACCCAAAACAAACATGCTTTGTGTGACTAAATATTACAAAAGGCCACACAAACTAAGAATTCATGTGACCATTGGATGATCAATAGTCACACAAAATACACATTTCTTCACTTAAAACAGCATATGGTCACACTTATTAACACTTTTGGCCACTTTATGCTTAATTGTATGTGACTAAATACCCAAAACAAACATGCTTTGTGTGACTAAATATTACAAAAGGCCACACAAACTAAGAATTCATGTGACCATTGGATGATCAATAGTCACACAAAATACACATTTTTTCACTTAAAACAGCATATGGTCACACTTATCAACACTTTTGGCCACTTTATGCTTAATTGTATGTGACTAAATAACCAAAACAAAGATGCTTTGTGTGACTAAATATTACAAAATGCCACACAAACATAAAATTCATGTGGCCATTGGATGATCAATAGTCACACAAAATACACATTTCTTCACTTAAAACAGCATATGGTCACACTTATTAACACTTTTGGCCACTTTATGCTTAATTGTATGTGACTATATACCGAAAACAAACATGCTTTGTGTGACTAAATATTACAAAAGGCCACACAAACTAAGAATTCATGTGACCATTGGATGATCAATAGTCACACAAAATACACATTTCTTCACTTAAAACAGCATATGGTCACACTTATTAACACTTTTGGCCACTTTATGCTTAATTGTATGTGACTAAATACCCAAAGCAAACATGCTTTGTGTGACTAAATATTACAAAATGCCACACAAACTAAGAATTCATGTGACCATTGGATGATCAATAGTCACACAAAATACACATTTCTTCACTTAAAACAGCATATGGTCACACTTATTAACACTTTTGGCCACTTTATGCTTAATTGTATGTGACTAAATACCCAAAGCAAACATGCTTTGTGTGACTAAATATTACAAAAGGCCACACAAACTAAGAATTCATGTGACCATTGGATGATCAATAGTACACATTTCTTCACTTTAAATAGCATATGGTCACACTTATTAACACTTTTGGCCACTGTTTTTTAAATTGTATGTGACTAACTTGAAAAAAACAACACACGATGTGTGACTAAATCATCACAAACGTCACATTTATTATATTTTCGTGTGGCCATAGGATGGGAAATAGTCACACATACTGATGAATCCAACAAAACTTGTGCCTAATTAGTCACACATATTCGGGTTTTGGTCACTCTTTTTCGATGAAAACGGCCACAAACTAAACAATGTGACTATATGATACCTACGGTGGCGCGACTTTTTGTCACACACACCCAAAAAAAACGTGTGTGACTATATGCATATAGTCACGCATTTCCAGTGTGACGATAGGCAGAATCTGTACCAGTGTAAGAACATAAAATACCCCATAATGCAATACTGTTGTACCCAAGCTAATTACGTAAAAAAGAAGATAACATCTAACTATCGTAGATAAATCCTGATAAACTAATTCCACATTAATATGGCTTACTTGAACATAATCGTCCAGTATACTTTTTGAAAAACGTTGTGATGAACACTTGTTGTAGTAGTGTTGCAATCCTTTCCATGTCTGACGTATATAAACATCTTCGTCCCTTTGCGACCTTTGACTCTTGAGTTGAGATCGTGACATACATATCTATCCCTTTTGCGGCCTTTCTAACAAAATCAACGAACCATAAAAGATTAGATCACATAATTTACAAAGAATCGCACAGTTCAAGCAAACCTCTTGAATTTGAAGTGGAGACAGAGAAGAAGATTAGAGTAAATCATGATTTAAAGAATGCAATTCTATATAAATTGATCAATAGTAGCTGAAGTTTAGGAAACGGTTCCACTATTTTTTATTAATCAAAAGGTTTGATGTTAAATTGTATTAGGAGATGTTGTATGAGCTTGACACGTGCTAATATGACGTCAGAATAAAGGTGTATTCCATTCAAAAAACTTTTCTTTTATTATATATAAAGATAAGATTGCATAAATGCTATTAAAAACCTGCTGACGCATTTCCTAGTGATAAGATGAAAGTAGTTGTTCTCACTTCTCCTTTTTAACTTGGTAAAATACACCTAGTGATAAGATACTAAATAAGTGATTTGTGAGGTTGTCATTAGAAATATGAACGAAAAAGGAAAAAGGATTTGTGGCTGACTTGGGAGATATTAGGAAAGATAATGAAGACCTTTTTTTTTCCCTGTAAAATCATATATTATCATGACCATCATAACAAAAATAACATAAAGGTATTGATGCGCACTGATGAAGCGAAAAGTGTACCGCTTTTAAGGGGTCATTTAAGCCCTAAATCGTATTTATTTGATCAAATATTGCCCTAAATCGTTCCTTTTGTCATTTTAGGTACTTTTGAGGAGAAATCTGGAAAAGGAGGCATTTTGGACGTTTTTGGAGCATAAAAGTGAAGAAAACGACAAAGTCTCAAAATCGGCTGAAAGTTACCTTTGACGGCGTCACAATTTACTCTGGACGGCGTCATGCCTTGGCAAGAAAAGGTGGACGTGAAATTTACTCATGATAAGCCAGTGAAAATAGCATGTGAATTCTGACGGCGTCACGCTTTAACCTGATCAAGGGCGTCACGGCTTAAATCAAAAGGGGACGGCGTCACGTTCAAGGTTCGACGGCGTCAAGCCTTGATAAGCCAGAATGGATTTTGGAAGAGCTAAAGAGGGACGGCGTCAAGAAGGTCATCCGGGAACCCTAGAAGCGGCGAGGTGACGGCGTCACACTCCATAAGGTGACGCCGTCAGATGTAAAAATCTATATATAGTTTTCTAATTTTTTGTCATTAGAGTGGAACTTAGTGTGTGGAATTTTGGGAGAAAACCCTAAGACGATTTTAGCTTCTTTTTCAAGGCTTTTTGCCTTGAGATCTTCCATGTTACATTGAAAGATAAGTTATCAATTAATCATTCAATATGTCTATGTGTTGTTTGATTCTATCTTATTCTTGTCTTTTGTTTAACATGTTAGGCTAGATTTATCTTGTGTTTGCTTAGATCTAATGAAACCTAGCTATTGATTATTGGTTATTAGTGTGTTATTAGTTGTATTGGATGATTGTTTATCTATGTTAGGCTTAAGAAAACTGGCTAACTTCCTATTCGGTAACTTGCTTGAACGTCTTAAGAAACATGAACCAAATGCGTACTAAAGGTTTTTATGGTTGTATTTAATGCACAAGCGAATTCTAGTGATCCCATGTTAGGAGCTTCCTAGCCGGCTCGACATAGGAGTGAAGTAGGAGCTTGTAGAGTTGGGGAAGTAAGTACGCCACCCCACGAATGGTATTAAGGAATACACCCGTCATCCACGCAACTAATACACACTAATCAACCGGTAAAAGATAGCTAGGGAGTAAGGAAATCTAAGTAAACACATTTCTCTACATATAAGTTTCCACCAAACTTTTCATTTTTGTTATTTTATTTTATTTGCATTCGTAGTAATTTGGGTTAGTTGACTAGCAACTAATTCCGCCCACTCTTTCAAACCCGAGATTTTACTTGCTTTCATAAAAATTATAAAAACAAAAAAAGAATCTTCCTCAACCCTTAGACCTAATTAGAGTAGCCTTTCATACCTAACGAACACTATTCCCTGTGGAGAACGATCAATCCCCCGTACTTACCACTACACTATACTACATCGGTCAGGTACACTGCCTGGTGGGGTTGTAAGCCTCTTGAGATCCCTCGAGAGGTAAAACCTGTTGTAAGGTTGCAAAACCACGCATCACGGTATTGATGCACACGTTGGCGGTCATTGACAGTCAATTTATAACTGATTACAAACTAAATGGATCATAAGTTTCCAATTCGTGATAGAGTTTGGCTGCTGGAAATCAAGCTACAAACCTTCAATTCTAGAAATCTGATGGAGTTTTGCGGTCACTATTCTGGATGATCTGGTATCTTAGGAATACCAACTCTTTAATTGCACTATATGTCTCTCGTGTTGGGTTAATTCATTACGTCCAGGAAAGTGATTGTGATGACATAATGTAGGATTTTAATTGTGGTGTCCACTAACGATCCATTATACCTTTAGCTATACATACTAAAACCAAAAGTTTGTGGTGAATTAATCTCGACAAAAGCTATCTATATCTTCCTTCTTTATTAATGTAACATTGCAGTCCTCATCATTACCTGGCTAAATACTAATCTGTCCTATGAAACTTTCAATAAAAACATTTTAGTTACTTATTATACGCCTAAGATGATATATTGCCCAAATATTAAAATAATGCTACTTAAATTCTCAATTAACCCTCCAAAATAAAACTTATTAAATATTTAGTACACACTTGTACATTTTTTGGCATACAAAGATAACTATAAGACCTTTTAGAACATAAAAAAGATGATTTATCAGTCAAATTTCTAATACACTTTCAACAGCATGGAAAAAACATAATTAATTTTCGGACCATCTAAACATTTAGCTTTCAATTTTCATAAACTGTCTTAAAAGTAAATAAAGAACGGTTTAGAAATCTAAACCATTTCATTCAAAACATGCTCTAAGTATTTAACCATAACAGCATGGAATGTCCCATTCACAGTATCGTATTTATTTAGAAATTCTCGCCTTGACGTATTGGTACTACACCTCCTACACCACTACCAAAATGTGGACTCAGTATGCTTTGAATGTAAATTTCAGATTTACTAAAGATGATAGCAGGGAGAAAAATACCTCACATATAGGGCATGCCCATATAATTCACGGAAAACATTACAACAAATCCAGCTGAAAAATATTTAGTAAATATTTAGCAGACCTATCAGTGTATGCATCTCCATACTGTGAAGATCGGCCTCCCATTTCATAATCCATATGGGCACGCGATTGCCGTACTTCAGCCTCAGCGTAACGGGGAGGAACATCATCCTTAAAAATTCGAAATTGTTAACTAATACTACAGCTTTAAAGTAATACAATGTGATGACACAAATAAAATTCAAACTAACCAGTGCAGCATATGGACGCTTAGAGTCAGGAATAGGATCATATTCACGAGGGCGTCCCTCGCGGTAACTCGGTGGGGGTCTCTCAAACCTTGTTGAATAGCCGTCATCTGGGTAGGCTCTTCTTGATGATGTGTGAGATGATACCCTTGGAGGATCAGCGTAGGTAGGTCCACGAGCCGGGTAACTATCTGAGGTAGACCTAGGTGGACCATAGTCAGCAACCGCTCTACTCCCTGTCCAGTCAAAAGAACCTATGAAAATGTAAATACTAAGTTATGGTAAATAGGGGAGATGCACAATTTTTACCATTGAATATGACTTAGTGTTAAGGATAACAGATTTAAGAACAACACACAGAAAGTTGAATAAAAAGATAAGCACTACAATTGCTAGGAAGTGGAAGCAGTAAGAGATGGTCACTTGCATTCAGCAATTATAAGGTCAATTACTTTCGCCCTCTCCTTCTTCATTTACAGAAAGTCCAAAGGAATCGCTTCAAGTACAATTCTAGGCAAAATCTGTTAAATGTCATATGTGACAAACAAAAACAGTGCATGTCATCTCCCAGACAACTGATAATGCAAATATTGTATGAAAACTCAAATAATAGGTAGCTGAACAGAAGCGGGCCAAAACTCACCCAAAATGTATTCTAAATCATTCTATTATACAAATTTGAGGTTTCAATGAAACAATCTGGTTCTTATGATCATGACTGACACGCTGATCATAAAGAAAACTTCAAATTTTCGACAAAAAAAGTTTCAATTCAACTTTACATTACCCATCCATTCTGCCATACGCGTTATGTATACAAAAATAAATAAAACGAAAGGAACACAATCACACCTCTGTTATTAGCTTTCCTGGTGAAGCACATGTTTCTTTCACCCGATTGTAATTACAAACATTTTCAGCACCTTTTGCATGAATCATATCAGAAACAGATTTAAATCCACCGGCCTTTGGCATTGGCGAAATCATACCAGTGGGTTGATGACCTCTTAGCCACAACATACTCAAAAAAAAAAAAAAAAAAAAAAAAAAAAAAAAAAAAAAAAAACAACTATGTCGTATACTTACATACAAATGCTGCAATTGCAGACATCTTTACACTTAGGACAATCCCATTTGTCTAACAATGAAACCTCTTCAGCTTTTCCACCATACCTAATTCAAGACGGTGCATACGCATCAACATCTTCAATCGTTTATACATTTTTCAATCACTTAGATATGAGAGAAGCCAGGTTCGATCTATAAAAAAAAACATTTTTGAGGACTTAAAGCAACTCAAAGAAACTCCTATGGCCATGTTATCTTTAAACATGCAATGTCAAATTTAGGGTCACTTGCGAAAATAACATTCTATCTGCAGGACTGCAACATCCATTTTGGGCACAACTTAACCTTATTATTTAACTCCATATGAACATCAATAAAACAAACCTACTAACAGGATATCTATATTGCTTTTTAAAGCGCCTACATACTAAAAAAGAAGCAGGTTGCAACCCAACCTCCTGCTGATTATAAACCGCTTATTTTGGAGTAACATAAGCAAATAATTACTTTATCTCTAACACTCAAAACTGCTTATCTGATTTAAAATAAGAGAATAATCACATAGACACTTAAATAAGCATACCCCAAACATCCTCTAAGCTTTAGCCAAACCAGATCCATATTCACACAGATTCAAAAGTAACAAAAAAACATCCTCTAAAGCGTCTTAGGCAGAACCCCCAATTCCTAATTTCACTAACAGTTAATGATCAAAACAAAATCAGCCATATAATGCGTCTTAGGCAAAAACCCCAATTTGATTAGGGTTTATAAAAATTGAAATTAAAAAAATACAAACTATATATACCAAGATCTTGAATCTGGAATAAATTGTTGTAAATATAGAATCGTTCATTTTATTCTCGATGATATGGATCTTGAATATGGAATAAATTGTTGTAAATTAGAGATGAGGGCAGTTGAGGCTAGCAAAAAAGACGGAAGTCAAATTATGACGTCAATATATGACGTCAGAATAGGGGGTGGTGACATTCAAAAAAACTTTTCTTTTATTATATATAAAGATATATATATACTCATAAAACAAAATATCTTACAAACGGTAAATCATGTTTTTAGTATTTGAACATTTGGCTTCAAGTCTATGTGTATAAATTTTCCAAGAAATATCAGATTAATTATTTTATGCAAAATTTTAGTCTTGTTTATTAGACGTGATCAAGTGTCTTGTTAAATACTACTGGACGACACTTTATCAGAAAAGGATTTTAAAACCTAACATGATTTTTAGTCCGATTCTTACATTACAAAACATGATCAATGTTTGTACTAAGGAAAGGACCTTTATACAATAAAAATAGCACACTTATTATAAAAGAAATGTGTATTTGAGACGAAAGCATTAGAGGATAACTTTAACCTATAAGGTAAGTAGCCAAACGTGAAATGCACGAACAAAGCAGATTGTATCTTGTCCTACTATTAGTGGATAAATAGGCCCAAGCCCGATTTGTGGGTTTAGGGTATCTAGGGTTTCGCTATTATAAATAATGGTCATTAATAAAGTTATAAAAAACGTATGATACGTATATAGAAGTGTGTTCAAGAAAACAATGCATGTCTATATATGGAGATAGACAAATAATGAGGTTGGTTTAACAAGATCTAAACAAACACGTAGTTGAGTTGGTTTTGGAGGACATTCTCTTAAGTGGATCGCTAAGTGAATATGAACATTGTCTTTCACTTATTATCATTTGAACACTACGTGTAGACCAGTCAACACCGGTTATCAAGGTTTAAAAATTCAACAATCTACATAGAATTTCATATTTTGATGCAAGGCGATGATTCAAAATGCAAGTTTTATAACAACAATAAAACTTTTAATTGATAAGAAAATCATATTTATCAAAGGGAAAAATGATAATAATAATAAAGTCCCATAAAAATGTACTTTAATAATGTTAGTTTCTTTAACATCAAGTAATTAATGCCATAACTCCATTAGCCCATAAAGAGCAAGGTGTAGCCACAGTTATGGCTTTAGAGTTTGCGTTAATAGTTGTTCAACTTGCGTACACTCAATCTTGATTAATGGTCACATGAAAGAGACATTTCCTAAATTAGGTAACAAACCCATACCAATATTGTGTATGAAATTTATGGTTCTTGATTCAATTCACATGTAACCATGAGTCGCAAGTATCGTGAGATAAGTGCTAACGGTATATTTGGCGTAAGTAGTTGAGTTGGAGCTTTTATTTGCACATATGTTGGTAAAGTAGTTGGATCTTTTACGTGTAAAATGATATTAAAGATCAAAATATATAAGTCTACAAATTAAATTTAGGTACTTATGTAATTTTACACACTATAAACCTTGCTTTTTACAAAAACTTCTCCTATGTAGCTTATCTTCTAAGAGCTACTGAATTATAAAAACTATTTATAACTTATTTTAAAAGCTCAAGCTCCTATAAACTCTCATATGCTTTGCGCCAAACATACCCTAACTAACACAACGCATGATATGAGTTTGGCCTTTATCGTGCGTTGGATCCACTACTTTCGGAACAAAGACGTTAATATACAAAACTCATTTGAGCTGTTAGAAAAATATAACAAATGATTCATTGAGTTGTGAACCCGTTGTTGGTATACTATGATGTAACATGAATGGTATATAAATTCTCATGCTCGTCTGCCATGATAAGCAAGCTAGTAGTGGTTGTGGTTAATTCTCGGTTGTTGCGGCTTAGGAGGCATGTAAAAAGAATCACCAGAGTCAATCGGGGTATGCATAAACGGGTTCCATCTATCGAATATTATTCTACCTCCTCTACCTATCCTACCACGAGGATGAAATGAGCGTGATGACATGGTATTCTGTAAGGAAGAGGCTGGTGGTGATACTATGCCTGCAGCTGCCAGCTTTGCTGGATCTAGAGGCTTCGTGAAAAGTAATACTGGCTCGAGTGGATCCTGCAGAAAAACCAAACCTTGAAATTAACATTTTAATTTATTCCGACTGTTAAGCCAAGATACATACTTATAAGAGAATTAAATTTATTCCAATTTTGGAATAACTAGTCACGGCCATTTGCCTACAAATAAATGGGTCGATTAGTATTTGTTCTACTCTAACAGTTCAAACTAGCTAATTCGTAACTAAAATATAAAAAGGGTCAAATGGGTCAAACTGCACAAAATACAGTAGCTTTCATTAAAGATGGTTGATTATTATTGTATAGTAGATTTTTTTTTATCAGATGTAACGCATTTCTTTCTAGAACTCAAAAAAGTTAACAAAGAAGTGTTTTATGGTTGGCTCAACGCGATACCCAGCCCACTTGGCCTGCACATTTTGCCATATCTACTTAGGCCAAAAAAAGACTGTCAAAATTAACCAGGTGCCACATCAGTGTCACGCCTACAAAGGTCAACGCAGTCAAATTTAGTTGCAAGGAAACCATCAGTTTGACTAGGTAACAAATTAACATGAATGAGTTACCTTATATCAAAAAAAAAAAAAAAAAAAAAAAAAAAAAAAAAAAAATTGAAATGCTTAAACAAATTTTTTTTTTTTTTTGAAATGTACCAATTTATGGAATTAATATTGTACTGAAGTTACCTTTTCTTTATGCGATTAGCCCTAACAAGAATGTTACACAAGTGAGTTTAGGAAAATTTACCAATTTATGGAGCCACGAGGATTGGACAGGTGGACGTCTAAACTCTCGCTTAATGACTCCCCCAGAAGGCAATACATATCTGGAGTCCATTATAGCCTGATTCTGTGCAGCATACGCATGCGAACCTAAAAGATTGTGCTTTTGGATATCATCTGAGTCGAAAAATTCATCCTCACTGGGAGCGAATTTTGACATATAAGATGGCAGTCCAGGTAGCGCTAAACTGTCTTCAAGGAGCTCTGTTTCATTCTGAAGATACAGAATGTACATAAAAGGAAATCATTAATTACACTCCAAAGTCATATATAAAGTTAAGATGCGGGTCAATTGGGTTTGTGTTATATCTCAAAGGGGTTAAATAATAGCTACAAGAGGAGGATTGGGTCAATCGAGTTGAAATTCGTCTGAAGTCTGGTTTAATGCTTACTACCTCCAAAAAAGTGTTTTATTAAAAAATGACCCAGTTTGGTTTGACCCGTCTTTTGATGACCCTTTTGACCGTGCTAAAAAACGGCCCAATTTAACCCAAACCTGTTTACCCTTAAATGAAATACTATTTACCTTGTACTTCATTTGGGTCCTTTGGAGGATGACTTCCATGTCAATGACGTCTCTCTTCTTCTCTTCTCTCTGTACCAGACACAGTATTTTACTCGCAAGTATTTTAAGCAAAAACCATCTAAGACGCAAAAATAGACATTGAGGGAGAGGTAACTGTGATACCGTAATTACAGCCTCTAATAAGTTCTTTGCTTGCTCAAGATTGCGTCTAACCTGAAGAATGTAGATAAAAATATACAATAAGAACAGAGAGCAAATATAGATTTAATCTAGGTATATTTACAAAAGAAGATATATTATTAAGCACAAAAACCATATAAACATGGATTAGGATCATAATTCGTTAAGTGGTGGCAATACTTACTTGACGAAGCTTTTCAAATGATTGCACACTGTTTTCCCGTCTTTGCATCTGAAACACAAAAAAGTGAAAGTCAATTACTTAAATGTAGACATGTTACTGCAGGTTCAACTAAGATTGAACGGGTCCGGATCTTACTCTTCGTGTATGAAGTCTATGAGCTTTTTCCCTTGGTCTAAATACGTTGTATGGATTGGTATCAGTTGCTGGTGGGGGTGGCTGAAAAACACATAAACAAGATGGACATTAGCTTTAAAATACTTCGGTGTCGAATAATCATTTTGCTTAGGGGTAACTAAAATTATGCTTTTACCCCTTCCATTTCCTAATTTGAGAGACTTTGCTCCCATTTAACAGTGAAATTTTGGTCAAGTTAAAACTTGCTAAAGAAATCGAAAAATTTTACACTCAAAAATGTAAAAGTGAATGCGAACACTAGCAAATACTAACTTATCCGAGTATTACAGAACACACATCCAAACACGAGCAAATACTAACCTGCAAACGCCGCAAAACAGGTTTTTGCCATCTTTGCCGCTGACGCAAAAAAGGTGGAATGTCAAAAAATAGGCGTTGATTTATATTTTGTTATGATAAAACGGAAGATTCAAGTTTATTTTCAAAAACTTGCTTACCTTTTCTTTCCAGTAATTATAGATGGCTTGGAACACTCCATATTGAATGGACAGAGCTTGGAGGGCCTATCAAGTAGACCAAATAAGATCTAATCAACGATCAATGTTCCATAAATTATCAACTAAAAAGACTTGCAATAATTATGAGTAAGATCGTCAGCATTGCTTCAATCTATACATGACTCTCTGATTCAAATTTTTCTTTGTTTTTCTTTACGACAACCCTTAATATAAGAGACATAAAATCTAGTAAGTAACAATAACTCATACCTCGACAGCAGCATCGAATGTCAAAAGTACAGGTATAGGTGCACCAAGTGTAGGAGTTATAACTCCTGCTTTTTCTCGAGCCTTATGATCTAGTACCTCCAATTTGAATATAATAGTTTCCACCCTGTCCCAATTACCAAATCATCATCAGAAAGCCTGCAATATGTAACGCACTAATATTTAAGACACGAAACTTACTTTTCAGCCGGAAGAATCTTTCCTTCCTTATTATACTCTTCAAGCCAATCTTCATCCTCATTGTCAAGATCATACTCGATAAACTCTCCAATCTCAGCCCGTACTGCAATTATATTGATATATCAAATAAAATTTAGGGTTAACAATGATAACGGTAACAGAGCTCAACTTTACTATTCTGGTTGTTTAACCCCTAAAGTGTTTTCGCAGTGGTTCGTTCTCTTAACTTTATTATACTTTAAACTTCAGCAACCATACTTTCATCATTTAGTCGACCAAAATAAAAATAAAAAATAATAAAAAAAATAAAAAATAAAAAAAATAATAAAAAAATAATAATAATAATAAAAATAAAAAAATTACAAACCGCCAAAAAGTTTAAAGTTTGGTGGTTTTAGCTACCCAGTTGTTAGCATACCTCCCCTTGCACGTAGATAAGACGTAGGTTGATTAAAAGTGGCAGAATAATCTCGTTCATACGTATCCACAATCACATATTCAGGAGTAGGTATCTCAGAAGCCGCTTTCTTACTAGCAGCTTGCGGTACCTAAATATCAGGTAACAAACATTAACCAAAACGAACAAATCAACAGTCAACAAAATACCAAAGACACAAGCTAAACCTGTGCCTCGTTATCCGCTTCTGCAACAAGGCGAAGCATCTGTGTCCGGGTAGCACTTGGAGTATCGTCATCTTCGAAATCTTTAATAGATTTCAAAATAGGTAACTTTTTGTGTATATCTAAGGGACGCGGTCTAAACGATAGTCTACTCATATCAGATTATCAGCAACTCATTTCAAACAATATCAACTGTCTTCTTATTTAGTTTCACTGCAAACAACCATACAGTACACGTTACTCGTCCATATAACATGTTTTTTACTATGTCACACGCTCACAATATTATCGTTTGATGTAACATTCATAGATTTTCGTGCAACTATATGTAACTGAACTACATTTAAGGCCTGTTTGCTTATTTGTGCTGCAATAAGTACTTTTTCATTTTTACTTAACACACTTACATTTTCACGCAAATGTACATAACTGTGTTACAATAAAAGGGTGTTTCAGATTAGCTTATTTTATGCTAAAATAAGCTTCTTTTTTTTTACGAAAGTGTTTTATTTTATATTTATAAACAAGTAAGGTTGCGTTTGTTTTTTCACACGTTTAACGTCTTATCTGCAACACCTAAAAGTATCCCCAAATATAAACAAACACTAACGTCTACGCGCCTACATACATTAAATAAACTATAAAAAAAAAATTAATCACATTAAAAAAAAAAAAAAAAAGAGTAAAAATTAGGGCTAAAATCAATTTTGCCCCAAATTATGAGGAAATGAATAATTGGAATTTGAAAAAATTAGGGCTAAATTGAAATTTGCTCTAATTTTATAATTTGGGGGAAATGAACAATTGAAGTGAGAAAATATGTATATGTACCGGAGATAGTGATTCCGGTAAGAAAGATCCGGTTGACAGTGGTGGTTATTGGGGTGGTGGTGATGATTGATGATGATTGGTTAAGTTTGATTGACCCGATTCGGATTTAATTCTAGCCGTAGATCCGGATCCGAATATATTCTTTTTGTCTTATTATTAAGGGCTACTCATGCTTTATCCGGAGTACTTTTTTTTAGTTGTATTTATATTGTTAGGATCGGACTAGTTAATAATGATACTTTTTGAATTTTGATAATTTCGTGTATCGGTTTTTAAAAATATGTAATTTGATTCCTAAAAATACTTGATTTGATACTCAAAAATACGTCAATCGATATGCAGAATACTCAAAATTTAAAAAGTTAGTTATTAAATACTCTGACATACAACTCAAAAAATAACAAGTAAGATACATTTTCAGACAATTAACCATATCATTTATGGGTGTTTGGATTTGCTATTGTTTAAAAAAAGAAAAAAACGTAGTTCTAGAGGCTACATAAAAGACATTATGATATGTAATGAATGTTTGTAACTTAATAATAAATCATCCATCTTTTGCATATAGATCTCCTAAGTCCTAACTAACTTAATGTACAACAACTTTTGCATATTTTAAACTTTTAAATGTAGCATTAAAGTTAGGGGTGACAATTTCTGACCCGACACGAAACCCGACCTGAAACCGACACGAAAATTAACAGGTTCAGGTTGAGTCTAAATAGATTTAGGGTCGGGTTTGGGTCGACCCATCTAACCCGTTTATTAAACAGGTCAGGTTCGGGTTGGGAATAAATTAATCGGGTCGACCCGCCAACCCATTTAATTTTTGCTTAAATTAAAAATTATTTATATTTTATTATATAGGTTAAATGGGTTAAACGGGCCGACCCGCAAACCCGTTTAACCTGTTTAACTCGTGTAATGTACCAACTTATGTATAACGGGTTAATGGGTCAACCCAAAACTCATTTACCTATTCAACTCGTGTAACATATTTAACCCACTAACCCAAGTATATATGCGGGTTAAATGGGTTAGGTTCGGGTTATTTAATAATAAAACTTCTAGAATTTCGAATATTTTATGTATTGATTTTTTAAAATATGTGATTGGATTCTCAAAAATAATTGATTCGATACATAAAATCCGATAATTGATACGCAGAATAATCGAAATTTTAAAAAGTTAGTTATTAAATAGTCTGATACTAACGATGTTACATACAACTCAAAAAATAACAAGTAAAATACATTTTTAGACAATTAGCCCTATTATTTATGGGTGTTTGGATTTGCTACTGTTTTAAAAAAAATAAAAGAAAATGCTAAACATAGTCCTAAAAGCTACATATAAAATATTAGGATATGAAATGAATCTTTGTAACTTAATAATAAATCCATCCCTTGCATATAAATAATCCTAAACAACCTAATATACAATCACTTTTGCATATTTTAAAGTTTTAAATGTAGCATTGAAGCTACAAATGGCAAACCCCAAAATTAAAAAATGATTTTCTTTTTATGTGACTAGCGGAGGTTGACTCGACGGTTTAGTTAGAAATTTTAACTATTTATGTTGGGGCGGGTCTTACTACCTGAAAGACTGAAATCGAACCATACTAAGTTGGTAACCAAGCATGTGGATACCCAAAATGCAGTGTAATAAATCCTTGGTAGTATCACATAACTTCTCCTCATTCTCATAATCTAATCATTTTTTCTCATGTCGTGGTTCCATCATCTCAAACAAAAACAACAAAAACTTGACACACTCTTTGACAAATACCCATGTCAATCGACATGTAAAATCCGAACCTTAAAACCGAACAATAAGGGGGTTGTGAGATGTTCGAACACTTGCTTTTCAAGCCTTGACCACTAGTAACAATCACAAATTGCTTATTCGTTTCAGTTTTGCAAAATATCATAATACTTTCCAAAGGGAGTCCAGACACTTTTTTAAATAAATCAATAACTCTCGACAACTTTTGTACATAGGAGTTCAAACACTCTTTTTAATAAATCAATTTCTTTTATATGCAAACAACTTTAAGTGGTCAACGTAAACTTTCTTGAAAGAGAGAAAGTTTTACCTGGTTTGAGTCTAGATGGCAATGTACTTAAATCCCGTGAATTGGTCAGCTAAAAGGTTGAAAACCAGGGTTACCCAAAAAAAAAAAAAAAAAAAAAAAAAAGCACTTTGTAAAAGTTTTTACTAGTACTTATAACAAATTTTAGAGAAAAAGTTTCATATTTATTTAATTTAATATTAAAATGTCAAATCTACATAGAATAAAAGTTTTTATGATTCAATCTTGCGTGCAAAAAAAAAAAAAAAAAAGAAAAAAAGAAAAAAAAGAAAGCTTGATACGATACCTCAACTTTCTGATTTTTTTTTTACTTGATTTGAGTATGTATAACGATAAGCTCAAAACTTCTAGGTTAATCGATCAGATTGTCAAAAACCAAGAAAAGAAAAGTGGTTCGATTAATGATGCCAAATTTAGCTAACCGTGCTATAAGTAAGGGGGTGTTTGTTTTGGCTTATATAGCCTGTTGATACAAAAGTTGGGCGTTCCTTGTTAAGACTCCTATTCTCGTACCAATTAGATCTTAATGCTTGATGGAACCTGCGCACTAAGAAAAAGAGCAAACACCGTTAGGCTTATCGAGGGATTGTCTCCCCCGATTATCCTCTGGCGTGAGAGTAAGTAATCGAAGTTTAGGGTTTAGTGAAGAGTTAGGATTTAATGAAGTCGTACCTTTACCGAGGGCCTGGGTGCCCTTTATATACACATGAAACCCTAGTAGGTTTCGTGTCCCCTACTCCTCGGCGTATTCGCCGATATCGGATATTTGGTATATATCCCCTTTATTTAGGAGATACTCCATATCCAATCCAAAAATAACTTTGGGCTTGGGCCTTGTAGGCCCAAACCGTATAACTGGTAGTCCAGCTATCGCCATGGCGGCCCATACGTGGTGGGCTTAAGTATTAGTATTGTTTACTAATCGGGTCCGTGACCCGGGTGTAGACTATACGTCATCATGTCCCCCCAGTCTAGTGTGCGCAGGTTAAAACCTGCGGATGCTAGACTAAAGTCGTGTCGAAATTATTCCCCACGCGTACGCGGGAAGATTTCAAAAATATACCCCCAAAAACACACGTATGATGTATCTAGTCCAAAAAAGTGCAATTCGGGTACCTCGGGAAGTGGAGAGGTTATCCACGTGTCCTGTACCGTTACTTCTCCCAGCCACACGATTTGAGTTAGTGGGATACACGTGTCAGTCATCTGTGGTGGATGGGAAAAGTATATAAACTACCGCCTCCATTCACTGTGATATCCACAGTTAAAAAAATCACATTTCCACCATTTTTACATCTTCGAATCTGCTATCAAGAAACCGATAATTCGAAGGTAATAGCGTGTGCGCACATTCTGAAACACAAAATGGTGTTGCAACTTCAGGATTTCACTTCTAACATAACCGAAGGTGAACTGAATCAGTTCACCTCGGATTACTTTATCCCTTTGGATCTGCACCCAGAGGTACCAGGTCCAAATGACACCATCGCGGATTTCCCCGTAGGGAAGGTGGGGCTATATACGCGCTTTTTCGAGTGGGCGAATCAGCGCGTACCCATTTCCGTGCTGCTGAGTGATATACTTAATTATTACGAGCTCCACATCTCACAGTTGCATTGTATTGGTGCTGGGAAGATTGCCAATTTTGAGGTGAACTGTCACTTGTTAGCGATTCACCCGACCCTCCAATTATTTCGCGCGTTCTATCACGCAACGTGGTCAAATGGGTGGGTTACCTTCTCTAAGCGCGTAGGCAAGTTACAATGCTATGTGAAGAAGGTAGATAAACTCAAGGACTGGAGGGAGAAATTCTTTTGGGTTGACGTCGCCGTCTTTCCTTCCAATTTTCAATTTTACACCCGTGCCACTCTGCCCAAGGATGAGCGCCCCCCCGAGACGTGGTATAACGCGGATCATGCGGCGATCATTGATGAGAACCGCCTTTCCATCAAACCATATCCGGAAGCGTTCCTGGTGCATATGGGCATCAGTCGCAACTACTTCGAGTTTGAGACAGAGGTTCCCACATTCTTGAATGCGGATGGCACGGGTGGGTGCTCCTTCTGTCGTCTTACTGTCGTTATTAATGTAAGCGTTTCTTCGTTTTCCATACTTTATGTAACTTGCTTCTCTTTGTCTACTTTATACGCAGAGATGGATCTTTTTGCGGTTGTTAACTTGGAGACACCGCGTTCCGTGGCAGTGGGGGTGCGTCCTCTGAGGGAGGGTGAGATGACCATTCTGGAGGCGACGGCAGGGCGCGTCGTGGACTTGGTTGTTTCAGAGTCTGAGGGCTCTCCTGATGTGGTGGTAGCTGAGCCGTTGCAGGGGGTGGCTCCTCCTGTGCAGCAAGGTCCTGACACTGCGCAGTCTCCTCCCAGCAAAATGTTGATTCATTTAGAGGAGACTGACAGTGAAATGGAGGAGTGCTCCCAACTGACGCGCAAGAGAGCGCTTGGTGGTTATGGTGAAGGGTCTTCCAAAAGGCCGCGCACTGAGGCTGAGGAAAGCCCATCTTTTACTGAAGTGCAGATGAAGTAAGTATCTTAGTTATTAGTTATGAACTTTTGTCAAGTTATACTTTATTCTAACTTTGTTCCTTCGTGTCCTCAGTGTGGATGCTGAGAAGTCTGGTGGAGGTACGTCCACGACTGAGATTGAGAAGGACGTGTCCTCGTCTCCTCCCCCCATGTAAGTATTTTTTAGCAATCCCTTAGGATTTTGCGTATGCTTGACTGTTATTCGTGCGCTAACCTTGCTTCTTGATCTTTCGTGCAGTGAACAGCATGTGGAGGATGCTGGCGTCTTAGATGAAAGTGCGCCACCCAAGGTGACTCCCTTTTTGGATAGGGCGCCTTCACCAAGGGATATTGGAGGGGAGTCAAGTCCGTTTGACTCTATGATGGAGGAGCTGGCCTCCATCGCTGTGCGCCAGTCCGAGCTGGTGGCGCAAGCCAGGGTGCGCCAGTCCGAGGAAGTTTCTAGGCTGCAGGCACAGTTATCGTCTGTGCAGGCTGAGTTAGCAAGCTCTAAAGCTGAGCAGCTGAGCTCCAAGGCTAAACTGGAGCGCGCAGAAGCGTCTGCGCAAAGATTGGCTGAGGGGAAGATCTTAGTGATGGCTGAGCTGGAGCAGGAGCGTGCTGCTGCGGACCTTCAGAGGCGTAACTCTTTATGGGCGCTGAAGTACTTGCAACAGAATAGGAGCAAGCACTTTGCCAACATTGAGGAGTTTCGTAGCCGGGTGGAGCTTGCGCTGAAGATGCAAGAGGAGAAGCTCCGCAGGCTCAGCATCGAATATGATGAGGAGCTATACCCCCATATGGTTCAGTCCGTGGCTGAGCGCAGGTACATGCTGCTTTCTCTCTTGATAACTTGTATATATTTAGACCCTCTTTCTTATTAACACTTGTGTTATTTCGTAGGTGGTTGATCAGTCATGGTCTTCGCCTGGCTGCCATGTGTACGCTGGAGCATCCCGAGGTCACCACGTCCTTTGGAAAGGTTGTGGAGTGCGCTATTGCGCACGGTGAGACCTTGGCCGCAAACAAGCTTGCTGAGGCCGAGTTGTTGACCGTGCCGCTTGCCGAGGTCCCTGGGTACAAGGCGAATGCCCGTGCTGAGCTTGTTGCTGCCATGGAAGAGCTAAAAAGGCTTGAGCTTCCGCATATCGCTTGTTTGGAGCGTGATCAGGATCAGCCTATCAGCGTGATCATGGCAGGGCTCACTCTTCCTAGGCATCTGCAGGATGATGCAGATCAGCAATTGGACTTCTATTTGAAGCCTGACGTAGCGCAGTTGAAGGTACCCGTTTTTGCTCAGCCTCGTGACATTCTGAATCCTTTCCGTATTGAGAAAGAGATTTCTTTGCAAAGGTCTCTAAATGCTCATGTTTCCAGGGTCGCAAGAAAGAAAGGCGTGAAAGGGAAGGCCACTCTGTGCGGCATAGGCGCTGCGCATCTGCCTAGATCCGACGGTGTGCCTGTTTCCGTGGCCACCGTTTCCCTTGACGATGCAGAGTTGTTGAATCGACTCGAGGATGCAAAGGAAACGGCTTTGAGTGGGGGCTCCAGCCAGCTAAGGCGTACATATAGCATTTAGCTTTTTTGTACAAGTCTTTTGTAGAAACGTATTCTATGTATAAAAGGTTGCTTTTGTACTTGGTGTTTTTACAACTTCCAAATACTTATGCTTTTGAACTCGTAGTTCTTATATGACTTATGTATTCTTGCGTGAAGATATCTTTAAGTGTCTAAGCGTACTTAGAAAAGAAGAATCATCATTATGTATGAATTTCCTTAAATAAGGACCGTAGTCGTGTATTGAATTTTTCCAACTTAATGAAAAGAAGGGAATCATAGTCGTCTATGTAAGTTTACTTGTCGTATTTTACTTTAAGGAATCAAGAGTCTTGATTTCCTGAGTTGTTAAACGCGCACAGTGTGCCCTTGTGTGCATCCGTCGTGGGGTGCGTAAGGAACTTGCGCCAACGTCTTGAGCGCAAGGTGTTTAACAAGGATTCGTGATCCAATGTTGATGGGTTTGCAACCCTCTTACTCAACGAGTTGTTTATTAGGTTTACTCATCCTTTCTGCCATCGTGGGTCTTAGTGTGTGCATGCACGCCATGTAGGCAGGATTATAACAATATTGAAACACGATAATGAAAGATGCAAACAATAGAGTTAAATGTGTTATGGAGTTAGCTAGAAACCATAACGTTTTATTAATACTTGCAAGTTTTAAAAGAGAATACTTATCTAGATAATACTTAAAAGATAAAATTATATGGATCTTTATTGGGGGCACTTTCTAAAGTGCGTGTGTGTCCATGTTGGGCCGTAGCCTGCTTTAAAGATAGCACCGTTTAAGGTTGCGGACGTTCCACGTTCGCTGTAGCTCGTGTCCGTCCTTGTCGCGTAGCTTGTACGCTCCATTGCCAAGTGCTTTTATGACCTCGTAAGGTCCTTCCCACTTTGGTCCTAGCTTACCAGTGTCTTCTGCGCGGCTTGAGTCGTTTTCGCGGTATACGAAGTCACCTGGTCTGAATGAAGTGCTGCGTACTTTGGCATCATAGTATCCTTTCATTCTTGACTTGGCTTTCTCTTCGCGTATTGCTGCGCGTTCACGTCGCTCTTCCAATAGATCTAAGTCCATGCGCCGCTCATCATCATTGGTTGCCGCGTTAACTTCCGCAGTACGGATGGTTGGCATTCCAATTTCAGCTGGTATTACAGCTTCTGTCCCATAGACCAAAGAGAAGGGAGTGTCCCCGTTGCTAACCTTGATTGTTGTTCGGTGCGCCCAGAGAACATGTGATAGTTCTTCTACCCATCTTCCTTTGTGTCTGTCCAGGCGCGCTTTCATTCCTTCACCTAGGCTGTATCATGTAGATGATATATGCCTTTTCTTTTGATGTCTCTTTCTTGGCCCCTGGTTTTGGTTTGTCTTTCCCTTCTCTGATGTTTTTTACGAGGTGGTCCATCTTTCCTTCCTTTACCAATTTGTCAATCAATTGGCGCAGTTGGACGCACTCGTTGGTTGTGTGGCCTTTCTGTCCATGATATTCGCAATAACCATTCCCTGTGCGCCGATCCTCTGGGGTGCGCATTGGTGGTGGTTTCGGGAAGTTCGCCCCTTCAGTCGCGAATATCTCCTTTGGAGTTTTTGTTAATGGGGTGTACTTGTCGTTTTCCCTTCCACCGCCTTGAGTGCGATAACTCTTATTACGATTGCCACTCTGGTCATTGGATTGTCTCCTTGACTCTTCTTGTGGCCTATGGTTCGAGTAGCCTTTCTTGCTATCCGCAGCGGCTGCTTCTCCTTGGACGAAAGACCTCGTGCGCTTCATGAGTTCGTCAAAAGTTAGGGGAACCTTATCGTTTAACTTTTTTATCAAATCTGGGTTATTGATTGCATTCATAAAACCCGATATTTTTAGTATCTCTGGACACGCCTTGACTTGCATGCATTCGTCCTTAAAGCGTTCCATGAAAGCGCTTGTGGATTCCCCTTGTCGCTGTTTAACCCTAGCGAGTTCGACAGGGTTTTTGGCGCACTTCTTCCTTTGAGTAAAGTTTAAGCGAAACGCCTTGCGCAACTCTTCAAACCCACCGATGCTTCTACGTGGAAGCTTGCTAAACCAGTTGCGCGCATTCCCTACTAATGTAGAGTTGAACATATGGCACCACACAGGTTGTGGCCAATTTTCGATAGTGGCTGCTGATTCGAAAATTTTTAGGTGATCATCAGGATCACCTGTCCCATCATATGTTTTGACGTTAGCAGGCATGCGCCTTTTCTTATTCTCCGAAAAATCGCTGATGCGTCTAGTGAACGCATCAACCTTTTGGCGACGCCAGGGAAGAGACATGTCTTCGTCTTCCTGGTCGCGATATTTTCCTCTTGATTTCCAGTGTCCAGTTTCTTTGTCCTCGTTGTCCGAGGAATCACTTGAGGATGAGCGCACCCTTTTGCGATGCTTGCGCCGACTATTATCAGAATCTGAGCTTGTTCCTCTGCGGCGCTTGCGCCGACTATCATCAGAATCAGAGCTGGAAGGGCTTTCACTTGGGGAACACCGTCGCCCAAGCCTATCCTGAATCCTGCGACTGCCAAGCCTAGCGTGGACATTGGCGCGCCGTTCCCCCTCTTCAGGCTCCTCCAGATGTTGAAGATCGGCTGCTTCATCATCCATAACCCTCCTTCCAATCCTGGTAAACACTGGTTGTTTGCGGCTATCCTTCTCGCGTCTTTCCTTTCGGTAGCGCGGTGGGGACGCCTCATGCTCAGGGTCAAAGTTGAGTCTGGCGTGCAGACTTTGGCTTGACCTCTTCTTTGCCTCCTCTCGCATGAGCGCAGCCAAGGCTTCGTAGTTTTGAGATACAAAGTCGCTTGGCGCCAATTCGGAAGTGACTCCTTCTAGCGCGATGGAGTCTGTTTCCAAGGCAGGATCCTTGTTTCGGATAGGCGCATTGGGAGGTTCAGTGAAGTTCACCTCTGGCATGGCAAGAGGAGTGCGCTCCAGTTCTATCGCGCTAGTACTTGTTGTAATAGCGGGGGTAGTCCTGGTAAGTGATTCCACTGTAGGAAAGACCAGATCTGAGTGCGCTCCTAAGCTTCTAGGCGTGCTGGTTGTCCCAGAGGCCTGCTTAGGGGTCGCATCTGTTTGGTGCTTCTTCCCTAGTGGGTCATCATGCGCTTTCTTCCCATGCGGACTCTTGTGACTTCCGTGTTTCGTCATTCTAGTTCTTGGTAAAATTCTTAGTGTAGGGTCCCACGGATGGCGCCACTTGTTGATACAAAAGTTGGGCGTTCCTTGTTAAGACTCCTATTCTCGTACCAATTAGATCTTAATGCTTGATGGAACCTGCGCACTAAGAAAAAGAGCAAACACCGTTAGGCTTATCGAGGGATTGTCTCCCCCGATTATCCTCCGGCGTGAGAGTAAGTAATCGAAGTTTAGGGTTTAGTGAAGAGTTAGGGTTTAATGAAGTCGTACCTTTACCGAGGGCCTGGGTGCCCTTTATATACACATGAAACCCTAGTAGGTTTCGTGTCCCCTACTCCTCGGCGTATTCGCCGATATCAGATATTTGGTATATATCCCCTTTATTTAGGAGATACTCCATATCCAATCCGAAAATAACTTTGGGCTTGGGCCTTGTAGGCCCAAACCGTATAACTGGTAGTCCAGCTATCGCCATGGCGGCCCATACGTGGTGGGCTTAAGTATTAGTATTGTTTACTAATCGGGTCCGTGACCCGGGTGTAGACTATACGTCATCATTTTGGCTTATATAGCCAGCTTATAACTTATTTGAATTTGAGCTTATATTTCATATGCCCATTTCTTTTGGCTTATTATCCTATATATAATTTACCATCAACTTTTTGCTACAGTTCTAAGCTACAGTTGACTCAATAGTGCTGGGCTATATTTTGGGTCGTGGATTCCCGCTTTTTCCCTTTCATTTGTTTGATCGCTTCTTCCTTCACATCATATCTTATCCTCACAAACCTTATCCTCATTCTTTCTAGATAATCTCAAACAAACTGCACTCTTTCTCGAAGTTCGGTTTATTGGTGGTTTTCCGCCGATCTTGGAGTGCTTCCAGAGCCGCCAACATCTTCTCATGGTCAGATCAATTGTTACTGGTGTTTACTTTATCCACGGAAAAAAAAAAACTAGGGTTTTGAATTTTTGATGTATTTGGTACCGGAATATTACCCCGACGCGAAAATCGTTTTTCGGCAAGCCCTGCAGCGCCGTTTTCATTATAGTTAAGTTACTGTTTCAATTTTTTTTCTCTCTTTTTTTGATAAGGTTATTGCTTTCGGATTGAGTTTTACCATTTTCGTTTTGCAGGTTTGTCGTTATATCCATATGGGTTAAGGAAAGGATTTTGACAGATCTCAGTGCGCGGTTATAGGTTTGTGTTTCTTTTAAATGTTGGATTTTTTTGACTTTTTTTTTTGTCTTTGATTATTGATCTTCTTTGCATTTTCTGTTTTTTTAGTAGATTTGGTACATGGGTTTTGCTTAATTTTGTTAAAAATGTGTGCTTTATTAGCTCACTTGACTTATTGATCAAAGATGGTTAGTAGGTCATTTTCAGTTTAGTGTAAAAAAGATCGGATCTTTATTGATAAAGATCCAAGATTTGTGGTTTATTTGGTTATTTGGATAATGGGTTTAATTGGTTTTAGTGGTTAAGTAAGTTATTGCAGTGAATTAGTACATATCTTATTAGTTATGCAATTATAATTTGAGATCTTGAATGTTTGTTCATCTGCTAGAAGCACTGTGTTGCATTAAGTGAACGGTTTATCATTCCTTTTTATAGTTCTATATAATTAAGATCAGCGGTGATTTCTATATTAATTTTCTGTTATTTCTGTTTGTTGTTCATAATCGCAGATAGTACACGTGCATTCAAGATCTTTGGTGTTGCTATATAGCTAATCATATTTTCATTTTGTTTCCTGCAGGCTCTCGCCTCCCGGATAAAGTAAGCCCTTTTATTTTTGATTTTGGCTAATAATCGATTTGGTTATAAAGTATTCTAACTTTTTCTCCCAATTGTATTTGCAGCCCAAATTCGCCATATCTAGCTTCTGTTGTTAACGGTGCCGGTAAAAACACGTTGATTCCCTTGGCTCAGTGCACAAAACATATGTGCCCTATTTGAGTTTACTGCCACGTGAAGCTGAATTATAAGGAATACTGCTGTGTCAAGGTCATCATTAGAAACTTTAACTACAGGATGAATTATTCTCAGTGAAACTTAGTTGCTCAGCACCCAAACTTTGACAGCGCTACTCAAATTTTCAGTTTCAACTACAAACCGCCGACTCCTTATTCTTCCATAAGTAAGTTAACTAACATACCAATCATTTCTTGATACTTTTTGTTTGTGTAAGCAGATAAAAACAATTTACCTGCAGGCGAATTAGTTAAACTTATGTCCGTGTTCAACAGGTTTCATGCGGGGCTGAAATGGGTGTGCCACTCGGGCCTGGAATAGAGGCCACCATGGGTCATTTTGAGTGCTGAAACAGGAGCTGGAGTGGCTGATACTTGGGCCAGCCATGGGTCTGCTTGGGTGTCGACACATGATCAGGTATATAATGAGTTACTCCAATGGATATGGCATAATGATTTTAATTGGTTATACGCTTCACTTTGTTGCACTATTTCAGGAAACTTTGGTTTTTACACCCAATGTTTTGGCCCGTCTTCTAAGCATCAGCGGTTTTATGTATACTTTTTTAATGTTCTATAAATGATTTGAATTTGTATTATTGACGCTTTTTATCAAAATATTCGGCAGTTTAAACATGGGTAGAAGGGGAAGTGCGCGTTGCTTCAGCCTCTGCAATGTTATCCAGACGGAATGGGAGCACAGAGAAGCTTGCATCAGCTTTAGTGAAGCCGTTTATGACTCAGCCTGCTGTCACTTCATCTACATATAAATCTGGTGCGTTCCAAAATTCGAGTAAACAATGTCTAAATTTGTATAGTTTCGAAAGGTGCAAAACACATATCATTGCGGTTAATCAAACTTGGTAAGATGTACGTGTTGGGAGAGATGAGAAACAGGTTTGAACGTCAGGTTAACATGGATCATTTTATTTGAGTTGAAACTGCCAAATTGGACTTGAGAAGCTGACAGAGTATATTATTTTGTGCTAATTAAAATGTAATTATATAGTTATAAAGTGGCCGGATAATATACTCTGCCAGCTTCTCAACTATATAATTATTTGGTTCTGTTTCTAAATCCATTTGGCAGTGCTTTATTCTTGCAGACTAAATCCATTTGAAATCTTTAATTTATTCAGTTCTGTTTCTTTCACAATTATGCAGAACCGCCACTAAAGTAGATGTACCTCGGAGGCTATGATCAGGTCTACCAGCATTGTGGCTCCGTTTCTGTTACTCCCTTTTCGATACTCAACAATAGTACAACAATACACGTACCCACTGAAGCTTATCCAGAAGACACTTCCAGAACAGACACACCACCTTCCCTCAGATCAAACCCTCACATCAATCCCTGTATCAAATTCGACGGGTGTGGGGTGAATTGGCGGTGGCTTTCTTAGATCTGATGCGAAACAGACGTTGCGGAGTTGGCGGCAGCGGTGTAGCAGGGACTCCGCCGCTTATGTGAAGGTCTGATATCTTTTTTTTTTTTTTTTTTTTTTTTTTTAATTTCTAAGATTCGATCTTTTGTGATATAATGGCTATTGGTTTTGTGGCTTTTTTATTTTGGGCTTTAGATTCAAAACAAAAGTGGATGCCCATGTAAAATAAGCAATCAAAGATGCTTGAGTGTTTGAAAAGCTTTAGCCTGTTATTCTTTTTGAGAGTACGTATATATTGTCGAATTCGTGAACACAAAGAAGTCAATTATATATATATATTTTTTAGTTTTTTAAATATTGGGTGCAGATCCTAATGAAAGGAATTATTTTTTTTGCAAGTTTTGGCCTTAAACAAGAGTTGGATTGATATTCGCTGAAGTGGGTGATGCTTGGGTCAGCCATGGGTCTGCTTGGGTGTCGACACATGATCAGGTATATAATGAGTTACTCCAATGGATATGGCATACTGATTTTTATTGGTTATACGCTTCACTTTGTTGCACTATTTCAGGAAACTTTGGTTTTCAGCCGTGTTATCATGGATCAATCCACGCCCAATGTTTTCGCCATTCTTCTAAGCATCAGGGGTTTTTATGTATACTTTTTTAATGTTCTATAAATGATCTGAATTTGTATTATTGACGCTTTTTATCAAAATATTCAGCAGTTTAAACATGGGTAGAAGGGGAAGTGCGCGTTGCTTCAGCCTCTGCAATGTTATCCAGACGGAATGGAAGCACAGAGAAGCTTGCATCAGCATGTTGTGACTTCATCTACCCATATGTGATGCCACCTCGACAAGTTTGTAAAATTGTGTGGGTTAATTTTCAGAAGCGTATGATGCAGGAGATCTCTATCTAACAGAACTCAGAGGTAAAGAAGTACTGTCAATTTTTAGCCTTTATTGAATATTTGTTAGTTAAGGATGAGGTAAATATAAGCATAGAGTTTACTGCTTTCTTTGGCAAGTTTAAAAAACTTTAGGTTTTTAGTTGTTAGCTGTAGTGGTAATTATAAAGACAATTGATAACAACCGTAGTTGTAACTAAAGATATGACTGTATTTTCACAATCTTAAACCGTTAGAAGTTAAACACTAAATGCTTCTTTCATGAAATTTTATTAAGAGTATTTTCAATAAGAACAAAAAATTGTTGCGGATACAGTGTATTATGTAAGTAGGTGAATGTCATGGTCTCAAATTCATAAACGCTTGCGGCAAAAGTGGGTAAACCTTACATCGTACTAGCAATGGTTAATTAAAGAAAAAGAAAAAAAACTATGTAAAAACTTAAGTAATGAAAAATACTCCTCTAGGCACTTATATTTAGAAAGTGGTTCGGCACTTTCTATTGATAAAATGGATCTATACATGTGTTGCATATTTGCACACGTCTCATGTAGCCATACACATATCTAAAACACACAGGTCACCATTCACCGGCAAATTAATGTTCACACTTTTCATCTATAGATCATGACTTTCATAGCTTACTGAGAATCTGGTCACACACGTTATCTTCTCTTGGATGACTGTTTAAATTTCATTCAATTTTCATTATTTTTTTTCTGCATTCTTGCTTGAAAGTATATGAAATGTTCTTTATCACACTAATCTGAATTTTATAAAGCATAGAAGGCATTGTTGTTGAGTTGTTAACTGAGTATTTTTTTCATGATGTGACAACTATTAGCAATCTAAAAGTGTTTAACATTCTATAATTTGCTTGCCTATTGGTTCACTAAGTGATATTAGTGTAGGTTGAAAGAGTTCACAGTGTCAACATTATATTTTGGCAAAAGCCCATTGGATAAGAAACATTCCCAACTTTACTGTGCACTTTTTAAGAAGACTAACAGTCTTCATTCTACAGGCATTAGGTATGCTAATAACATATTGCAGACCTAACCATTGTACACTTTCATATTAACCGGCCATGTGTTACCAAACATTGTACCTCCCCATGTTCCTTTGTTTACTTACATGTTTATTCATGAAAAACAGTGGTGAATGTAGACTTAGCAGGTACAGCCTAAATAAGGTTAAAGATGTAGTAACAAGGAAAATATCAAAAGCATTGAATTGATATTCATGAATAAACATGTAAGTAATCTGTTTTGTTTTAAAATTCATTTTAGTATACATAAATCTTTATTTGCCAGATTCATGTTATTAAAGTGTTTGGTATTTTAATTGAAGAATAATAGTTTAGGTGAATTTGATCATTGTTTTCAAATCTACGTCGCACCCTCTGCAAGCCTAAGGTAATTTTGTTACAAAGCCATTTTTTTTTTAATTAATTATTCTGAATTTGCTTTAGCTGCCCAATCAATGGTAAAGATTTGAACTTTTATAGATTTGTTGAAGGTTTTTTTGTATTTGTGTGTTTGGGGAATGAAATAAGGGCTGAAATGGGTGGCTTCGGCCTGCTAAAATAGCTCAGTTTGGATGCTGAAATGGATGTCGGATTGCCTTGCTGAAATGGAAGCTAAAACAGGTCCGCTTGGTTACCAAAATAGCGGCTGAAAACGGGTGTCTTTGGGGGCTGGAGTGGGAGCTAAAATGGTTCAATGTGGGGACTGAATGGATGTGGTTCGGGCATGCATTGCGCCATAAATGGTAAGTTATATTTTTCACAATTTATAATTAAAACAACGACCATCATTAAAAAAAATTTAACCACCGCATATTTCCACCCCATTCTAGACCTTTCTTCACCCTCAGAAAAACACACACAACAATTCATCAAACACACGCCACCAATGAGATCACCACGCCGGTTTGTTAATCTTAACCCGATCCAAGTGAATGACCAAATCTAAGGTTGTTCATCTTTCTAATTTCATTTTTTTTATAGAAACTTATAGGTTTATGTTTAATTGCAGGTTTGAACATGGATTGCAAAAGAGGATGAAGTGCCGTTGCCCAGTTTTTTTAAATAAAGGTATGTATTCCTTTATCTTTTTACTGATTTGTGGTTAATTTGTGTTTAGTTTAAGTGGGCATTCATAGGATTTAACCACAAATCTAAACACAAATTATTGAAAACTGGATTCCGGACACGGGTGTCTAAATGAAGAAGCTTATGTTTAACATTATTGGGGGCCTTTCCCTCCTTTCCTTTAAAAGTTGTTACGCCCCTGTTTGCAGCTGAGGGTTGCACATGTATACAATACATGTTCCTGATTTGTCAATAACAATAGCGCACACTGTTTCTAATAGCACCCTTCTGTATCGTTACAGGAATCCATGTCAGCGGTCGGAATCAAGGTCCTCTCCATCCTCAAAATTATGGCCATGGTGTAGGGATGATTGATGAACCGGGTTTGTATCTTGCTGTGTTAGTGTGCGTGTTTTGCTTTTTTTTTTTTTTGGTTGATAATGCTATTCAATGCAAGTTTGCTAATCCATTTATTGTAATGTGAATGTAGGTTCACCACAGGCGCTTGCAACTTCTAGCCCAAGGCCGTTACAGAATATATTGATAGCGTGTTATGTGACAATGAAGTTAATGATGGTGTGGGACAATAATGGACGGCAACAATCACAAGGATCTCATACTGGTACTGTGTTTCACAAAGGTTTTGAAATGACAATGCATTGGTGTCTTCCTGTAGCTCACAAATGTGGCTTTGGACTTGGAGGGGCACGCTATGCATAAGAGGCAGCATGACCAGATGTATGGTGGTACGTTTTCATCTTACAATTGCAAACATACAATACAGGTTTCTCATTTCTGCATTAACCAATTAGTTATTTTGCCTGATAATTTTTTTGTTGTTGTTACAGGTTAAAAAACTTTTCTAAACACGGATGCACCCACTGATGTTGGGACCTTAGGTAATCCATCGCAGGCTGATATACCCTGTGTCCTCAACTGTTACCGAACGGCTGTGCGGTCCGACAGTTCTGGAAACCGTGTATGGATGATTGATGAACCAGGTTTGTTTCCTTCTGTGCCAACATATGTGTTATCCTTTATTTCCAGGACAATAAGATAGGACGTAGACCTTATATTGATTGTGCATTTGCCGATTCACTTACTGGAATGTCAACATAGGTCCATCACATCGGCCTGCAATGCCCCGAGCAAGGGTTACTCGACCTAGAAGGCGGCCATGTTGGGAACCTGGTGGAAGGGAGGTTCCGGTGTGTGAATGTGTCGCAATTCTATGTTATATATGGAATCTTCAACAGGAGAATTCGTTACATTACTCTATTAGACAATTTTGACTCTGTAAACATAGGAATTTTTAGAAAACACTAAAATAAAATACGGTACATCTTTTTGTTTCATGATGTATTTGCTGATATACATTTATTATAATACAACCCTTAATCCAATCAATTTGTCTGAAACTAATACAACATAATTTTTTATGTATGCATACTCTTTTGAAACAAATGAAACCGTAACTTTTGGATGTATGTTGAGTATTTACTGCCCATTGTTGCAGGTTCATATTCTTTGGTTTTGCGTTTTCCGGATATCAAACCATCACACATTGGCAAAGCCATACACGTAAAGGTGTACCGTAAGTGGACAATCGCATTACTTGGCAAATCTGAGACTTAAAGGAGTTCAAACAGATGTCCTTATCACTGCATACGAGGCAGTTTTCATAAAGTATATATGGAATATTAGTTTCTGTTTGTGTATTATTAGTTCATGAATCAAATATCGACTTATGTTCTGTCTGTGTTGTGGCTGCAGCCCTCTAAGTGAAAGTGCAAACACGGTTGGAGCTGGTGCAACCGTGCCTGCTGCAGAGTCAGGGCGAACCCCAATGGTTTCGACATTTAGAGTTAATGATTGGAACCTGTTCGGTGCTAGCGCCCTTTGATAACAACTTTGGTGGTCTTTTGTATTGCAGAGGTTCATTAGTCTCCTTTATTCATGTTCTTCATAGGTTTAAGATTAAGTACCATTATCACGAGTGTTTATGTATTAGGACCGTACAAGCTTTTGCTTTTGTAAATTAAATAGATTTGCTTTGATTTGGATTATGGCCCAAAGGTGCAGGCCTTTTTTACATTTTTTATATCACATAAGAATACGAACAAGGAATCGTCGCCCCGCCGCAACGCGGCGGTTCGACGCACTTCTCGTTTTAATACTTTTCGGTTTGTATAAGTTTATTATGACATAAAAAACCAAAAAGTTATAATATTACGGAGTATAAACTTATATAAGCGGAAAAGTTTCAAAATAAGCTCACAAAAATGAGTTTATAAAATATTAAAACATAAGTGGAGAACCAAATAAGTCATGCCCCAAAATAGATACGAAACAAGAAAGGTTTCCAAACACACCCCTAAGTTTTTTCTAGAACTCAAATTTTTTCTTGAAACAAAACAGTTTCAAGAACTTGATACTCTCTATGAATTAAATTTCATCTTCAACCCTTTAATTCTTCAATCAAAACCCACAAAAACCCCTCAATCAATTTCATATCTCAACCCATCTGTGCTACCAATCAAACCCATCATTTTGGTACTTGAATGGGTCAATTGTGTTGATTCAGTGACCAAATAAGGTAAATTCTTGTTGGGGTTGTGTTAATTTATGAAAAAGATTAGAACTTTATAATAATTGTTAAAGATCATGTTGAAATTTGTATTGCATTGCGGAAATTTGGGTTTTTTTAAGATGTGAATTCCATATGGGTGTTAAAGGGTATATTAGTCTTTTATGTTCGTTCTACGTGCTGGTTAGTGTTTAGTAAGATCGACCACATTGACTAATTTATGTTGGTACAGGTAATCTGCAAATATTGTGATGAATTCAGTAACTACTGTATTGGACATGACATCTAAGGGTCTAGGTGGGTTTCATATTGGAGGGTAGTTTAGGCGATTTTTAGTAGCCTTGCGTGTACATATTTGCCCCTGCGTTTAGGTATGGAGATTCAAATATAGCTTCTTTTGGGATTTCTAGACGATTTTAGTAGACACACATGTACATATATACATTTTCCACTGCATTTTAGCTATTAAGAATCATAGCTAGTTTAATCTAGGCTTTTTAGGCGATTTTAGTAACCTCACGTGTACATATGTGCCCTTGCTTCTCTAGGTATAGAGACACATCTCTTAGGATGTAGACTTATATATGCTCATAGGCCCATATCTTCGTATGTGCTTTTATGCGTTTTACGCTTATATATATGCTTCTGTTGTTGTATACTTTTATTCGTATTTCTGATTACATTGCTTCTATTTTATGCGTTTTACCTGTATAATCACACACACTCACATATATATTTATGCACGTCATATTTGTGCACATACATCCACACATACACTTGCTGGAGGTCTTCCTAGAAGTCTCCCTACCCCTGGGTATACCCTCGGATAGGGGTACTGTCTACATCCTACCTCCCCCATAGTCCCATACTCCACTCCAGCGGGATTGGGTGTTGTCGTTGTTGATGTTGTCAGTAACTACTGTATAACTTTTGCATAATCATGGAAATTAAAAGCCTGAAACTCTAAAAGCGACAATAAGAATGATATTGGCCTATTGAGTATGTGTGGCCGTGTGGGACGCAACTTTTAGCTTTTATTGTTGAAACGATAAGCTTGCATAAAAAGAAGCCTTTTGAATGACATAGCTTTGGCTCTGAATTCGGTCTGTAAAATAAGCTACCTCTGGATGTTTGGGTAAGTGTCCTAAATAAGTTTAACAAGCACTTTTGGGTGTTTGTGTTTTAGTAAGCTGTTTTGGACAATAAGCAAATCTTAACAGTGCTAACACCATCAATGCAAGTGTCCTTTGATACAACATAGTGTAAACAACGTAAATCATAGTAAAGTGTTTAATTTAACCCCTCAAGTAGCTTTTAGACAAGATGCAGCTTCTAATAAAAGCGAAATGACCCCTTTATCATTAACCTTTGATATTTACCTTTTCAGTCTTATATATGTTTCATTTTACACTTTTTGACTACAATTTACTTGATTTTTCTGCATTTTAGGATATCAGTTTTACATGATAACCACGTGAAGCTATGAGCACCCTTATAACCAATACTGTCAATGAAACAAGTGACAAAGATGGCAAAATTGTAAATACTTCAGCCGTTGAAGGAGATAAAGATTTTGAACTTCATGAAGGTATCGAATTCGAATCTCACGAATCAGCATATTCGTTTTATCAAGATTATGCAAAATCAATGGGATTCACCACATCAATAAAAAACAGTCGTCGGTCAAAAAAGTCAAAAGAATTCATTGATGCTAAATTTGCTTGCTCGAGATATGGTGTCACACCAGAATCAGACAGTGGGACCAGCAGACGTCCGGCTGTCAAGAAAACCGACTGTAAAGCGAGTATGCATGTTAAAAGAAGAAAAGACAGTAAATGGTATATTCATGAATTCATAAAAGAACATAATCACGAGCTTTTACCAGCCTTAGCTTATCATTTCAGAATCCATAAAAATGTTAAATTAGCCGAAAAAAACAATATCGATATTTTGCATGCTGTTAGTGAACGTACCAAGAAAATGTATGTTCAGATGTCTAGACAAACCCTTGGGAATAATCATGTTGACTTTTCAACGGTTGACTTGAATTACCAACATGACCGAGGTCGGTTTTTGGCTTTAGAAGAAGGTGACGGTCAAGTTATGCTTGAGTATTTTGTTCATATCAAGAAAGAAAATCCTAACTTTTTCTACGCGATTGATTTGAACGAAGATCAAAAGTTAAGAAATTTGTTATGGGTCGATGCGAAAAGTAGGCAAGATTATAAGTTTTTTAACGATGTTGTGTCTTTTGATATAAGCTATGTTAGAAGTACTGACAAAATGCCGGTTGCTTTGTTTATCGGGGTGAATCATCATTTTCAAGCTATGTTACTTGGATGTGGTTTGGTTGCTGATGACTCAAAGTCAACGTGTGTCTGGTTAATGAAAATGTGGGCCCGGGCAATGGGCGGGACCAAAAATGGTCCAAAAGTTATAATTACTGAATATGGGAAATCATTCGAAGCATCCGTAAACGAGGTTTTTCCGGGGTCTCGCCATTGTTTTTATCTTTGGAGTATATTAGAAAAAGTACCAGAAAAAAATGATAAATATTTTAATAAATTTAATAAGTGTATATATAAGTCTTTAACGGATGAAGAGTTTGATATGAGGTGGTGGAAGTTGATTGGTGTATTTGAGCTTCAAGAAAATGAATGGTTTCATGCTTTATATGAAGATAGGAAAAAGTGGGTCCCAATTTATATGAAAGACACATTTTTGGCGGGATTGTCGACTGCCCAGCGAGCCGAAAGTCTGAATTCTTTCTTTGATAAATACGTTCACAAGAAAGTTTCGGCAAAAGAATTTGTGAAACAATACGGTACGGTTTTACAAAATCGGTATGAAGAAGAAGCGGTTGCAGATTTTGACACGTGTCATAAACAGCCGGCACTGAAATCGCCTTCACCATATGAAAAACAGATGTCGTGTGTTTACACTCATGCAATTTTCAAAAAGTTTCAATCTGAGGTTCTGGGGGTTGTCGGTTGTTGTCCAAAACGGGAAAGGGATGACGGGCCAGTCACGGTTTATTCAGTTGAAGAATATGAGAAGAATGACAAATTCATGGTGACGTGGGACGAGACAAAATCCGAGGTTTGGTGTTCATGTCTTTTGTATGAATATAAAGGTTTTCTTTGTAGACATTCAATGATCGTTCTACAAATGTGTGGGGTTTCAAGTGTTCCAAATCGCTATATACTAAAGAGATGGACTAAAGATGCAAAGAATTATCAGTCAATGAATGATGGAAGCGAAGGAAATGAACGAATGCAAACGAGGGTAGAGTTATATAATGATTTATGCAAACATGCTATTAGGTTGAGTGAAGAAGGATCTTTATCTGAGAAAAGCTATGATATTGCATTGCGTACGCTTGTTGAGGTTTTGAAAACGTGTGTAAATGTGAATAATAAAGAATCTTTCAATAATGCTAGTTCAATCCGTGGTGTTGAGGATGAGAACATAACGAGTATTTCTGCAAAAACCACTAAAAGAAAGAGTGTTAGCAAGAAAAGAAAGGTTAGTTTGGGAAGTTTGTTATCTGCTTATCTGCGAATAAAACGAACATCCTATAACCTATTCTTTGCTGTTTGAATTATGTAGGTGCAATTAGAACCAGAACCTGTAATGCTTGAAGCTCGAGACAGCATGCAACAAATGGTTAGTTTTGCTTTCATCTATACACATTTTTATCAAAAAGTTGACATTAAAAACATTATGACAAAATACCCCTGATGAAAGTTGTGACGTTTTATCAGGCACATGGTCTGAGGTTAAGTGTATGATTATTAGTCATATGTCTAAAGTACCACTCAGTAACATCAAAATAAGGAATTTTTGTGGACTGAAATTGATATCCATGGTGCCTTGGTTACGATGAAAAGGGCAAACAAGTAATTTTCGATAATAATATAGTTTGTTTAATACAAAAAACGATGTAGGATATTGTATGCATAAAAGTAGTGCTTTTTATGACTTATGACCCATTTGACCTGTTTCGTTTAAACCCTTTTTTTTTTTTAATCTTTTTGGTAGAAAAACATATATTGACCCATTTTTATGTAAAGTGTCGAAATAAAATGTAAGTTCTGTGTTTGAATTAGCCATTATTTATGGTCTGAATTTCTCTCTGATAGGAAAACATGAGCTCGGATGGAATAACTCTACATGGCTATTACGGGAACCAACAGAATGTACAAGGACTGGTATGATGCTTTATGATAAATTCTACTAAAGATCGAAAGTGAAAATATGATATTTGTTTACTTGAAAAATTAATTCATTTTCAATGTAGCTGCAGTTAAACTTAATGGAACCGCCACATGATGGTTACTATGTTAATCAACAAAGCATGCAGGGACTGGTATGCAAATTCTATTTGATTTATTCAAACAAAACCTGTGCCAATACTTACGGACTTTTTTTTGTAGGGTCATTTAAATTCATTGGCACCAACGCACGATGGCTTTTTTGAAGCTCAGCAAAATATACATGGTCTGGTATGTTTACCACTATTAAACTGAAATAAAATATTTTTAAGTATTATTTTGTCCCATGATTTGTTAATGTTTTTTGTGTCTATGTAGGGACATATGGATTTTAGACCGCCAAGTTTAGGTTACAGTATGCAGGTTAGTGTGTGTAATTATAATGCATTAGTTTTGGTTTGAACATATCACTTTTGAGTATGGGTCAGAACACTCCAGGTCGCGGGTCAACCCTCAAACACATTATACACCATAGTTACACTAATTATTATTACTAAAACAATATTTATTACAAAAAAATGTAAATCTTTGAATAAAACAATTTAGGAGTGTTTATGCGTTCAGCCATTATTCTATTTGGCTAATTTTTTTAATTGACCCATTTGATCAGTTTGAGATAAAACACTACCCAAATTGACCCATTTGATCAGCGTGAGATATAACAGTACCTAAATTGACCCATTATATAAGTAATTGGGTCAAATTTGCCACCTTGAGGTCTCTATTTACGCAGGTTTAAGCCTTCTATTTGTTAGCGAGGCATCTTAAACATCAATTCTATCGACTTGTTTCCAGGATGAGCCTGGTTTGAGAACTAATCATATGCACAACAACCCACCTAGACATCCATGAGGCACATCATATTCATCATGGTAGCCTTACTTTTTCATGGTAGCCTTCTGAAAGTATTCGCTCTTTTTTACACATTTTATCTCGGTTAAGCCCTTGGTGCTAAATGATGAAGGTTACATCCTAAATCCAGGTGCTTTTGGCACTCGAGTTTATGTCAAATGTATATTTATGTTATAAATGTGCTAGTCATTTAGTGAATTAGTCTTTTGTATGTAGATAATTGTTAGATGGTCCAAATTATAATATTTGGCCCTATCTTTAGTTATGAATAGCAATATAATGTAACGCTCAAACTTGATCATATTAACTAATTTTGCTGGAAACTTTACCATGTTCCTGATATTCTATATTCGGAATCATGCTATTCGCCACCTACTTTTGTAGTATCGTAATCAATATGTTCGCTGAAAATACACCAATTAGATATGTTGAAAGTGGCAACACAAAAGTGCAGGTGAGACAGCACCATAGTGTCACTTTCAACAACTATGATCGATGGTGTTACAGTGTATATTTGTCATTGTGACATCTTAATGAAAACATGTGTTCATTTAACTTGAAGTACACGGTCGTGCTATTTGAGAGAAGAGGTTGAGGTTTTGTAACCATATTATGTTTGATGAGATGTCGATGTAATGCAATGATCCTTGTTTTGTGTCTGTTTAAATAGAAAATACAAGGATGGAGAAATTGTGGTGTATATTTTTTGCCTTGATCAGAGTGTAAACGAGCTGAGTCTGAGCTCAATAGACCTTGAGTTCGGCTCGTGAGTTATTCCTAAAGCTTGAGCTCACTTCAAGCTCAACTTGTTTATGCGTAATATATCTCTTTTAAAAAAATAAAAAATAAATAAACTAGTCTGATAGCTAAAATATACGTAAAAAAATTGGCTAAAACAGAATTTAAATTCAAGTAACTCGAAAGAGAAATAAATTATCTTAAAACATTTTGAGTTTAGGTCGAATCGTTTATGAGAATATATGCTCTTACTTTATCTTTATATTCATCATCTTACTCACACAATCATACAACATGTGTTATGCATTAATTCTTTTTATTTGTTCATTAATTTTTTCAGTTGTCATAACTATAAAATTAGATGATAAGCAGGAACAAATGCTAAAAGCAAATATCATTTCTCTAAACTTAACTAACTTTATTATGTTATGAGCTTTCTAAGCTAAAAAATAAGCTTAAAGAAACACTCCTAAAACTAAGACCACTCGTAATGGTGGTAAGTTTGGTGTGTGAAGATGACGCACAAAACACCATGACACCCCGAAAAGTTGGTGCGCGAAGACCTTTAAATGGAATGGCTCGGTGGTTTGCACCACCTAACGAAACATATTTTTTTGGTAAGTGTGTGTGAGGTATATTGTAAGATATGTTTGTATAAAGTGATGTATTTTTATATGTTTGTTAGGTGGTGACCACTACGCCACTAAAGTTATGGTAAAGTGGTGTATTAGAAAGCTAATGTGACTCTGAGGTGAAGGTAATGGTCGGGTGACCATTACACAGAGCCTAAGACTACATACAATGGAGGATGAGGGCTCACCCTCACCTTTCACCCTCACGCGTCACCCCTTCTTTGACCCTCCCCACTCACGCGCGAGCAAGCCAAAAAAAAATAATAAAAAATGGTGAGGGTGCTCACCTCTTGGGTACCGGATATTTTGTGGGGCCTCCCTCACTACAAACCGTCACTATTTTATAAAGAAATGTTAAACTTTACCATTTTATTTACCTATAAATACCCACATACCTCATCATTTTTATACACAACTTCAACATAATCTTTCGCAATATATACACAACTCAAACAAAATATATAGCATTCCTCATTATCCAAAGGAATTCTGAAACGTTCATGTTCACAAAACTCACTGGAGCGTTATCGAAGATAAAGAATAGAAGGCAACGTGAAAGGCAACGACTGACGAGAAACATCGCAAATAGAGATCATTACGGTGCTCATGATCGTTTAGTCGTCGCCTATTTTAGTGTGCATCCGATATATGATGCATATCATTTTTGGAAGAGATTCCGAATGAGTCGAGAGTCATTCACAAGCATAGTTGAAGAAGTAACTAATCATTGTGCATACTTTTGTAATAATACAGATTGTACAGGAAGAGAAGGTATTTCGACATTGATGAAGTGCACCTTCGCAATTCGTCAATTGGCATATGACAGCGTTCCTGACGCCTTTGATGAATATTTGCAAATGGGCGCAACAACTTCTCGTGAAGCTCTTAATAATTTTTGTAACTCTGTTATGGAAATTTTTGGAGCAAAGTATTTGCGAAAACCACTTACATTGATGTTGAAATACGAGTTTCATAGAAAAAAAAGCACGGGTTTTCAGGAATGATAGGAAGCCTTGGCTGTATAGATTGGGAGTAGTTTAATTGTCCGAATGCATATAAAGGGCATTATTTTAGACGTCATCATGATCCGAATCCATTCATTTTGATGGAATTTGTTGCGTCACAAGACTTATGGATATGACATGCTTTCTTTGGTATTTCTGGGTGAACAATGACATCACGTTATACATCAATCGCCTATATTCAACGATCTAAAAGACGGAAAAGCACTAGAGGTTCCGTTTGTGGCTAACGACATGACTTACGCATGAGGATATTATCTTGTTGACGGGATGTATCCAGAATGGGTGACACTTGTTAAATCGATTTCAAATCTGGGCGACAATCACCACAAGCGAATATGGTATAAGCGAATGCATGAAGCGGCAATGAAAGATGTAAAACGAGCATTTGGTGTTCTAAAAAAATGGGTTATTATCCAATCCCGCACATGCGATGCATTTGGAAAGAATAAGGAATATGATGTATATATGCATCATATTACATAATATGATTCAAAAACACAAAGGGAAGGCGACACTCCCGATTGGTATCCGGAGGAAGCACATCAACCAGACAACCTCCTACGATCCCATGAACAATCGTTACAAGTTATCAGACAAATCAAATCGGCACAAACGTATCAAAGAATTCATGTCGATTTGGTCAAACACCTTTAACATGAAGTTTAATTTAAAATTTAATAGAATTATGAAAGATTTTTTACAAATTAATTATCAATGTAATGTTCTTGTTTTTTTTTAATGTAATGTTTTTAAGGTCCGTTTGGTTTGTGGGGTTATGATGGGTTTTGGGTTAAAAACTTAAAATAAGTTGTTTAGTTGCATTTTTGGGATTTGGGTTTATATTTATATCCAAAATATTAGGGGATGCACTAAAGAAAAGGGGTCCAAAATGTTTTAAGACAAAATGTGGAGCCACAAGTTTTTCTCTCTAATCTTTTTTTTATCCTTTCATTATTAATATAAATAATTTTTAATTCATTTTTTAATATATAATATAATTTTAAATATTATTTTTCCTCACCTACCTCAATTGCAAATTCAAATTATAAACCAAATTAAAATTCTAATCATAAACACATATACAAACCAAATAGGCCCTTATATTAATATTCTAATGATATGAATATTGATTTGACATGTTGCATAATATGAATAAAAGTAGAAAACCATAATTATAAATAAATGTTTGGATGAAATGAACTTTGTGTTATGAGTTCCAATAGAGGTTTACTTAATTCTTTGCTAGTTTGAATATTCATATCTGTAGAACTTTCGGTCAACAAGTAGGATGCTACGAATGAGGAATAACTCGATACGAATAAATAATAACACAACACGAAAGAAAAGTAAATGAAACGTAATCTTGCTCTGACACCAATTGCTGAAATTTTGTCAACAACCCGGAAGCAAGTATGTGGAATAAAGAAGAAACCCACACGACTTGACCCAAACGTACCATCATTCTTTTATATTTGATCAATAAACGAAACATTTGGGTCAAGTCGTGTAGGTTTCTTCTTTAGTCGAGTTTCGAGTGTGTCGATTCAATTTACGAGTTCGGTAATCTGCATACTTGATCTGGGTTGTTGACAAAAGTTCAACAATCCTACTTTTATGAACCAAAGCTCTTGATAGCAATTGTTGAACTTCCGATCAACAACCTAGATGCTACGAATGCGGTATAACTCGATACGAATGAATAAAAACACAACATGACAGAAAAGTAAACGACACGTATTCTTGCTCTAATACCAATTGTTAAACTTTTGTCAACAACCCAGATGCAAATATGCGGAATACCGAACTGGTAAAGTGAATCGACACACTCGAAACTCGACTAAAGAAGAAACCCACATGACTTGACCCAAATATAATGTTCATTCTTTTCCTTTGATCAATAAACGAAGCGTTTGGGTTAAGTCATGTGGGTTTCTTCTTTAGTCGAGTTTCGAGTATGTCGATTCACTTTACGAGTTCGGTATTCTGCATACTTTCTTTCGGTTTATAGACAAAAGTTCAACAATATCCGGACTAGAATTTTAATGAGGAGTTGCTTTTTTCAGCACAATGTGTGGGATAAGGGATTGTGTTTTATTTGCTTAATTTTTTCTCTTTGTTTGTTTCTTCTTTCCTATTATTCTTTGACTCATATTTTTATTTTTGCTCATACTAGTCTTAAAAGTGTTTTAATATCGTATGACATGAATTTATCAAGGTTATTTTTGTTTTTAACGGTGATGTTTGTCTTCCTTTTATATTGTTGATACATGAGTACAAACCACGAAAGTTTTACTTTAAATTAAGCGTTTGGTCGTTGATCGATTATATCAACTTTAACATCAGATTACTTTTATGAATGTATTGGTTAAGTTATTATAAGTGGATATCAATAAAATTAGACACCATTATAAAATTTTCACACGTTCACAAACTTTTACTATATAATAAGAAGAGTAAATTAAACCGATAATCCCTAAACTATACTACCTTTGATTATCATTCCATATTTCCAGCCAAACTACCTGTGATTTTCATTAATATTTTACATCTAACATACCATATTTATCTATGGTTTCTTAATTTCAGAATATATAACTTTGATTTTCATTAATATTTTCTAGCTAACCTAACATATTACTTTACTACTAGCAAATAATAATGTGACTAACATATTACTTTATAATATATCGTTATAACAATACAATAAAAAACCATTTATATTGCTGTTGTGATGAAATATATATTGACGTGGCATGTTACAGAAAGAAATAAAAGAAAAAAGCCATAAATATAAATAAATGTTTGGATGAAATGAGTTTTGTGTCACAGGTTTCCGTAGTTTGAAAACTTCAAACTACAAATTAAAGTTTAGATAGTTTGAATATCCACATAAAGACCATGATGGTTAATGGGGAGACACTTTCATTTGCATTCTCTAGGGTAAATAAATATGCATGGGGATAGTGTGCTCAATTGTTTCTTTTTGCTTTGTTTATTTTTTTTTCTTTAATTCTTCTGCATATCTCATTACAACGTATATGCTAACTTTTAGCTTGTAATCATCCTTCGGTTCTTTTAGGTGATTTTAATGCTTTGTTAAAATTAAAGATAACTTTTTGGGGTATTGTCTCATGGTATAACAATTGCAATTAAAGAATTCAAGGAATGTGTGGATTATATTAAAGTTATCGATGTAACCAAATCTGTTATTGTATATGACCACTTGTAATGGCTACCCCGCGCAACACGCGAAATCGACTACGGAAGGTATGGGGTCACACATGAAAGCAAAATAAAGAAAATCGTTGGTGCATTCCACTGATTGATATAGGACTTGTGTGTATGAGTTTGTTGAAGGGCATATGTGTATTTAAGTGAGGAAAATGCAAGTTTAAGTGAGATAAGTAAATGATAAGAACTATGATGACCATTACGAAGTAAATGTGGTATGGAGGATGATGTGGCGCTAACGTTGTAACACCCCCAAAATCTGGTATTGCGGAAGCATTCGGGTTATGGGGTGCTACTAAATTGAATATCACAACAAAAAGAAATAAAGAACGGAATACATACTCCATTTTAATACATTCAACCAAGTTAAATAAGTTTATAATAAAGTTGAGTTTAGAAAATAAGGCCCGTAATTCAGTTGTCCCATTTAAAACAAGTCATAGTAAAATGCCACAGTATTTCAGAAAGTAGTCTATGACCCTTGCCGTGCTACAGTCTTGTAATAATCAATCAGCTTAAATACCTGAGAAAAACATACTAAAAGTCAGCAAAAAGCTGGTGAGTTCATAGGTTTATCAATAAACAGTAAAATCAATAGTTTGGACCATGAGTTTGGTATATGAACATTACAACCCATGTAATGCCATATAAAAATATAGTCTATTACGTTAGCACTAAGTTCATGCAACCGAAGCTATAACAGTGTGCATGCTCTAGAAGCATGTTAAATATAAAGGCCCGGCAAGTGTTTATCCTAGACACTTGTGTTTCGACATGGTATACGTTCGTTTGCCTATCCGGTCAATCCGAACGGGGACGTTACTCCCAATAGATCTATTTATAACATTCGCGCTTCCCAGCGGGAATTGACGGTTCATGAGTTGGGCATAATGGGACATAACAGGGCTTAGGCTAATCCACGTAATAGCATAGACAATAGTTTGGTCCATAAAAGATTTTTGCATGTTTCTCACCCCAATTGTAAAACAAGTTTAAATAGAGTGGGGCTATAAACTCACCTTGGCAAGTAGCAGTCATATAATACAATAGTTCAGACAGTGTTCAGCACCAACACGCGACCTAGATTAGTAAGGTTTGCTTTAGTTCACGGACCGAGTTTAAGAGTTTATGAAATTTAGTTAAATCCAAAAGATTTAAAGAGTTTATGTTATTGTTGCTGGTGTGGCAGCATTTCAGTTTAAAATAATTTTCTAAACATTTGAAAGTATTGGCTCTTGGAAGTGCTTAAGTGTATATCAAGACGAATAAGTCTCCAGTTCGACAGTAACTGAAAGACTATGTACGAAACAATTAATATCAAATATAAGACGTTGACGGCATGTGAAAAACGTTATAGTCAAATGAGTATATATTACTAAGTGCGTGTTTATATATTACATGTATGAGTGTGTGCATGAGAAAAATGGTGTGTGTGTGTGTGTGTATATATATATATATATGTATGTATGTATATGTTTTTATATATATAGTATTTATAAACGAAATGTTACGTTTAGAATTTCTCATCATTGATTATTACATTTAATAAAGTATTAGTAGTCTAAGTATATACTTTTTGATACTAAGCAATTCTTGTGCTAACAAAAGTTATAAGATTTGTGTTTAAAAATAATTGTTTCATAATCTAATAGATCTATATGAGTTTTGATAAAACACTTTAAGTTTATATGCAGTCGAATTAATGAACGAGTTTATATTCACAAGTTTAGTTTTTCACTTTGTTCATATCATTGTTAAATGTGTAAAAGAGTTTTTCATTGTATGTGTAATGACAAACCAATTTGGTTTATAAGTTAAGTCGACTTGTAAAAAAAAAAAATTATGTTAAATCTCTAAATATGTTGTATGATTCGAATATATGTATATAGCGAGATTTTGAGTATTAGTGAAGTGTAACGAGCCGATAACAAGTGAAGTTATTGTAAGTCGTGAAATAATAAGTCGTAATAATTGGGGACGATCACTTAGACGATGGCGCAATCGTGTTCCGAAACAGTTTATTCAAACTCATCTTATGTTAAGATTTTTGGCGAGTTGGGCTGTGGCCCAATTTGGAATTATATGAACTCACTCTTAGATGGACTAATAATAAAAACCAAACATACTCCATTATTTTGTTTCGTGGGCTTGGCCTGCTAGGGAAAAAAAATATAAACACCATTGAAACTTACTGGGCTTCGGCCCAACACAGTTAATATCAAAAGGCAGTTCATCATTTATATGTTTCATCTAACCTGTTTGTGTTGTAACCCATTTGTGTTATACTAATCAGGACTCGACTTTTATCTTCGACCTTGTGTACGAGGCACAACCAAACCGTGTCCTCATCACGAGGGTTTTGGGACTCTCTTAACCGAGCAAAAGCAAGCACCCTTCATGGGTGTTATACACCGAGACAACAAACACAACATACCCTTTTCTTTGAGGTTTAAAAGACTCCTGCATCTCAAAAAGTAATGCAAACATTCCCTTGAGTTTCAAAAGTTTCGATCCATTCTAAGAAAGAAAAAGGAAATCCAGTATACTACATTTTGGAACAACATATAAGCTCAAGTGACCACAATCTATGGCCTCGAGTGACCACAATACTCGAACCAAGACCAAAGTAACCGAGTAAATACTCGAGTTGAGCTCGAGTGACCACAATCTATGGCCTCTTGGCTCATAGTACAACCAAGACACAAGTCATTATCATCTTTCAATGCAAGCCTAAGGGGTGTTATACCCACGACTCGAGACACACAACACAACTTGAGCATAACCTCGAACAAAAATCCGAATACAAGCACTAATCAAACTCTATTCGGACCTAAGCTCACACACAAAACCGAGCACAAAACCAAACAACTTCGAGTATAACATGAACACAAAACCCAATTCTAGTCTAAATACTAACAACATTCGAGCATATGCCAAATCCAAACTCAAACACAAGCACAGTCAACAATTTAGCCTCTCGTTACTAGACCAAACTCAATACTGTTTTTACTACCTTTTTAACTACTAATCTAACTGCTTAAGAAGTCGACCAAGAACAAATAAGTAAAACCGAATACACTTCCAAATTTCGAGCCAATATAGTTTTGTTTTTAGTTCTCGGTTTTAGTTTACCACACCATAACATTAACACAAACGAAAGATTCGAACGATACCATAAAGATTAAATCACAACAGGACATAACAACGACAACAAAAAGAGAATGAATCATGTATTTTAACAATCTCTATCAACTGAAAGTTTAATCAACACATAAAGATCATACTCATATTTGAATGAAAAAATATCAAAAGAAGATTTAGAACTCTTACAACTAGGAGATCGGTTAACAGGAGGTTAGAAGAAAAACAAAGGAACCCAAATCCGATTCAAGCAAGCAACCCACACCCCACTCTCGACCCAGTAACCGATTGCACTAGTATACCAACCCTTGAATTTTTTTTTGATAAAGATTGAGTGTGGGGGTTTGCCTGTGAATCGAATGGTATTATAAAACATAAACAAGGAAGGGTTTGACCCTCTCCTTCTTGGTTAGCAGACGCTCCATGGCCATAAAGAGAAACCATAGCCCTCATCTTCGTCATCCCTTGGCTCGTTATGTTGACTTTCGGACTCGACAAGTGGTGGCAGTGGTCTCCTTTTGGACATAAGGAAGGAGATAAAAACTTTCTGGCCTTGTTTTATTCATTTCATCACTCGATTTGTTGGCTTTAGATCTGAGAAAAGGATAAGGGGGTGACGTTGGGTTTGCAGAGGAGGGAAGGGGGAGAAGGAGAGAGAGTGAGGCGTGGGTATATATCTCTCTTTTCCTTTTTTTTTCTCTATAATATGTGAGTGGGGGTACGGATGAGTTATATACATAAGGATAAGGTTTTTGTTTTAATTTTTGTATTAAGTGTACCCCGTGTCCCGTTGAGCCCCGGTGTAACTTGAGATTATCGGGTTGTCGTGAGCACGAAAAAAAAATAGTTCCGGAGTCGTTTTTATCAAACTGACATAGTGTAAAATTTATTGACTCCGAAATGAGTTTATAAAATTAAACCATTACTAATGTGGTGTCGGTACGCGTGTGGTGTCGTTTTTCAAGAAAAACGAGATAACCTCTCGTTTTTGTTACGTTGGGGGTCTGTAAATGTCAGAAAGGGGAAAATTCGCCTTTTCTGATAAAATCAAATAGTTTTGGTGAGTTAATGTATGCTACAGTGTGCGGGTTTGTTTCCCGTAATAGTTATGTAGGCATATAAATGCTTAGTCTAACAGTTAGGTAATAATAAATTGACATTTATTATAAAATATGAGTGGGAAAAATTACCGTTTGTCACATCCTTCCCGCCTTGGAAGGAAAACCATCCTCGGTTTTTACTTAGAGTTACCCGATGAATTCTAGAAAGGATGTGGGTATTTATGCTTGATCTCGTCCTCACGCTCCCACGTGTATTCGGGACCTCTTCAGGAGTTCCAGCGAACTTTAACGATAGGAATGTGGCTTTGCTTAAGCCGTTTGATTTCTCGATCCATTATCTCGATAGGTTCTTCAATGAAATTTAGTCTCTCGTCAACTTGGATTTCCTCCAAGGGAATGGCAAGTGTTTTGTTTGAGAGACATTTCTTCAGGTTGCTCACGTAAAACACATTGTGCACAGAGCTGAGTTCTTGTGGTAATTCGAGTCGGTAGGCTACCGGCCAGATTCTTGTGGTAATTTTGAAAGGTCAAATGTAGCGGGGATTTAATTTCCCACGTTTTCCAAAATGAATCACGCCTTTCCACGGCGAGACTTTTAACATAACTCGATCACCAACTTGGAACTCAAGTGGTTTTCGTCTCTTGTCTGCGTAGCTTTTCTGACGGTCTCGAGCCGCTTGCATCCGGCTCTTGATTTGCACAATCTTTTTGGTAGTCTCATGTACTAGTTCGGGACCAGTGAGCTGACTTTCTCCGACTTCAACCCAGCATATAGGTGATCTGCACCTTCGACCATAAAGTGCCTCATAGGGTGCAGCTTTGATGCTTGTGTGATAGCTGTTATTATAAGAAAACTCGGCTAACGGTAGGTGTCTATCCCAACCGTTTCCAAAGTCTATCACACACGCTCGCAGCATGTCCTCTAAGGTTTGAATGGTTCTTTCGCTTTGACCATCTGTTTGAGGATGATATGCGGTGCTCATATCAAGATCAGTACCCAAAGCATCTTGTAGTGATCTCCAAAAGTTCGACGTGAAACGACTGTCTCTGTCGGAGATGATAGAAATCGGGACTCCATGTCTTGCAACTATCTCCTTTACGTATAACCGTGCAAGTTTATCCATGCTGTCATTTTCTTTGATCGGTAGGAAGTGGGCGGACTTAGTGAGACGATCAACGATTACCCAAATGGTGTCGTAACCGCTTGATGTTCTTGGCAGTTTGGTAATGAAGTCCATTGTTATGCGTTCCCACTTCCATTTGGGAATCTCGGGTTGTACAAGTAAACCCGATGGCCGTTGATGTTCAGCTTTGACCTTCGAGCACGTTAAGCATTGACTGACATATGTTGCAATGTCAGCCTTCATATTGGGCAACCAATATAGTTTCTTCAGATCGAGATACATTTTATCGGCTCCTGGGTGGATGGAGTATTTAGATTTATGGGATTCGCGCATGATAAGGTCATGTATCCCTCCACAGAGTGGGACCCAACTTCTGTCTTTGAAACACAATGTCCCGTCAGCTCTTTTCACGAATCCGTTTTCGCTTTCGGGCATCCCATAGATTTTCTCGTTGGGCCTGTTTTCTTCCTTGAGTGCCTCGGCCTGAGCCTCAAGGATTTTCGATGGGAGAGGTGAGACAATTGTCATATCCAACGATCGTACTCTAAAGGGTTTTGGCCGTTCTTTTTGGCTAAGAGCATCTGCTACCGCGTTTGCTTTGCCTGGGTGGTATCGAATTTCGCAGTCATAATCGCTGAGTAATTCTAACCAACGGCTTTGTCTCATATTGAGCTCTTTCTCGCTCTTGGAGTATATCAGGATGTCGTCGATGAAGACGATCACGAATTTGTCCAGATACGGCTTGCACACCCTATTCATATGTTAGGAATACGAATAGTCATATGAGGACTCGGTCACCCCGAGTTTCTGTTAGCATTAACTAGCTCGTAGGATTATTAGTATTATTATTATTAGCTTAGTTACAATTAGTATTTGTGGAGTGGGTCGGGTCTTTACCCACTGTCAACTCACTCTACAGCCCACTCGGGGCACATATGTTTGTAAGTATAAATACCCCTCTCCACCTAGGGAGAGGGTTGGAACTCTTCTCATTTTAATCTAATACATATCACTTTCTCTCTCTAGTTCCCAACTTCTCTTTCTCTCTCTAAATCCATTCGGCCAAATCACATCATACGTGTGTTTAAGTGTTATGAATATGCTACAATTGGTATCAAGAGCCATGGTTAGGTTCGTGTGAGTGCATATTCTTGGATTTGTGGTGTATTTTTGGCACTTTTTGTTTTGTTTTTTGGTTCGTATAAAAAGGTGGCTAAATTGTTGGTTTGAGCCTTGTTTGTGGTTCAATTCGTGAAAAACTTGTACTTTCATGTTCATAAAACTGTTTTACATCTTCCTTGATAATATACAACCTTGTTCATGTTAGTTAGTGGAAGATTTGAAGTGTTTTCTTGACTGCGGTTTGTACTTCGGGCGTGTATTCTTCGCTGTGGTTTGAGTCTCATAAAGTGTTATTGGTTGCGGTTTGAGCTTCTGTGGGAAAGTATTGTTTGCGGTTTGGTCAGAATTTCTGACTGCGGTTTGGAGTTTAACCATAACGGGAAACACGACAAAAAGGACTGAAAGTGACGTCTTGTCCTTTAGCGGTTGCGGTTTGTGATTTTTGTCCCTTGCGGTTTGTCGTATTGTGTTGCGGTTTGACTTTAAGTCTTTGAGGTTTGACTCTTTGCGGTTTAGGTCTTTGCGGTTTAAGTCTTTGCGGTTTGACTTCAGGTGTTGCGGTTTGACTCTTTGCGGTTTAGGTCTTTGCGGTTTGACTCTTTGCGGTTTAGGTCTTTGCGGTTTGACTCTTTGCGGTTTAGGTCTTTGCGGTTTGACTCTTTGCGGTTTAGATCTTTGCGGTTTGACTCTTTGCGGTTTAGGTCTTTGGGGTTTAGATCTTTGCGGTTTGACTCTTTGCGGTTTAGGTCTTTGCGGTTTGACTCTTTGCGGTTTAGGTCTAAACGTTGCGGTTTGTCTTTGGGAATTGCGGTTTGGTACTCTTGTGCTGCGGTTTGACCAATGTGGTTTGTTGAGTGTAAACGTTGCGGTTTGGGTCTTTGCGGTTTGATACTGAAGTAATACTTTTAGCTGCGGTTTGACTCAAGTAATCCAATCACGGTTTATTCTTGATTTTAGAAAATCCCGCGAAAGATTCGATTTCTCGGTTTAAATCAAAGAATTGTAAAATCCCGTATACATTATGGCTAGCATAGCAAGCACTGCTTCTGATGACATTCAAGCTGCCGGGTCCGATACCCGCCCTCCTATGCTTGATAGGACGGATTATGAGTCTTGGGCACAACGAATTCGACTCTACTGCTTGGATAAAGATAATGGTGTCAACATCCTTAAATCCATTGATGAAGGACCCTTTCAAATGGGCACCACGAGAGATACTGTTACTACCGATAAGAATGGAGCTGTCACGTTTGGAATCGACAGGCCTCGTACTTACAATGATCTTAATGAGGAAGAAAAGAAGAGGTATGATGCAGACATTAGAGCCTCCAACATTGTGATTCAAGGACTTCCCAAAGATGTGTACAAGCTTATCAACTTCAACACTGAAGCCAAAGCTGTTTGGGATAATGTCAAAATGCTTCTTGCTGGATCTGAACTAACCAAAGAAGATCGTGAGTCTCAGCTGTATGATGAGTTTGAGCACTTCAAGATGAATCCTAGAGAGAACATCACTGATTATACTATGTGAGATTTCACAAGCTTGTGAATGACATGAGGATCATCAGGATGACCATGCCTAACATCCAACTCAACTCAAAGTTTGTGAACAACATGACACCAGAATGGGACAGATTTGTTACTGCAGTGAAACTCAATAAAGGATTGAGAGATACAAATTATGAACAGCTGTATGCCTACCTACAACAACATGAAAAGCATGCTGCTTATGATCGTCTGTTGAGAGAAAAACTCAATCCAACTGCACCAAATGATCCACTTGCATTTGTTGCAAATGTTCAGCCAATCAACCAATCTTCATCTGATCATGCTTATCATCATCCCTATTCATCACCATCTGCTATGAATCCACAACTGGATTTAGGTTACTCTCATACTGACAAAATGATTGATAACCTCACCAACCAAGTTTCCTTACTTGTTCAACAATTCAAAGCAACACTCCCTCAGACTAACAATCAACTCAGAACTTCATCAAACCCACGCAATCAGGCAACTGTGGAGGATGGAAGAATTGTGGTTCAGAATGTTCAGGGGAGGCAGAACTTGAATCAAAGGAACATAGGTCGAGGTAATGTGCAGATCAGAGTAGGGAATGAAAATCAAGGGCAGGGGAAGCAACCCAAGTGTTACAACTGTGGTGGACTTGGACACATTGCCAGAAACTGCAATCAGCCAAAGCGTCCACAGAACTCTGACTATTTCAAGGACAAGATGTTGTTGATGCAAGCTCAAGAGAATGGAGCAGTGTTGGACGAAGAAGAGTTGTTGTTTCTTGCTGGCAATGAGGGAAATACTTTTGATGCCGATGTGGACGAGCAGCCAGTTCAGGATCTTGCAGTAAATGATCCAAATATCTTCCAAGCTGATGACTGTGATGCTTTTGAATCTGATGTGGATGATAAACCTACTGCTCAAACGATCTTCATGGCTAATCTGTCCTCTGTTGTCTCATCACCTCAACAAGCTGGTCCCTCCAATGCATCTGTGATTTTTGAGGTACTATAGCTTTATGACACATATAACGTGGTAGATGAACAGAAGATTCCCAACGAAGTACAACAGACAAATGTTGTTGAATCGGATACTGTTGACATGGGAAATAGTAATATTTTTCCATATGAACAATATGTGAATCACAACAACGTGTCTGATGTACCAGGTTGTGCATCTTCTGTTAAAAATATTGCTTGTGTTGTAGATAATGCTTGTGTTGTAGATAATGCTTGTGAGTGGCATGAGAACACTATGTTTGTCCCGAATGACACCTTGACCACTAGACTAAACATATATAAAGATCAGGTGGCCATATATGAACAACGTGCTAAATTTGAACTAACTGAACGTGAGCAGAAAATGGAAAGTCAAATGCGTACACTTATAACATAACGTAATGTAAGGTAAGAAACATTGAAACAAGAGTTGAATTCTTTGAAAAAACAGCTGGATCAGACTGTTAAACAAAAACAGGAGGCCCAAGAGCATGTAAATACACTAAAACAAGATTTCAAAGAAAAAGAAACAAAACTCTTAAATGATTTCTCCAGACTTAAAACGTTGAAGAATAAGCTTGAAAACAAGTTGTACACACAAGACCAGACCAGACAAACTGCTCAAATGATTTAAAAGCACAAAAAGTTGTGTGATAAGCATAGTGAAAGTAATGTAGGTGAACCTAAATTAGCTCTCCTTAGGAATGCTAAAGTAGCCCAACCTGCCTTATATGATGCAAATGTGATGATTATGCCTGGTCATGCCCCTCCTGATGTTTCATCATTAGAAGAGAGTAATGAGATAGAAGTGAGAAATAGAGAAAGAATGACTGAGAAAATGAAGGATCCCAAATATATAGCCAATCGAATCATAGTCAAACCCCATGATTATTATGAGGAGAATCGATTGACTGTGTTTGCACCTCAAAGGAAGTTAACGCCTGAACAAATATTTTGGTCTTTAGACATAGAAAAGAGAAAGGCCAATGAACTTAACGACAAAACTCCATCCCTTAGGAAAATTGCGGTTGCAACAGTGTATCCTCCCAATACACCTAGGCATTTAGTTCCCTTAACTCTTCCCACAGAATGTAAAACCTTAATTAGCATATATGTACTTTGTCAACTATTTGCTGATTTTGATAAAACATGTAAGAAGAGAATTACACCAATAGGAATTACTGAGGGGGAAAGGGGTTTTGAACAAACAAAAAGGTGTTACATAACTGAGGTCATTCCATTCTTTAAACTACTCAAAGAACATTTTGAAGGGATGCAAAAAACCCTTAAAACTGAAGTTAATGAGATGAAAGTAGTGTTTAAAGATATGGAAAATGAGGTAGCTCAAAATGCGATAGAACTTAAGAGTCGTGAGATTGAGAGAAAGAATATTCTCATCACCAATGAGAATTTGATTGCTAGATGTATTGCACAGGATATATTTTATACTGCTACTGATGCTGCATTAACTGCCTGTCAATTTTATGAGTATTCTATTGCATTGAATGTTACCCAGAATCGTGTTGTTGAGCTTGAGGGGGAGAATTTGAAATTGCAAGAAAAAATTCAAAATGATGACCATGATAACATGGTCAAGAGTTTTTCAAAACTAGAGGTTGATCATCTTAATTTGCAATTAAAATATCAACACTTAGAAGAAAGATGTAAACTATCAAATGCCAAGACATCTTTGGATGCTCCTGAATTTGATACATATTTTGAATTAAACAAACACGATGAAAAAATTCAAGCTCACACTAACACGATTCGACAATTGAGGGCCCAAATTGCCCAACTAAAGTCTAACAAAAGTGAAGCAATTGGCACCAATAAACCATCATCTTTAGATTCTCAGAATTTTCACTATCAAGACACCATCAATAAGTTACACTATGAATATGAGTGTTTTCGAACTGAAAATTCAAAAATCAAACAGCATTACAAAGAGTTATATGACTCAATTAAAGTCACACGAAACTGTCACAATGATAAGATAACTTCTTTGTTAAATGAAATCGAGAATCTTAAGACTCAGGTGAAAGGGAAAATGCCAATTATCACTTGTGAAAATGTTGTTCCAAAGGTTTCTGCTTGTAGTAAGTATGCTGTTGATGTTGTGCCTATTCCATTTCCCCTTAGGAACAATAGGTCTGCCCATCAAGTATATCTCACTCACCTTAAGGATAGTCTTGATACACTTCGTGAGATAGTTGAAGAGGATAGGATAGATAAACCACTTGATAGTGCAGTTGTAGATGCTTGCTTCCTCACTAAACGGTCTCAGGAACTTTTAGAGTATGTCATTGGCACGGATCCTAAGAATGATAACAAAAGAGATAGATTTGTTGCATCATCATCTACGACTAAGAACAAGCACGTAACCTTTGATCTACCACTGAGAACATCAGAACCCAGCACATCAAAATCAGGAAAGCAAATGACAGTAAAACAAACTAATGTTCCCATCATTACTTCTACAGGAGTAAACTGTGACACCAAAGCTAGCGGGTCAAAGCCTAGAGGCAATGCAAGGAAAGATAGGACTACGCCAGCTAAGAGTGGTCACGAGAAGAAAGTAGAAGCCCAACCTAGGAACAATAAGTTTGCAATGAATGAAATGAATCGTGTTGATTCTAGTATTAAATGTACTGTAATTAATTCGAATTATAATGCTGTCTGTAAAACATGTAACGAATGTTTAATTTTTGCTAATCATGATGATTATGTTGTGTCTTTTTTGATGTCTCCTGCACTACCCCAAGTTAAGAATGTTAGGAAAACTGAAATAAGTAAGAAAATTTGGAAAGCAACAAGAAAAATGTTTGCTAATGTCGGGTATCAATGGAGACCCACTGGAAGGAAACTCACTTTAGGAGATTAGTGCCCCTTAACTTGATTGAATAACCATAAAGTTGTGAAGGTTAAGGAATGGAAACCAACTGGTCGAATTTTGCCTTTAGTGATACAATGCCCTGCTACTAGGTCAATTGCTACTTCTAGTGTAGTTTTCAATGTAAATACAGTAGCATATGTGAATCCTGTAGTTCCAAAATTTGTGTGTGCTAACCAAATGGACCCCAGCTGCACGTGGGGATCCACATTTTTCAGTTATCCATCGTTGTCTATTTTCAAATGCAGGTCGTACAAATCGTCCTTTGGTATTTGGACTCAGGCTGCTAAAAAAATATGACTGGGGATCGCTCACGGCTCAAGAATTTCGTGAAAAAGTTTATCGGGACAGTTAGATTCGGGAACGATCATTTTGGGGCAATTATGGGTTACGGAGATTAAGTGTTTGGCGACAGTGTGATTTCCCGGGTATATTATGTGGAAGGACTAGGACATAACTTGTTTTCTGTTGGGCAATTTTGTGATTCCGATCTTGAAGTTGCTTTCAGAAAACACACTTATTTCGTCAGAGAGTTGGATGGTGTTGATCTACTTAAAGGCAGTCGTGGCACCAATTTATACACCATCTCTATTGAAGAAATGATGAGGTCCTCTCCTATTTGCTTGCTTTCAAAGGCCTCAAAGACTAAATCTTGGATTTGGCACCGTCGTTTAAACCATTTAAACTTCGGCACCATAAATGACCTTTCCCGCAAGGATCTTGTACGAGGCATGCCCAGATTAAAGTTTGAGAAAGATCATCTGTGTTCTGCATGTCAACTGGGCAAAAGCAAGAAGCATACTCACAAACCTAAAACTATCAATACCATCATGGAAGTTCTTCACACCCTTCACATGGATCTATGCGGACCAATGAGAGTGCAGAGTAACAATGGAAAGAAATATGTTCTTGTGGTGGTCGAATACTACTCTCGGTTTACATGGGTAAAGTTTTTGAGAACCAAGGATGAAACTCCAGAGGTTATCATCAAACTAATCAAGCAGTTACAAGTAAGGCTGAACCAAACTGTCAGAATCATCCGGACGGACAATGGAACTGAGTTTGTTAACCAACAACTCAGTCAATTTTATGAAAGTATTGGCATAACTCATCAGAAAAGTGTTGCACGCACTCCTCAGCAAAACGGCGTTGTTGAAAGACGAAATCATACTCTAGTGGAAGCTGCAAGAACTATGCTAATATATTCTAAGGCTCCGATGTTTCTTTGGGCAGAAGCAATTGCTACTGCGTGTTACACCCAAAACCGTTCCTTGATACACACTATTCACAACAAAACTCCTTATGAGCTGATACATGGCAAGAAACCAGATCTTTCCTTTCTTCGAGTGTTCGGTGCTCTGTGCTATTCGACAAATGATGGTCAAGATTTGAGAAAGCTAAAGGCTAAAGCAGACGTAGGGTTCTTCGTTGGGTATGCACCAGATCGCAAGGGATATAGAATCTACAACAAAAGAACCCGACAAATCATGGAAACGATTCACGTGACATTCGATGAGCTGACTAAGCAAACGGCTCCTGGACAAACCGGTTCTGGACCCGCACCTAATCTACCGACACCTGGACCAATTAGTTCAGGTCTTGTACAGAATCCCACGCCTGCAGTTCCTTACGTCCCTCCCACCAGTGAAGAGTTGAAGAAGTTATTTGATCCAATGTTTGACGAATACTTTGAGCCACCAACGGTTAATACTACAACGGAAGCTCCACCTGTACCTCCTGTTGCTGATGCTCAAATTCCACAAAACTCAGAAGGTCCATCTGTATCTGTCTCAATCAATCAAGATGCACCATATGCCAGTCAATCACCCTCATCATCAAATATTCAATCTTCTTTGGTGCAGCAAGGTTCTGCAGATGACAATTCTTTTGAAGTGAATCCTTTTGCTTCTGTTGATGATGTTCCATTTGAAAATGTATTTGCTCCTGAGTCTTCCACTTATACATCTTCTTCAGGAGATCTCAACACGGAAACATCTTTTCAATACCCTCAACCACATGATCATCTTAGAAAATGGACCAATGATCATCCAATTGACAACATCATTGGTAATCCTTCTCGTCTGGTATCCACGTGAAAGCAACTTGCTGCTGATGCACTGTGGTGTTTCTTCAATTTCGTGCTATCCAAAGTCGAGCCAAAAGACTTCAAAGAAGCCATGTCCAAAGACTGTTGGTTTAATGCTATGCAAGATGAAATTCATGAGTTTGATCAACTTGAAGTATGGGAATTAGTGCCTCCTCCAGAGTGTGCAATGATTATTGCTCTGAAGTGGATCTTCAAAGTAAAACTCGATGAGCACGGTGATGTTCTGAAGAATAAGGCACGACTTGTAGCAAAGGGGTATAGAAAAGAAGAGGGCATAGACTTTGAAGAATCATTTGCTCCGGTTGCTCAAATTGAAGCTATCAGAATCTTCCTCGCCAATGCTGCCAGTCAGAATATGATAGTCTACCAGATGGATGTTAAGACATCATTCTTGAATGGTGACTTGAAAGAGGAAGTCTATGTGAGTCAACCCGAAGGATTTGTGGACCCTGATCATCCTACTCATGTCTATCGCTAGAAGAAGGCCCTCTATGGCTTGAAGCAGGCACCTAGGGCGTGGTATGATAAGTTGTCTAAGTTTCTTCTGGCAAACGGATTCTCCAAAGGTGTTGTTGATCCTACGCTATTCACCAGGAAATCGGGCAAACATCTAATTCACGTTCAGATATATGTAGATGACATTATCTTTGCCTCTTCTGATCCTAGTGAATGTGATCGGTTTTCAAAGGAGATGAGCTCTAAGTTCCAAATGTCGATGATGGGACAAATGTCATTTTTCTTAGGTTTGCAAATTTCTCAAAGTCCCTGAGGCATCTTCATTAATCAATCCAAATATGTAAATGAAATATTGGAGAAGTTTGGATTTGATTCAAGTGATCCTGTTGACACTCCTATGGTTGAGGGATCGAAGTTGGATGAAGACCTCTCTGGGATCCCGGTTGATCAAACTAAGTTTAGAAGCATGATTGGATCCTTAATGTACCTCGCCGCTAGTAGGCCAGATCTCTTGTTCGCAGTATGTATGTGTGCTCGGTACCAGTCCAAGCCCACCAAAAAGCATCTGGAAGCAGTAAAAAGGGTCTTCAGATATCTTCAAGGCACTGTTCACATGGGTCTCTGGTATCCTAAGGACACTGCAATGGAACTCACGGCTTATGCAGATGCGGACCATGCGGGGTGTCAAGATACTCGTCGAAGTACTTCGGGAGGTGCTCAGTTTTTAGGGGAAAAGTTGGTTAGCTGGTCTTCTAAAAAGCAAATGAGTACATCTATATCTTCCACAGAGGCTGAATACATTGCCGTGTCTGCGTGTTGTGCTCAAATCCTATAGATGAGATCACAACTATCAGACTATGGTTTTGCATACAACAAGATTCCTCTGTATTGTGACAACAAAAGTACTATCGCTCTTTGCTGCAACAATGTCCAACACTCCCGATCAAAGCACATTGATATCAGGAATCACTTCATAAGGGAGCAGGTTGAGAAAGGGATTGTTGAACTCTACTTCGTGAGGACGGAGTTTCAGTTGGCTGATATCTTCACCAAGGCACTTCCGAGAGAACGGTTTCAATTTATTCTCCCGCGACTGGGCATGAAGAGTTTGACACCTGAAACCCTCAAGTGTCTTCAAGAAGAAAAGGAGGAGTAAAGGATTTGCTTCACATATCCTTGTATATATTTGTATATATCTTAAAACAAAAAGAAAATAGAAAAATATAAAACCTATAAAAACCCTAAAAAATCAGAAAAACAAAAAATACCAAAAATAGTTCTTCTAGGCATGTCTTCTGTTTATCGATAACATTTATGGTCCTAGAAATGTCATTCAATAATGACACGGGTCTTTAAATGAAGCTCGAGCAGAATTTATATTAACTGGTTAAAACATGTCTAATCGGCTTGCAGTTACTTCAGACTGCAACCCGTGCATTATTATGGGGAAAGCATGTCGCCAAAAAGACGACTGTTCCTCTAACTGGGTGATGTTCACCTGGGCATGGATTACTTTATATCCATGTTTCTTCGATTTGATGTACGTTTCAGTGCATCATTCCTCGTATAAGAAGAAGTCTTCTTTACATCACAAGTACTTTCCAATCTATGATTCTTCAGGAAAGTATTTGTATGAAAACTTGGTGGTACCATGATTTTTGAATATCAATCAGAATTGAATTTTTTATAAAAACCTATCACTCAATCAATGACTACAGCTATTCCAATAGAAGACGGGTCATCGATTGAGGGGGAGAGTGATGATTTTCAAAATTCTATATCATCAAAACATGTTACTTTGCACCAAATAAGCAGTGAATTTTATGAAACTTGTTGCTATGTGTCAGTGTATGATCTTTGTTAAATTCAAAATCTTCCAAACTTATCATACATGACACCAACATTCTCCCTCATAGATTGAGGGGGAGCATAGTAATGTTCCATTATCAGTATATATTGAATCAAACCACATTTTCTCCCATATTTTCTAAACTTATTTAAATCAATTGGGATCACAAATCTCAAAAGGTTTGAAATTTTTGATCGGGGGAGAGAATGTGATTTAAATATGAAATCTGATAAAATATGATCTTTTGGACTCATGTGTAGGCTCCCAAATATGTGCTAAACTCTTTCGTATATCGATGCACATATTGAGGGGGAGCAAATGGTTTATGATGGCAATTGTGGAAGAATACCAAAGACCGACCAATCTTATTTTAATGCACTTGAGTTATAAGGATGGTGAGGTTAGGTATTAGTTCCCATGATCCAGCCAGAACCGGAGGGATCTTCCCAGGGACAATCCTATAGTTAGAATAGAAGTCCTTAGGAATGATTAAAAAGGAGAAAAGTGAATAAAGGAAGAGTGCTGACTGAGATGGAGCTAGTACTGGAACAAACCCAACAAGGTACTAGTGGTGAAGTCTCGGTAAGCGTTGAAGGGGTTGAAGAATGAAAAAGAAATGTCAAGATAAAGGGTGAAAAGAAAGAAGCCCACCTTACACTTTAGGTAGAAACCGGGTCAATACATATGCTGTCAGAATCACTAAGTTGATTGCTGACATTGAGGACAAGTATCATGGACCCAGTGATATGCTGCACAACCCTCCCTAGCCACTCAAGGTCTCTCAAAAGACTCTTGTTTCATTCACACGGAGATTAACTCATTACTATTGACTCTCTCACTCCGAGTTAGTTGATATTGAAAAGGTGGCAGTCTGCTCCAACCTCCGATTACTAAATCAAAACGCACTATCGAGTCTAGAGCCAAGAGATCATCCATAAATCTTAGTAGGACACATTTCCAAAATGCTTGCTGTTTCATACACCGTGAAAATGATGCGTGGTTTTGCAACCTTACAACAGGTTTTACCTCTCGAGGGATCTCAAGAGGCTTACAACCCCACCAGGCAGTGTACCTGACCGATGTAGTATAGTGTAGTGGTAAGTACGGGGGATTGATCGTTCTCCACAGGGAATAGTGTTCGTTAGGTATGAAAAATTACTCTAATAGGTCTAAGGGTGAGAGAAGATTCTTTTTATGTTTTTATATTTTTTATGAAAGCAAGTAAAATCTCGGGTTTGAAAGAGTGGGCGGAATTAGTTGCTAGTCAACTAACCCAAATTACTACGAATGCAAATAAAATAAAATAACAAAAATGAAAATGTTGGTGAAAACTTATGTGGAGGGAAATGTGTTTACTTAGATTTCCTTACTCCCTAACTATCTTTTACCGGTTGATTAGTGTGTATTAGTCGCGTGGATGACGGGTGTATTCCTTAATACCATTCGTGGGGTGGCGTACGTACTTCCCCAACTCTACAAGCTCCTACTTCACTCCTATGTCGAGCCGGCTAGGAAGCTCCTAACATGGGATCACTAGAATTCGCTTGTGCATTAAATACAACCATAAAAACCTTTAGTACGCATTGGTTCATGTTTCTTAAGACGTTCAAGCAAGTTACCGAATAGGAAGTTAGCCAGTTTTCTTAAGCCTAACATAGATGAACAATCATCCAATACAACTAACAACACACTAATAACCAACAATCAATAGCTAGGTTTCATTAGATCTAAGCAAACACAAGATAAATCTAGCCTAGCATGTTAAACAAAAGACAAGAACAAGATAGAATCAAACAACACATAGACATATTGAATGATTAATTGATAACTTATCTTCAATGGAACATGGAAGATCTCAAGGCAAAAAGCCTTGAAAGAGCTGCCAAATTCGTCCTAGGGTTTTCACACACAAAGTTCCCCAATAAGTTCCACACTAATGACAAAGAATTGCAAAACTATATATAGATTTTTAGATCTGACGGCGTCACGTTATGGTGTGTGACGCCGTCACCTCGCCGCTTTTAGGGTTCCCGGATGACCTTCTTGACGCCGTCCCTCTTTAGCTCTCCAAAATCCGTTCTGGCCTATCAAGGCTTGACGCCCTCAGACTATGAACGTGACGCCGTCCCTCTTTAAATCATAACGTGACGACCTTGATCAAATTAAAGGGTGACGCCATCAGAATTCCCATGCAATTTTCACTGGCTTATCATGAGTAAATTTCACATCCACCACTTTTGCCAAGCCATGACGCCGTCCAGGGATAATCCTGACGCCGTCAAAGGTAACTTCCAGCCGATTTTTGAGACTTTGTCGTTTTCTTCACTTTTATGCTCCAAAAACGTCCAAAATGCCTCCTTTTCCAGATTTCTCCTCAAAAGTACCTAAAATGACAAAAGGAACGATTTAGGGCAATATTTGATCAAATAAATACGATTTAGGGCTTAAATGACCCCTTAAAAGCGGTACACTTTTCGCTTCATCAAATACCCTTACACTTGAGATTTGCTTGTCCTCAAGCAAATGCGCTTTTATTCTAATCAAAGTACAAGTTAGGGGTCATTTAATGCTAACATAAAAGTAATTACAACAAATATTCGTTCCACTTTAATCATAATAAGCACGGAGATTACAAACTAGCACCTCACAAGTAGTGTTTAGATACTCACATCTCTCAAGTGTCATCAAAATAAATCTCATAAATGAAAACGGATAATATCTCTCACTACCTATCATAGCAAATAGATTACCATAGGCTTGGGAAAGGATCGAAAACCTCCTCCACTAGGCGTAAGCACCTAAGATAAACTATCAAAGAGGGCTTTTAAATGGGTTATAACGTTAGGTGTAGGGAAAAGGAAAACACGGTTTTGTTGGATAAAGGATATTTTACTGGTGGCGAGTTAAAGATCTTGATCAATTACATGTACTATACAATGTTGCTAAGCCAAGACTCGACTCAACTTAAGCTAAAAACAAAATAACAAAAACATAAAACAAACATAAAATGAAACGGGATGGTAGTCCGTATGTTTTTTCTACTTTTCTTTTTCTCATTTTTTGTATTTTTCTTGATTTTTTCATTTTTTTTTTTTTTTTTTTTTTTTTTTTTTTTTTTTTTTTTGGAATACACTTTTGCCCTACCATCCAAAATAATACATCATAGGGGCGTTGCATCCCCTTACACTTGAACTTTTACATAACTTTACAAATTACTATTCTAATGACTCGAATTAAGATAATTGAAAAACTTGGAGTACTTTTAAAACATTTAGCACATATGGGGGTAATAAATGATGTTCTTCCCCATTACTTCATTACACTAGTACTTTACCCATGAGTCCCAATCGTCCCAAAACAATATGTACAAGGATATGACTCGACTTAGCAACCATGTAATCAACTAGATAATTAACTTGGGTTTAAACAAATGTTGTCACAATAATGCACTAAAAATGAGTGCATACAAGGTAGGCTAAGGCGATTTGGGTGTACATTTTAGTGGGGTGTAAACAAATTCTTCCTTTAAGTAAAATGCTTAAAGGTCGAAACGAAAAGATTGGCTTTGAGGGGTGTACTAGGGGTATCGTGTACTAAAAATGAGTACAACGCAAAGGGTGTGGGAGAATTACTTGACCAATGTAGCCAATGTAATTATAACAAAAACACAGGTGTAAAACAATGGGTTAATCCTAATGCCTCTTATCATGTAGTAAATCTAACTACACGAATGTAGTCTCACTTGTGGCCTTGGAATGGTCCTAACGCAAGTTCTAGAATCTAAGTGCTACCGGTACATACATCATAGCATAAATGCTTTTCCTACCAATTCTAGGGGCGAACCTCACATATTTGGGGGTGAAAATTTTTTTAGTGGTACGGTTTTTGTGCTAGTCATATAACTCCTATCCGTGAGACGCTCATTAAGATCAAAGTTTCACTCCTATATGTTGTAAAAAATTTTAAATTTGGCACTAAAATTGCCCTAACAGGTATTTCTCTCAGTTTTATTACACATCTATTATTAAACAAACAAAAATCAAGCGTAATAGCATTCTCTAATCGTACTTTTACCCCCCCTTACACTTAAGATGAACATTGTCCCCAATGTTCAAATAACAAATGTAAAAGCATAAAGTAAAAGAATGAAATCAAATACTCCCCTGATTCGCTCGGTGGATAATGAAGTAACACGGTTAGATCTTCTTCCAAGGTAATGTTGAAGCTCCATGACTAATGCATCGCCATAAGCTTGATCCAAAAACATTTCCTTGTCCAAAATAACCTGTTAAACCTGAGAAAACAAACACGAAAACCTGCATAACATCGGCGGGATAAACTCTATATATAAGGATATAATGCTTGTGGAATGATAACTTTGCAGATTCCTGGAGATTATAAGTTATAGATTTAATAAAAACTTTTTATGAAAACAAAACCTTCAAAAATTTTCAGAAAATTAAACCTGACGCCGTCAGGTTGTAGAGCCTGACGCCGTCAGATATGATCTGACAGAATTCTCATGTTACGTTTTCGGAAAAAATTTGGAAAAACCTATACCTTACTTCCTGGAAATCCTGCAAAACATCATTATGACTCGATACAAGCATTTGACTCAAACAAACACTAATATGTATGTTCATTTATTATTATTACGATTCATGTTCATTTGTTCTAATAAACCGATTTAGATTTCCCTTACACTTAACTTTTGCAAAATACCTTTATATGTAGTTAAGACGAAGTTAAAAACAAAATAAAGCATTTTCACAAATTAGTTTTGAACATGAATCAATACTAATAAAATTTAAACATACATACGGAAACAAATAAAAACAAACAAACAAACAAGTAAATAAACACACAAAGCAAATAAAGCTTGGGTTGCCTCCCAAGAAGCGCTTTTCTTTATTAACGAGTCTTGTAGCTAGACTCAAAGTCACTCTACCCTATATAAGTGAGCTCGTCATCGAGGACGTCTTTAGGGTTAAGCTTGGATTGAAGTTTCCTATTGGTCCGCTTAGTACGATATATCTTTTCAAACTTCTCTCCATCCGGGTCATACAATGTCATCTTAATATGCCATGACCCATCTCCATCTTTGGGTGGTTTATCCCAATTCCACTTATGATCATCTTCCTCACAAATCCACTTATTCATTCCTAGGTTAATTGGCAAAACTCCTAGGAAATCAATCATCTTTCTAAAAACTAGAGAGTCTTCAAATGGATCCAATTCGGTGTCCCTAGCCAAGAGTTGCTCTACCGTATGTGTTCGGTTAACAAAGTCCTCTTCTAGGTAAAATGGGCGTTGGGGTCCTATGAAGTCTCTATCAATCCAAGGTCCATATCTAGATGGTCTCCTATTTGATTCTAACCAATGTGGTGTTGGTTCCTCACTAGTATCATAGGCATGTTTCTTAACATCATAGACTGACCAAGTATCTCCTTCTCCTACCGCTATCTTGGATTCATTAATATCAATCATAGCACTAGCGGTCGCCAAAAATCCTCTACCTATCAACAAGGGGCATGTAGGGTCGCTAACCATATCAAGGACGTGGAAATCGGCTAAAATGGTTAGTTTTCCAATGTGCACTAACACGTCCTTAACTACTCCAACCGGGTAAGCAACACTCCCATCCGCTAAACCTATTATCACCTCGGTTTCTTCAAGTTTTCCTAGTTTTAGAGAGGTGTAGAGAGGTAACGGAAGTAGGTTAAGGCTTGATCCAAGATCGGCTAATGTGTCATAAGCCTCCGAATTACCGATCTTGCAAGGTAGAACAAATAAGCCCGGATCATCTAACTTCTTAGGTAGTTTGTTTTGAACGAAGGCGGTCCCTTTTTCGCCTAACTTGATCTTCTTCTCATCCAACACATCAACAACCGGACTTTCAAGGTGGAGCTCCTTGAATTCTTCATCAAGGTTTTGAGTGGGAGGTGTTTCAACTATGTTGTTGACCAATTTGGATGTCATAACTTCTTGGTCATTTGGAACGACTTGGGTTTGTTTGAAACACGTGCTCATGGAATTGACCGAATAATATTGTGGACAAGAACTAGGGGACGAAACCGATGAAATAGCGTTGACGTTTAGTTTCGGGTTCTTGACCGTGTTGCTAGGGAGTGCTCCCATTTCTCGGTCATTGAGGGCTTTCAACAAGGTGTCAATCTTATTGGTCATCTCGCTTTGTTTTTGTTTGAAATCGGCTTCAAACTTGGCTAAACGAGCTTCTTGAGATGCCATAAATTGGGACATCAATCCTTCAAAGTTATTGGTACTACCATTGCCGGAAGAATTGTTGTTGAAAGTACGGTTCGAGTTGGAACCGCTTGATTGGAAACGATTAGGTGGGTTGGAAGAATTGGTTTGTTGTGCGTTTTGGTTTTGTTTCCACCTGAGGTTCGGGTGATTTTTCCATGAGGGGTTGTATGTATCACCATAGGGGTTTGGCTCGGGTTTGAAAGTGTACCACTTGTCTCCCGCTCCGTCGGTACGCGAGGATGCGTAGTCCACAAAAGCTTGTTCGGGGAGTTCCATGCAATCACGAGTGTCGTGGGGACCACTACATAACTCACATGAAGAAGTGATTTTGTTCACTTGGCTTGAAGGTTTAGGAGCCTCGTAGGATTTCATGAGAAACTTGACTTGATCTTCAAGTTCTATGATCCTACGGTCGGAAGTGCTTGAATTGTTCGAAGGCAAAGATATTGCCTTGACCGTTTTATTCAAATCACGGGGATCACTCCAACTTTCGTTGTCATAAAGAGCAAGATCCTCTAGGAGAGCCCATGATTGTTCCGCACTTAGATCACGTAGCTTGCCACCGGCCGATTGGTCAATGGTTTGCCTCGTGGAGAGATTGATATGGTCATAGAAGATTTGGACTTGGAGCCAAAGTTCTATGCCATGATGAGGGACTTTCTGGAGTAAGTCCTTGAATCGAGTCCATGCCTCGTAGAGGGTTTCGCCTTGACGTTGTTGGAACATCAAGATATCATTCCTTAGCTTGGTAGTTCTTCCCGGTGGGAAAAACTGAGCAAGGAAACGAGTGGTGAGATCATCCCAAGAGGTGATGGATCCTGCGGGTTGACGCTCTAGCCATTGACTAGCTTGGTCCCGCAGAGAAAATTGGAAGAGACGCAATTGGGTCGTCTCTCGAGTGGCAACATCAAGGTCTATAGAATCAACGATTTTGAGAAAGTCCTTGAGATGTTGATTAGGATCTTCAGAACGAAGTCCATGGAATGCGCATCCGCTTTGCACCAACCGGATGGTGTCGGATCGCAAGGGTGTGATATTGGCTCCTTGAGTGAGCTCAATGGTGTTTCGATAGCCATGGTGGCTAGGACGGGAGTACTCTCCTAAAGTACGGGCTCTAGGAGGTGGTGGTGGTTGTTGTGGTGGTGGGTTGTTGGGATTAAGGATATTACCATCTTCCATGATGTCTAATGGTAATGGTTACGAACAAAGAAACGAAGAAAATAGATAGACTAAAGAAAACCTAGAAAAATAAAATAAAAATCTCACTAGAAAGGAACCTAGTGAGTAGACCAATAAAATAAAAATTCAACCTAAACAATAACTATTCCCCGGCAGCGGCGCCAAAAACTTGATGCGTGGTTTTGCAACCTTACAACAGGTTTTACCTCTCGAGGGATCTCAAGAGGCTTACAACCCCACCAGGCAGTGTACCTGACCGATGTAGTATAGTGTAGTGGTAAGTACGGGGGATTGATCGTTCTCCACAGGGAATAGTGTTCGTTAGGTATGAAAAATTACTCTAATAGGTCTAAGGGTGAGAGAAGATTCTTTTTATGTTTTTATATTTTTTATGAAAGCAAGTAAAATCTCGGGTTTGAAAGAGTGGGCGGAATTAGTTGCTAGTCAACTAACCCAAATTACTACGAATGCAAATAAAATAAAATAACAAAAATGAAAATGTTGGTGAAAACTTATGTGGAGGGAAATGTGTTTACTTAGATTTCCTTACTCCCTAACTATCTTTTACCGGTTGATTAGTGTGTATTAGTCGCGTGGATGACGGGTGTATTCCTTAATACCATTCGTGGGGTGGCGTACGTACTTCCCCAACTCTACAAGCTCCTACTTCACTCCTATGTCGAGCCGGCTAGGAAGCTCCTAACATGGGATCACTAGAATTCGCTTGTGCATTAAATACAACCATAAAAACCTTTAGTACGCATTGGTTCATGTTTCTTAAGACGTTCAAGCAAGTTACCGAATAGGAAGTTAGCCAGTTTTCTTAAGCCTAACATAGATGAACAATCATCCAATACAACTAACAACACACTAATAACCAACAATCAATAGCTAGGTTTCATTAGATCTAAGCAAACACAAGATAAATCTAGCCTAGCATGTTAAACAAAAGACAAGAACAAGATAGAATCAAACAACACATAGACATATTGAATGATTAATTGATAACTTATCTTCAATGGAACATGGAAGATCTCAAGGCAAAAAGCCTTGAAAGAGCTGCCAAATTCGTCCTAGGGTTTTCACACACAAAGTTCCCCAATAAGTTCCACACTAATGACAAAGAATTGCAAAACTATATATAGATTTTTAGATCTGACGGCGTCACGTTATGGAGTGTAACGCCGTCACCTCGCCGCTTTTAGGGTTCCCGGATGACCTTCTTGACGCCGTCCCTCTTTAGCTCTCCAAAATCCGTTCTGGCCTATCAAGGCTTGACTCCCTCAGACTATGAACGTGACGCCGTCCCTCTTTAAATTATAACGTGACGACCTTGATCAAATTAAAGGGTGACGCCGTCAGAATTCCTATGCAATTTTCACTGGCTTATCATGAGTAAATTTCACATCCACCACTTTTGCCAAGCCATGACGCCGTCCAGGGATAATCCTGACGCCGTCAAAGGTAACTTCCAGCCGATTTTTGAGACTTTGTCGTTTTCTTCACTTTTATGCTCCAAAAACGTCCAAAATGCCTCCTTTTCCAGATTTCTCCTCAAAAGTACCTAAAATGACAAAAGGAACGATTTAGGGCAATATTTGATCAAATAAATACGATTTAGGGCTTAAATGACCCCTTAAAAGCGGTACACTTTTCGCTTCATCAGAAAAGCAAGAAAATATATATGAAGAGTCCTACGCATTATCCTTGTGGTATTGCCAGAACATCGGAGTGATACGTAAGTATTTACAATGAAGATGGAAATCCTTCTAGAGCCAACATCAAACAAGCTCTTGGTGGGTGACATGTGAGATCCTTCATGGATCAAACTAGTGACAACTGGAAAGAAATGATGGGGCGATTCTCATTTGAATCAACCTTGTTCCAGGAAATGGATTGACGAATGCTTTTGGAAAACCTTTCAATGTGCTCACCAACTGAGTTTCGAGCACATTGATAGTGTAAATTTTCAAACAAAAGTGTTTATGGTGAAAATGTGAGTCAATTTATAAAACTCTTGTCGTGTTGCATAAAATGTTTATCAAGTGACACGCGAGTGATTTTTCTAATCAATTTTTCATCAATCAGTGGGTATTTAATTCACTAATTCACTCTACCGTGCTGTCTGCTTTGAGACGTTCCGGTATGAGAACATGCTTAGTATGATGATTCTGACATTAATTTGTTGGAAGACTCATTACTACAAGCTGGAAATTCCTGTCAAGGAGAATCTTCTTTAAAGGGGATTCTACCTGATCACAGGTCGGTCCTCGCAGAACCGAAGGTTAATCTAACCACACCGAACGAATGACATAGCCATATTCGTTCTCCAACTTTATTGCTAACTGTTTTATTTCAGATTCATATAAAGATGGTGATGGTGGTTCCTGATTCCTGTAGAGACTTGTCAATCCACACTCCATGCTCACACTTCCAATTCATTATCAAAGATATCATGATAGATGAAAGACCTATAACACAGCTTCTGCAACTCTGATGATAGCTATCATGATTCAGAAAAGTGTGAGCATGCAAGTTCAACGGTCACAACATATCACATGAAGGCAATATTACAACGGATGAGCTTGGAGATTTACGGTGACTGATGATCTCAAATAATGCTCACAGATCACAACTTCACACAGAGACGATGCTGAAACAAGATGACTAGAAGACATATGTTGGATGATATCATCGAAGAATCTTCAAAGATCATCCAAGACAAAAGATCAGTCTTCAAAAGAGTTTACTGCTGAAAGTGCAAAGTTTCATGACTTTGAAGAATCAAGACTATGAGATAGGAATTTACATTCATGTAATAGAATGCTAAAATTAAATATGTAATTTCGGGGTGACCTCCCTTAGAGGGAGATTGTTAGGAATACGAATAGTCATATGAAGACTCGGTCACCCCGAGTTTCTGTTAGCATTAACTAGCTCGTAAGATTATTAGTATTATTATTATTAGTGTAAAACCCAAAATTTCAAAACATGCAAAATTACCAAATTACCCATGTAACTTAAAATTTCAATTAATACTTAAATAAAACATCAAATAAATCCTAAACTCTTGGAAATTAGCAACATATGAAGTATGATAATTTTTGCATGAACATTTTAATGTTCTAAATGTCCTAAATATATTGTAACATCATTTAAAATGTTTATGGGCTGAATATATTTTTTTTATTTTGTGTTTACTTTCTTTTCTAAATAATTAAATATATATAATTAATGGATAAATGTTATATAAATTGAGAAAATATCTATGCAAATCAGAAATTATCTCATCATATCACCTAGGGCCGAATTTCATGCCTCCTCTTTAATATACACGGTTTTATTTAATTACCCCTTTTATATATCCTAAAAATCCTAAGCGATCAAACAAAAACTCCCAAATCGACACCACCAATTTTCTGCATGTTCTTGGTATTTTTCCTGGATCCATTGGAGTTAGAAGAAGGCTAGAAAAATAGGAGTTCGAATATTAGAGGCTTGGTTCGTTTGATCTTGATTTTCGCTCGAGTTTGATTCCAGCCGAGAAGAATTAATCCTCCACACCTCATTCGACCCTCATAAAAATCATCTGGTATTTTTGTTACTCTATTTACATCGTATATGATCTAAATAAAATAGTTATCTTGACCCATGCATGATATTCTGGTCGTATGAATTTAAATGTGTTATAAACCCTAAAAACGTATAAAAACTGGAATCGATCCTATATGAGTTTTATAAATCTCAAGCATATTTTTATGATCTGTAATATGACTTATGTAACCTGTAAAAATTGAATTCGAATGGATTTGAAGCCTAGACCCATGGTTCGTGAATTATTTTTGTTAGGGTTTAATCGGCAGAAACAATAAAAAGGAAAATAAAATCGTTGGAGCTAGGGTTAGGGTTCTTGATGATGTAATTGGTATAATTAATTTGTTTTAAGGTTGTTTTAATGATTAGTAATGATTGGAGAATTTTAGGGTTAGGGTTTTATTGTTTAATGTTCTACCGATTGGAAACTAAAACTATTAGGGGGTGTTTTGTAATTTAATAAACTTGTGGGTTATTTTTGTAAGATACTTGGGACTATGGGTGATTCGTATAAAATATAATATAGGGGTATTATATGTAAATTTTGTAATTAAAAGGTTTAAATGGTAGTTTAGTTAATTATTAAAACCGATTTGTAAATTAATAAAATAGAAGGACTTGTTTTGTAAATTTTGTAAAATGGAGGGTAATTCGTATAAGGTTAATGTAAGGGGTGTAATGTGTAATTTTGGATAATAAATGGCTTAATGTGTAAATATGAATATTATAAGGATTAAATTATAATTTGATAAATTGTAAGGTTTAATTCGTAATTAAGTTAATTAAAGGGTTTAAATTGTAAAATTAAAGGATTGGAATTGTAATCATGGTAAACTTATGGATTAAAATGAATAACTTGTAATATTTGCATTTTGGACCTTAACTTTGGCATATGTACATTTGAAACCCTAAAATATAGAAATTTGTCATATTTAACCCTAAACTATCATGACTTGCTAAAATGAACCCTATTTCCATAATAATAATTAATTGATGACTTAACCTAATTACCTTATGGAATTTGTCTAATTATGGAGATTTGCTAGTTTTGGAAACTTGCTAAATAGGGAAACTTTCTAAAAATAGAAACTTGCTAATTGAGGAAACCTGCTAAAAATAGAAAGTCGACTAAAACGAGAAATATGATTTAAATAAGATATTAATTGTAAGACGACCATGTATTCGTGTAGATTCGCTGAAGATGGAGTTTGTTTCCGATCATGGTATTTCTAGATGTGTTTTCACTTGCGGTATAAGGTACAGATATTCTACCCTTTTTCAGTAAGGGTGCCTTCGTTCTCATGGCATTCTGGATTTCTGATTCATTATAGGATTCCCTAAGCCATTGCTATGTTCCCTTATACTTTGATTCGTTCTTCATGTTTCACTTACATCTTTCTATATTGGTTTGAATATGATCTGAGCCTTCTTATTTGGGGCTTTCTTTTTTGATTTATGCCTTTGTTATGCTTCCCTTGATTTGCGAACCTTGATAATCGAACCTTGCCATGTTCCCTTGATACTTGATATGACTCGTTCATCACCCTGTAACATGAATATTTGAATCACTTGATACTTTGAAGGTTCATTTGATTTTGGTAACTAGATGTGAAAACCTTTCTTAATTATATATGAAAGTGTTGAGAAAAGCTATTTTAAATAGATATGATACCACTTTTAAATGAAGGTTACTAAAAGCTTTAAGAAAACTATTTTAAGACTATCTTTATGAAAACCGTTTTGAAAGACCATTTTTATGAAAACTATTTTGTAAGATCATTTTTATGAAAACCATTATTGAAAGATTGCTTTAAATGGACTTTTAATAGAAACCTTTTTTTTAATGAACTGTTGCTATGAAACTTTGATTATAAACCTTTGGTATGAACTTTTGATATTGAACCATCTGATATTGAACCCTCTGATATTGAACCATCTGATATTGAACCATCTGATATTGAACCATCTGATATTGAACCATCTGGTATGAACTTTCTGATATAATTGAAATAGAAATTGGACTTGAACCACTTGATATGAAACTTGAACTGGATACTTGGACATTTGATACTTGACCCTTGACCCACAGTTTGAGACTACGAGCCATTCACTAGGCATGAGGGTTTCATGTCCATGTCATTGATGCACCGATGGCATGACTCTAGGGCAGGAGAGTGATGACCTGTCCCGTCCTTGACTTGATATTGATTTGTTACGTAGAGGCAGACTTTGGCCACCGGGGCGTATGGATGCATCCTAGATTTGTTTTCTGTATTCTGTTTCTGTATCTGTTATATTCTGTTATTTCTGGTGACTGATGGTGTGTACGATACACGTCTTTCACATTTCTGGGAGCTAGCTACTCCATTTATTTATTGAGGACTCCCCTCAGATTTTCTGGTTAACTGAGAGGTCTCCCCTCTATATGCTTATATGGTTACATTATTATGATATGATTCTGTTTCTGGGCTCGTAGTGGATTTCTGTTTACTTTACCTTATGACCTTGTACTTAGTAATTCCGAGGTCACCCCTCCGGATACATACTTGACTTGACTTGATTTGACTTGGGCTCGGGTTGGGATTACTGTTCCCTTTACTCTTATCTATTGTAACTATTTCTTAACTCTTGATATATCTGCATAACCTTTTATCTTTCTTGCTTTCCCAACTCTTGTTATACCTTGCATCGTTTCACTGAGCTTTCGTAGCTCAGCCGCATTTCTTTTCCTGCGGCAGGTTTTAGTTTGGAAGCTGGGTATGAGTGGAGAGTACCTTGGACTTAGAAGACTTACTAGCTACCTTGGATTAGAGATGACTAGAAGAGCTTATATTCAGACTTAGAAATTATTGTATTTCTCATTTGTAACCTTGTAGTTTCAGATTTTCCATTGTAACCATTGAAATTCAATTGTATTATTTATGTCATATGCTTGTGTTTGTTCTGATATGAAACCATTATTGTGACATCTCTACCCTTTTCGGGTTGGGGTGTTACAATTTATGAAACCTAAAGCTTCGTTATATAGTAATAAGATCCTCTAATGAGTTAAGTTCCCTAGAAGCATTTCAGTTCCATGTTTGTCTTTCGTGTGTTCGATGATGGCTTTGTTTTGGGGAATTTTGGTGAATTGTGGAAGATCTGATGCTTGTGGACGGCGTACCTTATTCTGCTAGGCAATCTGGGATTCCGATACTCTTGCAAGTAGTTTCGTTTTCCCTCTTGACTATGACATTGATTTTGTTGACCTCTAAGACTATAGAAGTACTAGGTGGATTAAGATAGGTTGTTTTGTTCACGACTCGAGATAAAGTATGACCATCATGAGGGCATATTTATATGATGCCAGTATTATGACGTCTGGCCAACGTGATAATACTTACGTCATATAACGTGCACTTGTTGTGGGTATAGGATATTTCGAGGAGTGCCTTAGAAGCCTTAGAATTCTGATAGCTGTTTGAGATTATCTACGTTAGTGAGACTTTAGGTTCATTCCACCTATGCGTTTAATCTGCTTTCACCGTTATGCGTATACTCTGCCTTTGTTCATTAGATGTCTGGATAAGTTTGGACTCTCGTTTTGCGTTCTGTTGACCTCCATTATAAATCTTGAACTATTGTTGAGCTTTCTACTGTTGATACAGTTAATTTGATTTGAAATCTTGTTCGTATTCCATATAAGCTTTCCAGAAAATTCACCTATCATCCATTTTATGTTGCATGGACCTTGTGATCAGAATCAACCAAATTTGTCTCCTTCTAATTTGAACCCACCTTGTTTTGATTGAGTCATGAGAAACTATTTGGTCGGAAGATCCTTTTTGGAAGAACCTCCCCGGGCGTGAGAATGTTTGTGACGATCTTTTGCGATTTGCTACGACTTCTTCTAACCTTGCGACTTCAAATTTCGAGGACGAAAATTTTCTTTTAGAGGGGAAGAAGTTGTAAAACCCAAAATTTCAAAACATGCAAAATTACCAAATTACCCTTGTAACTTAAAATTTCAATTAATACTTAAATAAAACATCAAATAAATCCTAAACTCTTGGAAATTAGCAACATATGAAGTATGATAATTTTTGCATGAACATTTTAATGTTCTAAATGTCCTAAAAATATTGTCACATCATTTAAAATGTTTATGGGCTGAATATATTTTTTTATTTTGTGTTTACTTTCTTTTCTAAATAATTAAATATATATAATTAATGGATAAATGTTATATAAATTGAGAAAATATCTTTTCAAATCAGAAATTATCTCATCATATCACCTAGGGCCGAATTTCATGCCCTCTCCTCTTTAATAAACATGGTTTTATTTAATTACCCCTTTTATATATCCTAAAAACCCTAAGCGATCAAACAAAAACTCCCAAATCGACACCACCAATTTTTTGCATGTTCTTGGTATTTTTCCTAGATCCATTGGAGTTAGAAGAAGGCTAGAAAAATAGGATTTCGAATATTAGAGGCTTGGTTCATTTGATCTTGATTTTTTCTCGAGTTTGATTCCAGCCGAGAAGAATTAATCCTCCACACCTCATTCGACCCTCATAAAAATCATCTGGTATTTTTGTTACTCTATTTACATCATATATGATCTAAATAAAATAGTTATCTCGACCCATGCATGATATTCTGGTCGTATGAATTTAAATGTGTTATAAACCCTAAAAACGTATAAAAACTGGAATCGATCCTATATGAATTTTATAAATCTCAAGCATATTTTTATGATCTGTAATATGACTTATGTAACCTGTAAAAATTGAATTCGAATGGATTTGAAGCCTAGACCCATGGTTCGTGAATTATTTTTGTTAGGGTTTAATCGGCAGAAACAATATAAAGGAAAATAAAATCGTTGGAGCTAGGGTTAGGGTTCTTGATGATGTAATTGGTATAATTAATGTGTTTTAAGGTTGTTTTAATGATTAGTAATGATTGGGGAATTTTAGGGTTAGGGTTTTATTGTTTAATGTTCTACCGATTGGAAACTAAAACTATTATGGGGTGTTTTGTAATTTAATAAACTTGTGGGTTATTTTTGTAAGATACTTGGGACTATGGGTGATTCGTATAAAATATAATATAGGGGTATTATATGTAAATTTTGTAATTAAAAGGTTTAAATGGTAGTTTAGTTAATTATTAAAACCGATTTGTAAATTAATAAAATAGAAGGACTTGTTTTGTAAATTTTGTAAAATGGAGGGTAATTCGTATAAGGTTAATGTAAGGGGTGTAATGTGTAATTTTGGATAATAAATGGCTTAATGTGTAAATATGAATATTATAAGGATTAAATTGTAATTTGATAAATTGTAAGGTTTAATTCGTAATTAAGTTAATTAAAGGGTTTAAATTGTAAAATTAAAGGATTGGAATTGTAATCATGGTAAACTTATGGATTAAAATGAATAACTTGTAATATTTGCATTTTGGACCTTAACTTTGGCATATGTACATTTGAAACCCTAAAATATAGAAAGTTGTCATATTTAACCCTAAACTATCATGACTTGCTAAAATGACCCCTATTTCCATAATAATAATTAATTGATGACTTAACCTAATTACCTTATGGAATTTGTCTAATTATGGAGATTTGCTATTTTTAGAAACTTGCTAAATAGGGAAACTTTCTAAAAATAGAAACTTGCTAATTGAGGAAACATGCTAAAAATAGAAAGCCGACTAAAACGAGAAATCTGATTTAAATAAGATATTAATTGTAAGACGACCATGTATTCGTGTAGATTCGCTGAAGATGGAGTTTGTTTCCGATCATGGTATTTCTAGATGTGTTTTCACTTGCGGTATAAGGTACAGATATTCTACCCTTTTTCAGTAAGGGTGCCTTCGTTCTCATGGCATTCTGGATTTCTGATTCATTATAGGATTCCCTAAGCCATTGCTATGTTCCCTTATACTTTGATTCGTTCTTCATGTTTCACTTACATCTTTCTATATTGGTTTGAATATGATCTGAGCCTTCTTATTTGGGGCTTTCTTTTTTGATTTATGCCTTTGTTATGCTTCCCTTGATTTGCGAACCTTGATAATCGAACCTTGCCATGTTCCCTTGATACTTGATATGACTCGTTCATCACCCTGTAACATGAATATTTGAATCACTTGATACTTTGAAGGTTCATTTGATTTTGGTAACTAGATGTGAAAACCTTTCTTAATTATATATGAAAGTGTTGAGAAAAGCTATTTTAAATAGATATGATACCACTTTTAAATGAAGGTTACTAAAAGCTTTAAGAAAACTATTTTAAGACTATCTTTATGAAAACCGTTTTGAAAGACCATTTTTATGAAATCTATTTTGTAAGATCATTTTTATGAAAACCATTATTGAAAGATTGCTTTAAATGGACTTTTAATAGATACCTTTTTTTTAATGAACTGTTGCTATGAAACTTTGATTATAAACCTTTGGTATGAACTTTTGATATTGAACCATCTGATATTGAACCCTCTGATATTGAACCATCTGATATTGAACCATCTGATATTGAACCATCTGATATTGAACCCTCTGATATTGAACCATCTGATATTGAACCATCTGATATTGAACCATCTGATATGACCCTCTGATATTGAACCATCTGATATGAACTTTCTGATATAATTGAAATAGAAATTGGACTTGAACCACTTGATATGAAATTTGAACTGGATACTTGGACATTTGATACTTGACCCTTGACCCACAGTTTGAGACTACGAGCCATTCACTAGGCATGAGGGTTTCATGTCCATGCCATTGATGCACCGATGGCATGACTCTAGGGCATGAGAGTGATGACCTGTCCCGTCCCTGACTTGATTTGTTACGTAGAGGCAGACTTTGGCCACCGGGGCGTATGGATGCATCCTAGATTTGTTTTCTGTATTCTGTTTCTGTATCTGTTATATTCTGTTATTTCTGGTGACTGATGGTGTGTGCGATACACGTCTTTCACATTTCTGGGAGCTAGCTACTCCATTTATTTATTGAGGACTCCCCTCAGATTTTCTGGTTAACTGAGAGGTCTCCCCTCTATATGCTTATATGGTTACATTATTATGATATGATTCTGTTTCTGGGCTCGTAGTGGATTTCTGTTTACTTTACCTTATGACCTTGTACTTAGTAATTCTGAGGTCACCCCTCCGGATACATACTTGACTTGACTTGATTTGACTTGGGCTCGGGTTGGGATTACCGTTCCTTTTACTCTTATCTATTGTAACTATTTCTTAACTCTTGATATATCTGCATGAACTTTTATCTTTCTTGCTTTCCCAACTCTTGTTATACCTTGCATGGTTTCACTTACTCCACTATCTCATTATTACTGCTTTGCTATTGTTATATCTGTTCACTGAGCTTTCGTAGCTCAGCCGCATTTCTTTTCCTGCGGCAGGTTTTAGTTTGGAAGCTGGGTATGAGTGGAGAGTACCTTGGACTTAGAAGACTTACTAGCTACCTTGGATTAGAGATGACTAGAAGAGCTTATATTCAGACTTAGAAATTATTGTATTTCTCATTTGTAACCTTGTAGTTTCAGATTTTCCATTGTAACCATTGAAATTCAATTGTATTATTTATGTCATATGCTTGTGTTTGTTCAGATATGAAACCATTATTGTGACATCTCTACCCTTGTCGGGTTGGGGTGTTACAATTAGCTTAGTTACAATTAGTATTTGTGGAGTGGGTCGGGTCTTTACCCACTGTCAGCTCACTCTATAGCCCACTCGGGGCACATATGTTTGTAAGTATAAATACCCTTCTCCACCTAGGGAGAGCGTTGGAACTCTTCTCATTTTAATCTAATACATATCACTTTCTCTCTCTAGTTCCCAACTTCTCTTTCTCTCTCTAAATCCATTCGGCCAAATCACATCATACGTGTGTTTAAGTGTTATGAATATGCTGCATCATAAGATCTATGAATACTGTCGGTGCGTTGGTTAAGCCAAAAGGCATAACCTAAAACTCGTAGTGACCGTATCGAGTTCTGAATGCCGTTTTCGGGATATCCTCTTCCCGAACTCTAAGTTGGTGGTATCCGGACCTCAATTCGATTTTTGAGTAAACACATGAACCTTGGAGTTGGTCGAATAGATCATCGATTTGCGGGAGTGGGTAACGGTTTTTGATGGTTAGTTTGTTTAGCTCTCGGTAGTCAATGCACATTCTGAAAAATCCATCTTTCTTTTTGACAAATAGAACTGGAGCTCCCCAAGGCGAAGAACTCGGCCTGATGAATCCTTTCTCTGAGAGTTCCGAAAATTGGTTTGATAGTTCTTGTAGTTCCGTCGAAGCTAACCAATAAGGTGCTCGTGCCACAGGTGCGGCACCCGGCACTAGGTCGATTCAAAATTCGATCTGTCATGTCGGCGGGAGTCCAGGTAAGTCTTTAGGGAAGACTTCCGGAAAGTCTCTCACAATTGGTACATCCTCCAAACGTTTTTCCTCCGGCTCATTCTCTTTCTTTTCGGAGACTTGTGCTAGAAAAAGAAGGCATCATTTCTTGAGGTATTTCTAGGCTTTTGTGCAAGAGATGACGTTTAGTCTTGACGTGCTTCTTCGGTTGCTTATGTCACCCTCTACGATTAAGACTTTGTTCCCTTAAGGCAGCCGGACGATTTTCTCATCGCGAATAATGGTGGCATGATACTTCGACAACCAGTTCATACCGATAATGAAGTCAAAACTACCCAATTCTACCGGCAGAAGGTCGATGTTGAATGGGTGATTTAACAAATTTAAAGTACAACCCCTTATGATAGTGTCTACCCTTTCTACGTTCCCATTGGCTAACTCCACATTGTATACGTTATCTAAAGTGGTCGGGGCAATACCAAGTAGTGTACTAAATGCAGTTGAAACAAAACTCCTATCTGCCCCCGTATCAAACAATATGGATGCGTAGCGGTTATTTAAAAGGAATGTACCCGTCACGACGTTCGGGTCCTCTTGGGCTTCCACCTTGCTCACTGCATAGACCCTTATGCGGGCTCCTCTATCGTTGCCCCGATTCCCCTGCTTTCCAACAGCTCCTTGATTTCCCCCAGCAACTTGGTTCCTCGGTTCACGACACTCATTTTTGTAGTGCCCCTTTTTCCCGTACCCAAAACAAGTCACGTTAGCTTTCGGGTTTTGCCCTGGTGCTGTCTGTGCTATTGCGAGAGTTCTTGATCTACAATCCTTGGACATATGTCCAACCTTCTGGCAGTTGCGACACTTTACTGTGCATATTCCGCTGTGGTGGAGCTTACAGCGATTGCACAGCGGGTGTTTTCCGGCATAACCCTTCTTTTCTGTCGGTCCAGCTGCATACCCTTTCTTCTCCGTCGGCCCCGCAGCGTGGACCTTAGCAGCTTCTTGTCTCTTATTTGGGTGGTGGTTGCTGTTATTGTTTCGGGAGTGATCATCCCATTTCCTCTTGTTGGTCACAACCGTTTTAGCCGAATCCTCAATCACTTGGTCCATTAACTTGTTGGCCACTTCCATAGTTTCATGGAGACCAGCAACCTTGTAGGTTGTAAAGTTACCCTTGATGTATGGGGGTAACCCTCCAATGTACTTTTCCAGCAATCGAGTTTCAGTCTGGACCATATCAGGGCATAACAAAGCAAGCTCTTGGAAAAGTTGATTGTATGCAGCCATATTGGTACCCTGCACTTTGAGGTTCCAAAACTCGACCTCTAATTTCTTGACTTCGTTGCGAGGGTAATACTTCTTGAGTAACATTTCTTTGAAGTTTTCCCATGACATTGCATAAGCAGTGTCATAGCCAGCCGATTTCAGATAATTGTTCCACCAAGTTAAGGCAGCATCCAAGAAAGTAAATGACGTGAACTTAACTCGGTCCTCAGCAGCACAACTACATATGCGGAATACAGTCTCCAACCTTTCAATCCATCGAACTAAGACAACTGCCCCCTCGGTTCCTCCAAAACCTCCGGTCACGGTCTTCCAGAATTCTTGTTAGGTGCAACCGCGAGTGTTGTTGTTTGTTGGTCTTGAATTTCCAACATCAGTGGTTGAGTTATTTGCGGCGGCCAGTGCTGCTGCCACTCGTTCTTCAACTAACTGATCGAGCATTGTTCGATTCACACATGGAACTGCTGTAGTAGACCTAGCTAGGCCTGGGTTGGCTGGTTGCGCACGAGTAGATTTGTTTGTCTTTCTTTTAGGAGACATTTTGCTGCATAACAACAAAAGATAAGGACAATTGAGATTCGGAAAGTTTGTTATCGCACAAGTGTAAAATCACCATAGGTAGAGTATACGAACAAGAATCAATCATAGAGAAGATGAAACAATAGAGTAATCAACCAAGCTTGTCATAGATTAAGATCAATATACGTTTACAAAATTACAAGCTTAAAATACATAAGAGAGGAGTACAAGTTTCGAATACAGATGGAAGAATACAACTGCCATTAACTGATTACTACTACAACTACAATTCATGTCTAAGGCTGGTCCATGGTCCTGTCTAGGTGCTGGAACCTAAAACCATACTCCCCAAGTTGTGCCTCAACCTCAACAAGACGAGTCCTCAATGCTAAGTTCTCCCTGCGGTGTGCCCGATCAGCCCTTAACAATGCTGCAACCTGGGCCTCGAGGATCAGCATCCTCCCATGCATCACCTGGGCTACCTCTTGGGCTACAACATGTGTCTGCTCAAGTCTACCTGATCTGTCACCCAAGTCAAGGATATCTCGACTGTTGGAGTGTGTCCTAGCATAGAGTCTGCTGATGTCATCATCATACTGATCAAAACGAGCTGGATGTAACTCGTCAAGCTGGTCAGAGTGGAGACCTAGTATGTCTCTCTGTAAATCCAGCTGAGTCTGAATCTGTTAAATAGCATCGGTCTCTGTAACTGCTGGCGATACCACTGGGAGTGGAGAATCTGGAGGCACAAAAGATTGTGAGGAAAGCATATAATCTAGGCTTCCCATAGCAGCAGTGTGACTGATCATACACGATATCTCCTTCCATCCTGCGCCATCCTCTATCTCATCCTGAGCTCTCCTCGAGCCTTCTCCATCCTCAAAAGTACTAGGCACATCCTCTAGTATTATGCTAATCCGGAGCACAACTGCCCTCTGCTCCAAATCCAGATCAGTATAAATCCCTGTACCCTCAGCAGGAGTACTCTCAGCTAATGTCTGCCCAGCAACTACCTGCTCAGTTTGCTCATCCTTCCTCTCTAGGACCTCTATTGAGTAAGAGTCATTGGCCCTTCTAAGCCTCTGGCGTGGAGGTGAGTAGGTAGGTGAACGCGGTGATATGATGGGTGGTGGTGATGTTGGGGTAGTAGGAGTGCCCATGTAGGTGCATAAGGAACTATAACGGGATGGAGATAACATAAGAGTGTGAGCAGGGCTTTCGGTACCCTCCGTAGTGTGGGATGATGGTCTAGTGGATGGGCGTATGATTATGCGTGTAGTACGGTGAGGAACAGTAGGAGCAACTTGAGTGACTGGTGTGGTATGAACATATGGTGGAAATGGTGATGTAGGCTCAATGAGGTCATGGTCTGGTGCATTGAAAGCCTGTAGCACCTGCATGTACGGGTCATTTGAGCCCGACGAGATCGGAGAGATGTTGTGGGAAGACATGGTCTGTGACAAAACGGTATATGTGTGTAAGTATATCAAAAATACTCGTAGTAAATAGTGTAAGTTAAGTATGTATAAGTATACATATAATAGTTATAGTACATGTAGTTGAGCAAAATCAACAAATAGTAACATATAGTTAAGATAAGTAACCAGCAAATAAACAGCAAGCAAGGCAAGCAGGCAAGTGGCGGTCATAGGGACTTGTTTTTGTAAAAAGCGGTTATAGTTTAGGGTTTATATGTACCTAGTTCTCTATAACCTAGGCTCTGATACTAATCTGTAACACCCCAAAAATCTGGTATTGCGGAAGCATTCGGGTCATGGGGTGCTACTAAATTGAATATCACAACACAAGGAAATAAAGAACGGAATACATACTCCATTTTAATACATTCAACCAAGTTAAATAAGTTTACAATAAAGTTGAGTTTAGAAAATAAGGCCCATAATTCAGTTGTCCCATTTAAAACAAGTCATAGTAAAATGCCATAGTAATTCAGAAAGTAGTCTATGACCCTTGCCATGCCACAACCTTGTAATAATCAATCAGCTTAAATACCTGAGAAAAACATGCTAAAAGTCAGCAAAAAGCTGGTGAGTTCATAGGTTTATCAATAAGCAGTAAAATCAATAGTTTGGACCATGAGTTTGGTATATGAACATTACAACCCATGTAATGCCATATAAAAATATAGTCTATTACGTTAGCACTAAGTTCATGCAACCGAAGCTATAATAGTGTGCATGCTCTAGAAGCATGTTAAATATAAAGGCCCGGCAAGTGTTTATCCCAGACACTTGTGTTTCGACATGGTATACGTTCATTTTCCTATCCCGTTAATCCGAACGGGGACGTTACTCCCAATAGATCTATTTATAACATTTGCGCTTCCCAGCGGGAATTGACGGTTCATGAGTTGGGCATAATGGGACATAACAGGGCTTAGGCTAATCCACGTAATAGCATAGACAATAGTTTGGCCCATAAAAGAGTTTCGCATGTTTCTCACCCCAATAGTAAAACAAGTTTAAATAGAGTGGGGCTAAAAACTCACCTTGGCAAGTAGCAGTCAGATAATACAATAGTTCAGACAGTGTTCAGCACCAACACGCGACCTAGATTAGTAAGGTTTGCTTTAGTTCACGGACTGAGTTTAAGAGTTTATGAAATTTAGTTAAATCCAAAGGATTTAAAGAGTTTATGTTATTGTTGCTGGTGTGGCAGCATTTCAGTTTAAAATAATTTTCTAAACATTTGAAAGTATTGGCTCTTGGAAGTGCTTAAGTGTATATCAAGACGAATAAGTCTCCAGTTTGACAGTAACTGAAAGACTATGTACGGAACAATTAATATCAAATATATGACGTTGACGGTATGTGAAAAACGTTAGTCAAATGAGTATATATTACTAAGTGCGTGTTTATATATTACATGTATGAGTGTGTGCATGAGAAAAATGGCGTGTGTGTATATATATGTTTTTTTATTTTATTTTATATATAGTATTTATAAATGAAATGTTACGTTTAGAATTTCTCATCATTGATTATTACATTTAATAAAGTATTAGTAGGCTAAGTATATATTTTTTGATAGTAAGCAATTCTCGTGCTAACAAAAGTTATAAGATTTATGTTTAAAAATAATTGTTTCATAATCTAATAGATTTATATGAGTTTTGATAAAACACTTCAAGTTTATATGCAATCGAATTAATGAACGAGTTTATATTCACAAGTTTAGTTTTTCACTTTGTTCATATCATTGTTAAATGTGTAAAAGAGTTTTTCATTGTATGTGTAATGACAAACCAATTTTGTTTATAAGTTAAGTCGACTTGTAAAAAAAATTATGTTAAATCTCTAAATATGTTGTATGATTCGAATTTATGTATATAGCGAGATTTTGAGTTTTAGTGAAGTGTAACGAGCCGATAACAAGTTAAGTTATTGTAAGTCGTGAAATAATAAGTCGTAATAATTGGGGACGATCACTTGGACGATGGTGACCACAAATCGTGTTCCGAAATAGTTTATTCAAACTCATCTTATGTTAAGATTTTTGGCGAGTTGGGCTGTGGCCCAATTTGGAATTAAATGAACTTACTCTTAGATGGACTAATTATAAAAACCAAACAAACTCCATTATTTTGTTTCGTGGGCTTGGTCTGGTAAGGAAAAAAATATAAACACCATTGAAAATTACTGGGCTTCGGCCCAACACAGTTAATAACAAAAGGCAGTTCATCATTTATATGTTTCATCTAACCTGCTTGTGTTGTAACCCATTTGTGTTATACTAATCAGGACTCGAATTTTATCTTCGAACTTGTGTACGAGGCACAACCAAACCGTGTCCTCATTACGAGGGTTTTGGGACTCTCTTAACCGAGCAAAAACAAGCACCCTTCATGGGTGTTATACACCGAGACAACAAACACAACACACCCTTTTCTTTGAGGTTTAAAAGACTCATGCATCTTAAAAAGTAATGCAAACATTCCCTTGAGTTTCAAAAGTTTCGATCCATTCTAAGAAAGAAAAAGGAAATCCAGTATACTACATTTTGGAACAACATATAAGCTCAAGTGACCACAATCTATGGCCTCTCGGCTCATAGTACAACCAAGACACAAGTCGTTATCATCTTTCAACGCAAGCCTAAGGGGTGTTATACCCGTTACTCGAGACACACAACACAACCTGAGCATAACCTCGAACAAAAATCCGAATACAAGCACTAATCAAACTCTATTCGGACCTAAGCTCACACACAAAACCGAGCACAAAACCAAACAACTTCGAGTATAACATGAACACAAAACCCAATTCTAGTCTAAATACTAACAACATTCGAGCATAAGCCAAATCCAAACTTGAACACAAGCACAGTCAACAATTTAGCCTCTCGTTACTAGACCAAACTCAGTAATGTTTTTACTACCTTTTTAACTACTAATCTAACTGCTTAAGAAGTCGACCAAGAACAAATAAGTAAAACCGAATAAACTTCCAAATTTCGAGCCAATATAGTTTTGTTTTTAGTTCTCGGTTTTAGTTTACCACACTATAACATTAACACAAACGAAAGATTCGAACGATACCATAAAGATTAAATCACAACAGGACATAACAACGACAAGAAAAAGAGAACGAATCATGTATTTTAACAATCTCTATCAACTGAAAGTTTAATCAACACATAAAGATCATACTCATATTCGAATGAAAAAAAAATCAAAAGAAGATTTAGAACTCTTACAGCTAGGAGATCGGTTAACAAAAGGTTAGAAGGAAATCAAAGGAACCCAAATCCGATTCAAGCAAGCAATCCACACCCCACTCTCGACCCAGTAACTGATTGCATTAGTATACCAACTCTTGAATTTGTTTTTGATAAAGATTGAGTGTGGGGGTTTGCCTGTGAATCGAATGGGATTATGAAACATAAACAAGGAAGGGTTTGACCCTCTCCTTCTTGGTTAGCAGACGCTCCATGGCGATAAAGAGAAACCATAGCCCTCATCTTCGTCATCCCTTGGCTCGTTTTGTTGACTTTCAGACTCGACAAGTGGTGGCAGTTGTCTCCTTTTGGACATAAGGAAGGAGATAAAAAATTTCTGGCCTTGTTTTATTCATTTCGTCACTCGATTTGTTGGCTTTAGATCTGAGAAAAGGATAAGGGAGTGACGTTGGGTTTGTAGAGGAGGGAAGGGGGAGAAGGAGAGAGAGTGAGGCGTGGGTATATATCTCTCTTTTCCTTTTTTTTTATAAAAGATATGTGAGTGGGGGTACGGATGAGTTATATACATAAGGATAAGGTTTTTGTTTTAAGTTTTGTATTAAGTGTACCCCGTGTCCCGTTCAGCCCCGTTGTAACTTGAGATTTCCGGGTTGTCGTGAGCACAAAAAAAAAAAATAGTTCTGGAGTCGTTTTTATCAAACTGACATAGAGTAAAATTTATTGACTCCGAAATGAGTTTATAAAATTAAACCATTACTAATGTCGTGTCGGTACGCGTGTGGTGTCGTTTTTGAAGAAAAACGAGATAACCTCTCATTTTTGTTACGTTGGGGTCTGTAAATGTCAAAAAGGGGAAAATTCGCCTTTTCTAATAAAATCAAATAGTTTTGGTTAGTTAATGTATGCTACAGCGTGCGGGTTTGTTTCCCGTAATAGTTATGTAGGCATATAAATGCTTAGTCTAACAGTTAGGTAATAATAAATTGACATTTATTATAAAATATCAGTGGAAAAAATTACCGTTTGTCACAAATGTAGTATTGGTGGTGACCACTGCCATTACATCAAGTCTAATGCAAGCACAAGTGATAATGATTTATTTGTTACCTTTTTAAGGGGTCATTTAACCCAAAAATCAAGTAAATATGATCAAATATTGCCTCAAATCGTTTCTTTTTGTATTTTAGGTACTTGGGACGAGAATTGTGGAAAACGACACTTTTGGAGCATATTTGGACGATAAAGTGAAGAAAACGATGAAGTCGCGAAAAGTACGTCAGACTCGGAGGTTTGATGGCGTCACTAGACACAGCGTGACGCCGTCCCTTGTAAACTCGTGGAAGATTTCTAGTGTTGAGTTAAAAAGTGACGCTGTAGAAGATTTTGAAGGCTTTATAACCTGACGCCGTCAGGAGTAAAGTGGAGATGGGCGTCACGCTTTATGCTAACAAGAGACAGCTCAGAAGGATTTTACAAATGACGACCTCATATCCCTTTCTGACGTCGTCAGAGCGGCGATTACATAGATGAAACCCTAAACCACGGCGAGTTGACGGCGTCAGAGGCTATAACCTGACGCCGTCAGAACTGTATTCCTATATATATTTTCAAAAGTTTTCATTGTTAAGTGTGATATCTTTGGAGAATAAACCCTAGTCGAATTTCAGCAGCTTTGTAAGGGTTTTTCAACCCTTGAACCTTATACTTTATTGAAGATAAGTTATTCGTTTGGTCATTCAATATGTCTATGTTTTGTTTGATTAATTGTTTATCTTTTCTTCTGTCTATCATGCTAGCTTAAGTTTGTTTGTGGTTGCTTAGATCTAATGAAACCTAGTTATTGAATATTGATTTGTTGTCTCTTGTTTAGTTGATTGTTATCGCGTTAGGTTAAGAAAACTGGCTGACCTCTTATATATAACTAGCTTGAACGTCTTAAAAATGCAACCGTAGAGTGCACTATTGGTTTTGTTCATTGTATTTATTGCGTGAATTGCGGCTTGTAGATCCTAGAAAACTTAATGGATGTTAAGGGATTTAGGGGAGACTAATATTCATAGAGTAGGGGACTTCGGCACCTCCCCACGACCAATAATAAGGAATACGACGCTTCAACTAAAACAAGGACGTGACAATTCAACGAATCAATAGGAGATAACTAGGGAGTAATTAAATCTAAGTAAACACGCTTTTCCTATCATAAGAAGTTCACCAATTTACTTTTTCTTGTTTTTAGTTTAATTTTAGTTTTATAATTAGTTTTTGGGCTAGTTGATTAACAACTAATTCCGCCCACTCCTTCAAAACCGAGATTTTAATTGTTTTCTAAAAAATATAAAAAAGAGAAAAAGAATCACCCCTCACCTCTAGACCTATCTCGTCATACATCTTGACCTAACGACACTATTTCCCTAGAGAACGATCAATACCCCGGACCTACCTATACTACACTACAACGATCAGGTACACTGCCTGGAGGACTGCAAGCTTCTCAAGATCCCTTGAGAAGTAAAACCTTTTGTGTGGACGTAATCCTCGCATCAAGTTTTTGGTGCCGCTGCCGGGGAATAGTTAATAGTTTAGGTTCAATTTCTATTTCGTTTAGGTCTACTCACTAGATTCCTATCAAGTGAGATTTTTATTTTTATTAGCTTTCTTGTAGTCTATCTTTTCTTTGTGTTTTTTGTTCGTAAAATTTTTCATCTAACTATTCCGTTTGCCATTATGGAGAATGCGAATCCGCAAAAATTTTCAACCAATCGACCAAATCCACTACATAATCTACCCTTTCCACTCCAAAATGACATCTTTATGTTCCGTAGACATAATGGTGAATCTTTTTCCGATGCATGGACTCGTTTCAAATACTTACTACAAAAAGTCCTTCATCAAGGTCTTGACTTATTGTTTCCACTTCAAATCTTTTACACTTGTATCGACCGCGAAACCCAAAAGAAGCTTGAATATATGGCAGATGGGAAAATATGGGAATTTGGTGATGAAGAGGCATGTGAAACCTTTGAGATTCTCGCCCAATTCAGAAGTGGAACATGGGACCCAAAAAACGCAAGCTTAGACCTATTTTCAATTTGGAAGGCTCAATCAGAAAGTTTGTTTAGGAATGAGGTGGTTAGAGTTGAGGTACCTAGGTGCATGTCATGGTTAGGTGCTACCATAATACAAGATGAATACATAGGTGATCAAGATAAGATGGAGGATATAGTAGAAAATCCAAGCCCACCGAGTACTCCACAAGTCCTACCATCATTTGAGGAATATATACCACCCGTGACTTACCCGAAAGAGGTAGAAGAGACTATAGGAACCCCAATAGAGGTAGAACCATTGGACCAAACACAACTAGAGGAAATAGGTTTGAATACTTGTAGTCACAACCTTTCTCTTAGTTCTATGGAAGTTCCTAGTTTTGATGAACCGGAGCCTCAACCATAAACCTTACCCAATCTTTCATCCATAGATGTGAACCTAGGAGACGAATTAGGCCCCGATCCAACCATCAAACCATATAGCCCGGGTAGTTTTCGGATAAAGGTAGTATATTCTTTGTGTAGTGGAAGCTAATATAGGAGTGAACCATGACCTTGCATACTTACATCACCCATTTATGATTGATCACAAGAAACATTATGGGTTTAAATCGGGTTTATTAGGTCAAGATGGATTCCTAACTAGGAATCTCTCGAAGTTGACAAAAGATGATCCCTTTTTAGGAGAAAACTTTGATTTACCCATTGGCCTAGATGAATTAGGTAAGGTTATGATGCACGGAGCACACCCCTTTGAGCATATAATTTTTCCACCAATCTCTCCTCACGTGGTATACTTCTACCCTAAGGGTGTTGGTATGTGTATTTTCACATACCTTTTATATATAAAAAACGAACCCAAATTACCAAAAACGTATCATAAATGCCAAATATATGCTTGTTTTTGTGTTTGTGTATGTGCAGGTAACGGATATAAGAAAAGGACAAAAATAAAGACAAAACAGACAAAAACGAGCACGGGATTGGAAAGAGCATGAAAAGCCAAAGCCAGGGATGTGATTCTACATTTTTGATCAACCTTAAACCCTAAACTTTTAAACCTCACCCTAATGTTAGAACCTTTTCACCATAAGTCCCTAAAAATTACACCGTTAGTCCTTATTCATTTGCACCATTAGTCCTTAAACTAACGGTTGTTAAATCCTAAATATAACACTACCCAGCCTAATCCAAAACCAAAAGCCCAAAACCATTACCCTTAACTCGGTCAACCCTTATAACTGAAAAAACAAAAAGGGCGCGAAGGAAAAAGTTACTATTCACCCTTCATCCCAAAACTTACCCACAACCTATGACACCCCAATTAACCTCCACTTAAGTAAAATTAACCCTTCTAGAAGACCTTCAACGTCATCCCTGACGTATTTGGCAGGCTATGCTGGCGATCCTAAGGCGTGTGATTGGTTGAAGAATGATGGCACATGATCCAAGGGTTGTGATTCATGCTTATGATTGAGGCAATCATTGAAGGTCAGGATTACAAGCTCAAGACGCTCTTTGGAAGACCTAGAAGGATCCAAAGAGTGCTATAAATAGGACCTCCTCACTCAACACACAAGTTATCTTTTACACGTCTAGTTTTTAGCTTAATTTACAGCTTATTGTAGTTTTAATTGTCTCTTTCATTGCATTTCTTTTAAAAGTATTGTAAATCCTTTAAATTTTTAATAAAATTCAGTTTGTTTTAAATCATTGTCTATTTTACTTTAATACTTAAAAATGTTTGCATACGGATAATAAACTCTAATAAGCTAGTTTCACTTTACAAACACTCTCAAACACTCAAATAAGCTTCTCTAAGCTTATTTGAGCTTTTGGATCTATGATTTCAAGGTTTGGATTGAATTTATTATGGTAATTTGGAAATAAGGTTGATAAGCTGTATTGGATGATAAGCCAGAAATGGAAGGGCTTATGGTTTCACCAGCTTATCAGTTGATAAGCTGGAGCTTGTAGAGTAGGTCCTCGAGCTTATTTGATCCTTGTTTAAGCTAGGATCAAGGTAAAATTCTTTAATTTTCCTTTTTAGCTTAAAACTGCTTTTATCTTATTATTACTGCTTATTGCTTTAATCTGCTTATTATCTGCTTGTCTTGCTTTTATTTGTCTTATTTGAGCTTTTGATTGTTAGACAGTATTGTTTTATAGCTTATTTCATAGTTTAGAAGTTATTTGTTCTTATTTGTTCTTTAACTGTCAAAAACACCAATAAGCCTTAGCTTATTGGTGAGTGTTTTTTTTTTAATTAGTCAAAACTGCTTTTATTTAGTCATTTAGTCATAATAATTAGTTTTGTCAAAATTTTATAAGTTTTATAGTCTAAATCAGTTTTAGAAAGCTTGTTCAAAATTTAAAGGGATTTTTGGATCTTAGTTTTAGCCAAGTGTCTAATCTAGTTTTATTTTTTTCAGTCCTTAAATCAGTATAATCTAGTCTTAATATAGCTTAATAAGTAGTTAACAATAAGGTTTAAGTAGTTTTTCCAAGTTTAATAGCTTTTAGTCAAGTTTTCTTAATTTCAAAGTCTTAAACTGTTTTCATCAGCTTATTTTGATAAATCATTAAGAACCCTTTTAAGTTGGTGTTTTAGTATTCTAAATCAGTCAAGTTTGCATAATATACCATTTAGTTCAAGTGTCAAGTAATCAAATAGGCTTTCAAATCACATTTTCAGTTTCAAAAGTTCATCAGCATAGCCTTTAAGCTATGCTGATCTTTTTCAGCATAGGTGTTCTAAATAACTTTGTTTCAGCTTATTTTGGTTCAATTCAGTTTAGTAAGTCATTTTTAGCTTAGCTTAATCAGTTTATATTCATTAGATTAAGTTTTAAGTTTTTTTGTCAAGTCTTCAAGTTTTAAAAAAAAAAAATCAAAAAAGCCAAAAACATTAGTCTGAGTAGCCTTTTTATCAGCATGTTTTTAAGCTCATTTTTAGTTCAAATTGTCTGAAAATTGTTTTATGTGCTCAATAGTGGGTAAACTTAGCTGTTTTGAAGTTTGAGCTTATTTCATCAGCTTTTGGTGGCTTAATTATAGCTTAGAAAGTAGAGGTTCAACCTAATTTTTAAGTCTTTTAAGTTTTATAAGTCTCAACTGTCACTTTTCACAGCTTATTTTTCACCTTATTTTTGGTTCAAAATGCTTAAAATTTATTTCTAGGTGTTCATTAATGGTCATTAATCAGCTCTTTTTAGTTTTGAGGCTTAGCTTATTGATTTTGTAGCTTAATTAGTAGCTTAAAAGTACCCGTTTAGACTGTTTTGATAACTGTTTTTGGTTTATAGCTTAGTTTAGTTTTAGAGCTTTTTGCTTATTGTTTCTGGCTTATTTAGGATCCTTAGTGCTTATTAGGTGTGGTAGATTTAGTTTGATTAGCTTTTAGCTTATTAGAGTGCTTATTGAGTTTGTATAGAGCTTTAGCAATATTAAGTTTAATGATAGCAGTTCTAACTTTAAGTTAGAACTGCTGTGCTTAATTCAGCTTTTTCCAGCTTATTTGTTATTTCTAAAAAAGTTTGTTTTCTCAAAAGTTGTTTTATGTCAGCTTAATTTTTAAGTTTCAAAAAGAAAATTGTCAAATAAAAAAACATTGGGAAAATAGGAAGTCCCAGGCTCGAACCCGGGACCTCAACCAATCTCAACCAACGTTTTTATAACACAAACTTAACAATCTGCGCCCTTGGGACTTTTTTGTCTAAGGGTGCATGCTTTATTTACTTATAGTTTTTTTTTTTTAGTTTTGCCTATCAGCCCCTTTTAGCTTATTCCAATAAGTTAGATCTTAAATTTTATTTTTCTTAGAATCTGCATAGTTTAAAGTACTTTTCATAATTTTTTCAGATTTTTCTTAATTAGTTTAGTATTTTTAATAATATTTTTAGATTAAAAGTGTTTTTAATTCATAATAAATAAAATAAAAATCAAAAATATATAATTATTTTTTCTAAAATTATTTTCAATCATTTAGGACTTTTAGAAATTAAATTTGCATTTTTAGGGTTAAAATTTGATAAGTTAGGTTTTATGCCTGTTAAGTTCCCGTTAAGTGCTCGTTTCAAGTTTAATTTGCGTTAGAATTTAATTGTGATTTGTTTACTTGATTTTCATGCTTATTATTTGCGTCCTTGTTTATGTATTCTATTTTAAGTACCATAATCCAAAATAGCATGATTATTCAATCATCCGATCACGAATCGAATCCGATTTTCCATTCACACATCGTTGGGACATAAACGACCCGGGAATACTAATTACTTTCGAAAATATATATAGTTTGACATTATTTGACCATTTGGGATTCTCGCTCTTTGACGGGAGCGAGTTGACTATTTGGTCGGTTAAGTATCACTTTCTATATATATACTATTCACAACGAACCAAGTTTTTGGCGCCGCTGCTAGGGAGGTGTGTAAACGAATTTCAAAATTCCCGTTCGAAGATTAGTGATTTGAAGATCCTTCCCCGTGAAGTTACTTGCTTATTTTTGTAGATATTTTCTTTTATATATATATATATATATATATATATATATATATATATATATATATATATATATATATATATATATATATATATATATATATATATATATTGTTAGGAATTAAAATTAAGCAGTTAGTACGGTTCTTTTTAAGTTAGTACGGTTGAACAGTTGCTGAAGAATACATCAACAGTTGGTACTGTTGATAAGAGAAGTTCGTACTGCTTACAAGATCAAGATGAAACCGTTTGAAGATAAATATGGAATTGATATGATGTATATCTTATTTATATAGTTTGATACGAATATAGTTTACTTGTAAAGGACTCTTTGTGCTATAAAAAGAGATCCTTAGTTAGGGTTTTCATATATTATATACGTACATGCATTGTTAAGAGCTTCACGTTTTTCATTGTAATCGTTCAATATATTGAAGCAAAGTGTTTGGTTAAACATCGTCTTGTTATTCTTACTGTTACATTCACCAAACACATATTCTTCTAAGTACTTGGTAGTAAATTCCGCGTGCTATCAAGTATATATTCAAAGTATCTCCAACACAACTCGTGTGTGTTTAGATCCGGTCATATATATATATATATATATATATAATATATATATATAAAGGATTTTTAAATTTTAACCCTTAACTGTCAAAGAAAAATTAAAATATCATCTTAATTTAACAATTATGTAATGAATTTTTACTTTTTAATAAGTTTTCATTAAAAATATTTTTGAAATACTATCAAAATGAGCCTAATATTAACATTGGATTTTTATATACTTTTCATAATCACACGAGGTGCATAAAAATATTTAAAATTAGAATATGTTGGATAATTTGATAATTTATTAAATAATTTCAAGATCTCATACCAAAATAATAAGTTGAGGAAAAAATAAATAACGTTACGAGACTTAAAAGTCCATAATAACCAAGTTTTTTACTATAAATAATAGGATTTAGTTCTAAAAAATAAAATAGAAATTTTATCACTCGATGATAATTTATTTTTCTTCTAAAGTATATTCTCGAGTGTTTTGATTTGTATAAATTTTTAGTCGAATAAGCAACGAATAAAATGAGTGTGGTAGCTTCTTTTTAAAGGCTAAAGTACCATCAACACACATATGTTTGGTGGATGTTTATTACATGAAATCACAATTGGTCACATATACCCCACTATGTTAAAAAAATCATTTAGACACAAAAATGAATAATTACTTTGATCTTAAAGACGATAAATAAAAAATAAGAAGCATACAAACAATAGATCAAAACATTGATGATAATCATTTAATTTCTTTATATTTTCATATTAAATAAGAAGATTTATATGTATCTTCTTATATTTGATTCATAGTGCACATATAATCACAACTTCAAGTAATCTTTTGGTACTTCCATTTTGTATAGATTCACTTTATAATCATCATTAGAGGAGGAACACGCACTTCTTGATTCACACTTACCCTTCAAGATTTTTTCTAATTCTATCACACGGAACTTTAGTTTCCCAGGTTTCTCTATCATAAGACTACTTATACATTCCCCAGACGTTTTACCCCCAAATGATCCTTTTAGGGTTTCTTCAAGAACTTGCCCCCGCTTCCTCTCATTTATCAATTTCTCACTAATTTCATTATAATTTTTATTCAATTCTTGGAGCCCAGACTCTTTGGCAGAGTTGGCTAACTGCGTTATGTAATTTTCCGGTTGTTCATCATATTCATTTGTTTTCATGAACTTTTTTAGAACGGAACAAATACTTGGGCTGCCGAAAGAGAGAGACTTTCCACCAATTGTAAAAAAGATAATCGCGATGTGTACACCACATAGTGTGGCTAGCTCACACGCCTTTTTAAACAAGCCATTATGCCGCTTGGACATGGTTACTGCCCTTTCCCTTTTGTTATTGATTCTTTTCATCTCAATCTTTTTACGACCACCTTTTGTTAATCTTGCCATGGTATAAGATCTAAAATGTAAAAAGCTATGAGAATGGTTTTCAAAGGCCTTAATATACAACCTTATATTTATATGCAATTTGTATAGGGGTAGTTGAACATTAGTTTTATCTATTTTAATTTCTTATTCAATTATGTAAATTAACATTTAATAATTTTGACCAGTGTTTTTATTAATTCATTTTCTACAATCAATACATTTGTACATTAGTTAGTGAAAGCATCAGTCATATTTAATGAGTAAGAAAATGCATGTCTGACACAATTACAATTATATTAAAATATAGTAACTGATGTTCTAGTTGACATTAATAATTTGATTTTTATTCTAATACACTCAAAAGTATAATGTAAGCTTAGTAACAGATAAAGTAATAAACATCCAAGCCTCAATAGTGTATAACACTTATTGCTATGAGAATTGTTTTAATAAGTAAAAATGTCATTAAGTTATTTATATGAGGTTGATGCGCGGATTTTAAAAAACGTTTACAAACCCTTGTGCAGTGTATCGAGTCGTTGTTCTGTGGTAAACAAAAGTCTGGGGCAATGATCATTCTCTAAGGGAATAGTGAGGGAGTCTCGTATATTATGCCTTATAATATTATTTTGGTGTTTTTGTATTTTAATTGAAAGTAGTAAAATTTGTTGTTTGAGAGATTTGATTTTAAACTAATATTAACTATTAGAAATAATTAAAAAAAAAATTATATATTTTGTTCATGTCTAGGGACTAGATTAGACATTTTATGATTCTCATTTGATTAGTATAAAGAGCATGTAACTTGTCTTTGTAACATAACTTATCAATATATATATATATATATATATATATATATATATATATATATATATATATATATATATATATATATATATATATATATATATATATATATATATATATATATATATATATATATATATATATGTATGTATATAGGTTGGTTAATAGGAATAGTTGATTTTAATAGAAAAGTGAGAAAAGTGTGCAAATCACCCTCTCCTTCCCCTCTTTTTTTTCACACCAAACTACAGGGACCGTATTGTATTTTCTTTCATTCTTTAAGGTAGGTTTTGTATATTCGAACCCTACCCTCCACCCCCACCCCGCCCCCCACCCCCACCCACCCGGAAAAAAAAAAAAAAAATTCCCGACAAAATTTTTTTTTTCCAACCAAAAATTTTCCCGCCAAAATTTTATAACTCTGATGCACCTTTTTTTTTTTTTTTTTTTTTTTTTTTGTGCATCACAGTTAAAAAAATTAGTTATAACTATGATGCACCAAATTTTATAACTGTGATACACCAAAATAAAAAGGTGCATCAGAGTTATAAAATTTTGGCGGGAAATTTTTTTGCTGGAAAAAATTTTTTTTTGGCAAGAATTTTTTTTTTGTTTTTTTTGGGGGGTGGGTGTGGGGGTGGGTGGGGGTGGGTTTCAAAACTTACCCTGAAGTTTGAGATGTTTGCAAATTCAACCCTATAACTTTTTTCTCACTTTTCTATCTAATTACACTTTTCTCTAGAACCGGACCAATATATATATATATATATAGACTTTCTTTTCAGAACCACCTTATCTGCGAGAACCACCTTTAAACCGTTGGATATTTGGATCAATGGATGAGATGATATGTGCCATTAATGGCATTGAATGAAAGATTAGGAAACTTTTGTAAATGAATGAAGGGTATTATAGTCATGTCAAATTAATATTTTCAATACCCTTCAAACCGTATTTGGGAGTTACACATACACCTATCTTTTCTCGTTCATCTCAACCCTAGCCACCGGCCTCCATTCTCCTTTTTATTTTCAGTTTTCGTCTAATCATTTACATCTTTTATTTCCTTCTTCCTCATCCCAAACCCTAGCCAGCCGCACCCTCCTTATCACCACCACTACCCGTCGCAAATCTGAGCAACCAACAATTAACCACCAGATCTTGTTGTAAACCGATTTTATGGAACATAAAGAGGACGGATCTTGTTGTGATGGAGGAGAACCAAAGCGGTTGTGGCTGGATGAGGAGGACAGCGGCGGCGGTTGGATTAGGATGACGTCGGCGGCGGTTGGATTAGGATGATGGCGGCGGCGACTGGGACGACGGTGGGCTATTCTTTCCGGGTTCTCTTTTTCAACAATTCTACTCCTTAAAAATTGCAATTTATTTTTTTAACCATAGAACTACTCTTTTTTTTAATCTGTTGCACCAATGTTTCATTTTTAAAACACGATTACAATTAATTAATTGATGCAATTGTCATCTTAAATACAACCATTACAGTTGCACCGATTAAAAGAATTGACGCAATTGTCATTTTAAATACATTCATTTATACGATGTATATGTTTACTTCGTATTATGTATGTACAGTAATCAACTAATAGCCTAATTATATGTTAAAGAGAAGTTAGTTATACATATATGTTTTTTATATGTTATCGGTGCATCTCCGATTTTGCAGATCTGTTTTTTCGGTTTCATTTAAAAACTTGTATTGAACAGTTGTTATTGAATTACATACGGACTATAATTGACTATCAACTAGTTTTTGATGTATATTTGACATGTGTATATTGATTAGTACTAGATAGTATAAGTGCGTCACTTTTTGATGTATATTTTGGGCTTTTCAAAAGGTCGAAAGTTACTTTGATGAGTGTTTCATAATTTTAAGATATAAATAACTAAAACAAAGATTTTATTTTTTGGTAACAAGTGTTAATGCGAGAAGACTGGTATGATTAGATTCATCCTTTAGTAACAAGTGTTAATGCGAGAAGAATGGTATGATTACATTCATCCTTTAGTAACAAGTATCATAATATTGAATATACCTTCTTATGGTTTTAACTTGTTAATTTTTTGAACCAGAATAATCGATGTAAAACTAACGCATCAAGGATTTGAGATATGTGTGGTATCGTAGGATCTACAACTTTGGTTGTCGAAGTACACATATGTTCTTTGAAGGCGTGCGCGTATGTTCTAAAGAATTTGGTCAGAAAATGGAAGTACAACTATGTTTTTTGAAGGCGTGCATGTATGTTCTTTGAAGACGTGCACACATGTTCGAAAATATCTGATAAGAAACTTCAAATATGGAGTATATGTTATGTGCACATATGTCCGTTTCCATTAAATATTATTAGTGCACATGTGTATAAATCGATTATATTCATGTATTTTCTAGCTTTTTAGAAATTTGTATTTTAATTACATTTCAATTAATATCGAATTTTCTGTATAACATTTATGGTTTTGGTTTGTTATAAATTTACATTATCTAAAAAAACACATATTCACATTACTATTTGAAAAACATGCATGTTGAAAAACTTATTCCAAAAATTAAACTAAAAAACTTAAATTCCTAAAAACACACATGCACTAAATCATTTTAAAAACATGCATGCCGGAAAAAAAAATCCGAAAATTAAGGGTTTTAAAAAACCGGGATTTATTTATAAAAAAAAATCAACCATAATATAAAAATGTCTTTTACAATTATATCCTTTTGGATTAAATGTAGTTTCCCTTAATTACAAAAATGTCATTTTGCATTGATATGTTGCACACTATCCTTTATTAGGAGTACATAAGTGGTTCTCGCAGTTCTCACAGATAAGGTGGTTCTCACAAGAAATGGACCCTATATATATATATATATATATATATATATATATATAGGGGCACTTTCTTGCGAGAACCATCTTATCTGCGAGAACTGACAGAACCACCAAAAACATACATGCACGCCTTCAATAATTGTATTTTTGCACATATGTTCTAAAAACAACATATATGTTTTAAAAAAAACATGGTTGTTCAAAAGAATTTGATAAGAAATTGCAAATACAAAAATTTTCTTTGAAGGTGTGCATGTATGTTCTTATAAGGCGTGCAATGACAATATTGCGGCCGTGTGTAAGGTTTTTGTGAAAAAAGAGGATAAGTTGATGATGATATTGAAGAACATAGGTGGATACTTACGATTATTGATGATTTGCACGTATTTTATTTTATTTTAAAAGGCGTGCATGTATGTTTTTGGTGGTTCTGTCAGTTCTCGCAGATAAGATGGTTCTGAAATGAAAGTCCCACTATATATATATATATATATCCGGTTCTAGAGAAAAGTGTAATTAGATAGAAAAGTGAGAAAAAAAGTTATAGGGTAGAATTTGCAAACATCTCTAACTTCAGGGTAAGTTTTGAAACCCGCCCCCCCCCCCCCCATGGAAAAAAGAAATTTTCCCGTAAAAAAAATTTTTTTTTTGGGGCAAAAAATTTTTTTTCCAACCAAAAATTTTTTCGCCAAAATTTTATAACTCTGATGCACCTTTTTTTTATGCATCACAGTTATAAAAATTAGTTATAACTATGATGCACCAAATTTTATAATTGTGATGCACCAAAATAAAAAGGTGCATCAGAGTTATAAAATTTTGGCGGGAAAATTTTTTGCTGGAATTTTTTTTTTGCCACAATTTTTTTATTTTTTTGAAGGTCCTTGTAGTTTGGTGTGAAAAAAGGGAGAGGAAGGAGGGGGTGATTTTTACACTTTTCTCACTTTTCTACCAAAATCAACTTTTTCTATGAACCAACCTATATATATATATATATATATATATATATATATATATATATATATATATATATATATATATATATTCTAGACTTCAAAGCCCACCCGATGGGCGGGCATGACTTTATAAAGTTCTTTGTAAGGTACTAGTTAAGTAGGGCTTCTTTGTTAATGTGTTAAAAATGAAAATTAGTTGACTGTTATTAATTATTAAAAAATTTGACAAATAACAATTTTCAATGTGCTTATTTTATTAACTTTTGAGACAATTGCATATTGTTTGTCAGGGAAGAAAACTCATCACTGAAGAGCAGGCATACATGTAGAGATTTTTTTGTTTACTTTTATTAATAGTTGTTGTTGAGCACACCGCAGCAAGCAATTGTATATTGTTTGGGAAGCCCGACCGATGGGCGGAAATCATTTATAAATATCGCTTGAAGGTATTAGTTAACGAATAATAAGATATAAATGTACAAATTTCATAATAGTTGTTTATAGGAAGCGTTAGTCATTGTTTTTGATGAATTAGCATCCGTATGCCAATAATCAGTTGTCGAATGTTTTTTGTTTCCCACTTTTGAGATAGCCACATGAAGACACACTGCAACAATGAGTTGGTTACGGTTAAATGTTTACGCCATCTTATTCTCAAAAGTGCTGAGGACCCGCCCGATGGGCGGGCATGACGTATGAATATCGTTAAAATAAATAAGTTAATGAAAAATTAGATATAAACGTACCAATTTTTATATTGAATGCATTAGCAATGAAAATAATTGAACGTTAACTTTTATTCGACAGTTAAAAATTACAAAATTATTCTTAAGAACATAGAATATGATTTTAAATCAAATGCGAAATAAAATTTCACACAACGTTTGTTCTTTTGTTTTCCCTACAAATATAAGATCACCTAAATAATTGAACGCTTAAAAAAGATAACATGGGATTGATCCTATCCCTGTTTTGGGGGACAAGTGTGAGAGTGGAGTGTTGCATCTACACATTCAAGTTGTTAAAACAATGTGAGCTTTAAATTCAAGTTCTTCGTGTAGCTGTCAATGTAAAATTACCACACAGCCTGCATGTGACCATGAATTTCTCAGCTCTCCGCTTCCATAAGCAACCATGCCAATGATCGTCAGAAGTAGAAATATTATAGCATCGTTTCAGAATGACCCAACATATAAACAACAACCAAACCTTTTTGGTGACCCATGTGTATCATGGCACTTGTATTTGTAGTGTCAGAACTTGCATCAGGCAAACCAAGTTGAACTATAACAGTAGGAATTATCGTGATGTTAACGTAAGTTATTAGAATAACGATGGGAAAACTAAAAGTAAATTGCATTGGAATACAAAATACGTATAAGTAGATAAATCACCTGCCGGGGTAGTTACTGCGTGTTTACTGTTCAGGCCAACCATTGGTATGTGCGTTCGGTCTTCAACGTGGCCGCCTACAGTTTCCAAAAGTAACCCTTATTCAGAATTACTGACTACTGATAAAGTAATATTCAAAATTAGTTACTCCTGATAAAGACATCTGCCTACGCCCCACGGTAATCTAAAAAAAAAGTTATGGTCGCACCTTTAGCTGGCGAACTCGTATGAGCCATACCGGGTTGAACTATAGGAATAGAAATTACCATAATGTTAACAATAGTTATTAAAAAAATAATGAGAATAAAAAACATGGAGATAGATAAATCACCTGTCGGGGTGGTTCTTGCGCATTTACTATCCAGGGCAGCCGTTGGTATGTGTGCCTGCATTATTCAAAAGTATCCGGTATTAAAAATTAGTGACTCATGATAAAGTAATATGAGCATGGTAAGCTAAAAATAAAAATAAGTCTTTCACTGTGAACTGCCTAGCTCTTGTTGAACATACCGGATTCAACTATAGGAATACGAATATGCGTGTTATTAACGCAAGTTATTACAAAAATAATGAACACGGTAATAGTAAGTTTCACCGTAAAAGTAGACAGGTCACAAAGATGAATAGTCTACAGGTTTATAATTTCTCATTCAACTGGTGAAACATCAGATGCACATTTAGCTTTGTTTGCGCTGTTTAGGTGTTGATAGCTCGACATTGTCGAAGATATTCCTGAAAGCCAAACCCATGATCATAAGTTATAAGCATATTGGCTTTGAAATTTAGTTTAGAGAACAATTATAAAAAACTACGACCAATCTTACACGAAGTCTGGTAAGACAAAACAAAATCATACACTTTGAGAATGCCTTCATTAAGGTCATTTATCTTTCTTCTTCCTTTATCTGTTGTTGGAATATTTAGTACAGACTTCTTGTGACAACCATTGTTCGAAAGATCATGGTAAGCCTAATATCGATTAACCCTCCTGTTCTTACATTAGCAATCGCGGCTGCTGTAATGAATCAACAATAAAGAAAAAATAAAAATCAATATCATAAAAGAATCAATAAAGTATATAAAGATTTTAACCCACCTTCAGTTCCATCACGTGTTTGTACATTTTCATCACAAACGCGACTTAAGTGTATTGGCTGACGTTCACCTGAATCTACAATAATTAACAAACACTCAACACCAATGAAATATGAATATTATTTAACTGCGAAAATGGTATCGTCTTTGCTAGTGATTCAGTCAACGTTACTGTAGTGGCAACATTGTATGGTTGATTAAGCATATAGAAATTGCAATTTTTTTTTTGGCAAAGTAATACATGTTCATTGATACCCTTGGAAAAATGTGATACCTAGATTTAGGTAGCAAAATCTTATAGAGCACTAAAAATGATCAAATATCCATTCTGAGCATACGTGTGTACCTATGTGAAATTATGTTCCGTTTTAACACTTCATAATAAACTTTTAGGCATATGATTATCAGTTTAAGGCTCTAAATTGAATATGTAATAAGCAACATTCTGTTACCTTGAACTGGCTGCTTCCCTTTGTCAGCTGCTCTTTGGTGCACACTCTCACAGCCACCTGGAAGGTTATGAAATTCCACGGTATTTTGTACAAAATCATGGCTACTCGTTCGCCCAATTCTTAACTGGAAACTAATGATCAGTTAAACTCAAATTTAAAACTAAAAGTGCAAAATGTTATTTGTGACTGGATCATATGTAAAATACAATTCATACAAAAATGATTTATAGTGTATCAGTTTGCTGTTCCAAACACCAATTTTGATTAACTGTAGAAAACCAATTTTCTAATCATTGATTAGTAAAATCTTATATTTCACAATGAAAGTTTGTGGGTAAATGCATCCCGTACCTGGATCCACTATGACCTGTTACCCGACCCGCATCCTCTTGCCACCATTGGTATATGTTAGGTCTTTGTTTAATCACACACGGTTACTAGAATGTAGAGATAGATTTAGAGAGAGAGAGAGAGAGATGTAGGTTAAACACAAATATAATGAGAAAGTGAATGACCTATTAACCAACACCCCTTCCCTTCAATGGGAGGGGTATTTATAGAGTTACAAATAGAATGAGGCGCAACCCAATAGGAGAAAACATAAAAGCCCACGGCCCATGGGCCTTCTACACAGGCCGTATAATACTAACAAAAATAAAGGCCTAAGCAACCTTTTACACAATATGATTAATACTTTAATTATCTAAGACGTGTTCCCAACAATCTCCCCCTAAGTATTAATCATCGAGGTTGCTTGACCTCATCTTTGCTTCTTTGACTTCGACGTCATTAGGATCTTTGATCTTCGTTCTTGAATAAGTGATATGGTAAGGTAAGGATCTGCCTTCCACCAACGTTCTTCAATTCTGGTGTCTTTGCATCTTTTCCACCATGCTCATATATCTTCTGACTTTTGTTCTTCAGATATCAAGTAATTCTTACTTCACTTTGATCTTGGACTTGTGAAATATTGTTCTGCTTGATCTAAGACTTCTCATCGGGATATGAGCAAGATGAAATGGTGGTAATGGAACTTCCTGTCTCTATGATTTTCCTGTAGGTAAACAGTTAGCAATAAATCATCCGGTACTTACAGGTTCAGACTTCGAGATTGTCAACAGCATAGTGTGAAGACTTTCTCTAATCCTAACCCAGGCTATTCTGAATCGGATACCCCCGAAAGGGCTTACACAGACACACCGAAGTGCATCAACGATTCAGTGAGTCGCTGGAGATCACCCCACGACTGTAGACCATTTTGGAACTAACACTAAGCGTAACCCACAAGGGATTACCAAAGTAACCTGCTGTCAGGGCTGTTTGATGTTGACCCTGGCAGGATTTCCATTTAATTACTGAGAATCACAATTTTTGAATTCTCTCATGAATGTTCTTGGCAGATTACTAAGACCTGCGTAGGACACTCTTATAATTTACAACTGGTGTTCCTTTTGTTGAACAACCAGTGTAACAATACTAAGTGCACCTAAGAGATCTTTGAAGTATCTCGTGGCTCTAGACTCAATCAATTGCTTATATTTGGGTCGTCGGAGGCATGGAGCAGAGTGCCTCCTTTTCAATACCAACACATCTCAGAGTGAGAGGTTGATAGATAATGAAAGGTTCTCCGTGTGAAATGAAACAAGTGTCTTTTGATAGACACCTGAGTGGCTAGTAGGTTTAGTGCAGTACGTCACTGGGTCCATGACGGCTTAATCTTCAATACCGGTGTTACCGTAGTAACAACCAGTAGCATACGTATTGAACCCGGTTTCTGCCCTAAGGTTGAACAAATGGAGGGCTACTTCTTTTCACCCTTTTCTTTACTTTTCTTTTTCATTCTTCAACCCCTTCTATCTCCTTTCATTTCTTTACTCCTTTTTTTTCATAATACCTAGGACTTTCTAGTTCTAAACTATTGGTATTGTCCTTGGGTAGATCCCTCCAGCTCTGGCGAATCATAGGACGGTTTTTCCTAAACCTTAGTCACCTTATTTCTCCATGACTATCCTATCGTTGCCATAACCCAAACTTTTTGAAAATCTCTCAACGTGCTTATGATTGTAAAAACATATTTTGACAACACTTTGAGAGTTTTGTGATTTTCAGAAATACTCCCCCTTAACATGTGCTCATAAGTATTTAAGGTAAATTTGCACATGTCGGGTAGAGTCAGCACTTTTGGAATTGAACGACTTTCAATGAACATGATTGTTGCGAGACACGTTTACATCACTAGTAAAACTAGCTTGAAATTATTACCCGTCCAGATCACATTCAAAGAAAACCTCTCGAAATCGGTACATTCTACTTAGACAATTCCTTTGCGAGACACGTTTACATCACCGAAAAATCGGCTTGAAATTATTACCCGTCCCGGACATGTCTTTTCGACTACTGACTTTTGATATTCCATCAATTCAAGGGTAAATCTGAGTCGAGCTCTCGTGAGATTACAACCATATTTTAATCATTCACTTATTCTCCCCCTCAAAAATAGCATACTCATGGTGTTTTTGTTAAACTTTTGATTAAAATATGCTCTTTTTGAGGTTTACGGGAAGAATGTCAAGAACTTTTATTTTCAGAACAAAGATTAAGTTTCAAATACTCCCCCTTAATAAGGGAATACCTGTCCTTATGAGTAGAATTTTGAAAAACTTAGAAAAGATTCTGGTTTAATTCTATTCATAAGTAAGAAGCTTTCGCTCCTTATTTGAGGATTGTGGCACTGAAGCGTACCACAGGGTCCTTTCGTTATAGGTATGGGTTGTGCACTGATATGTGTGCACAAGCCATAAACATAGCAAACAAATGATGAAATAGTGATAAAATGATAGACAAATGATACCATAGACTACGCGGGACGGCGGAAGGTAAGAATGTTCGGAATTCTTGCTCGTCCGCCCACGTAACCTTCTAATCTCCTCATTTTCTCTTGAAACTTCAGTCTTCGATCAATGCGATCCATGAACTTTCTCGCTTGCTTCACATCGTTCTGCCTCCATGTCATATGCCTCAACTACCCTGTCGTCAACCCCTTTCTATGGTTCTCCAAAATCTGTTGAAGTTCAGACTTGACAAGTAGCAAAGTTTCATCGTTGAACTTGTGGATATCTTGATAACCCATGAATTTTGGCGAATCACGTCGGACGTATACTACCCCGAATGGTCTATCACCGAATGTGTGAGGTTTCTTGTCATCTATCCCCGAAGGTTTGAAATTTGGCTTGACTAAGTTCAACTTCTTCTGATAACTCTCCACTCCAAGATGGACATCTTCAACTCTTGTTTGGATCACAATGTTGCGGATGAAGATCAGAACATAGTTGATGATGGCGTATTGGAGACCACCAAAAAGGTGCTCTAGTTTCCCTTGAACCTTGAGCAGATGCATGTCCTCAATATCATTGATAATCTGCTTCATTGAACGTGTATTCTCTTTTATCTTGCCACCTCACAGTGATCTTCGTCAGAAAATTGTACCCATACTTTGATTCTGTTTCGGCACTGATGATAGAAAGAATCCGACTCTTGTGATAGACAACAGTCTTCAAGGTTTTAGTAAGCTTCCACTTATAAAACCATTTCCTCATATCTGGCCAATGGTAAATTCCAAGAGCAGCTTCATCGTTATATTCTTCAACCGAGGTGACAAACAACTGATCTCTTCTTCGAATCCTTCTAGTGAATATGAAGCCGCCGGGATCTTTGTTAGAGAAGTAGCGTACCGTTTCTCTGGATTTGTGTTTCCGTAAATCAGATACTCCAAGTCTCTGTTGAAGAAGTAAGCCTTGGGTATCTTTGGGTTGTGGGAGTGTCCAACAAGGGGTAAAGGTTGAGCAAAGTTGGGAGGTTGAAAATTGTGAGTTGGATGAGAAGCTCGTGCATAATCCTAGTTGATATTATCTGACATTGCCCTCGCGACTTGTTCCAAGTTGTACTCGAACTCTAAGTGTGATGTAGTCGCTGTCTTGAATTCAGAATACCCCGCTTTGCGAATGTTAATAATGTCAGACAACTGTAAGTGTTGAACCTTCATCACTTTCTTGAGTCGCTTCGTAAAGTCCACAATGGAACTTTCAGCAGGCGCAGCATTGTCTGGTGCATCAGGGTATGCATCCACCATTTCTTCAAACCATGCATGTTTTGCAGCATCTGGGTTTACCCATTCAGGAGCAGGCCTTAGAGGTGCATCAACTGGTGGTACAGGAACAGTAGCTATCTTTGGAGGAGCAGTGTCTGTATCAGGTTCTTCCATAATGATGTCATCATGTGGTTCCTGTTCATCAAAAGCGCCCGTCTCTTGAGGTACGAATTCCTCATGTCCAGTCTGCTGAATGGTAAGGGTAGGTTGTGTTTGAGAAGGACCATCTTTTCTAGTTCGTTTATCCCTTTTCTCGGATTGGTCATCTTTGTCTGAATCATCGCGACGACGTTTGCTGGGCTTGTCCTTCTTACATGTCTCGCCTTTCTTTTCAGCTTTCTTGATTGAATTAATCAAGGCTCGATGAAGCTCTTTCTCTTCAGGATCTTTACGGATAGCTTCAAGCAGCTTTTCTTTGAGTTCTGCCACGGGAGGCTGGGATGGCAAGGTCTGAAGTGTCACGGCTGTGGTTCGAAGTTGGTTAGCCACTATCCGATCCAACTTTCTTTTCACGTATTGTTTCATCAGACCTGGGATTGTCTCATACAGATGCTTGCTGAAGGTAGCGTGTTGCTGATGTAGTAATCAGTTGCTTTTTCAATATCGTAATCTTTGAACTCGTCGATTACGCTCTGTTGTGCCGTCACTTGTTTTTGTAGAGCTGCGAGCTGCTCTTTTATCTCTTTAAGATCATTGCTGTCAGGTTGTGGATCAGTATGTATGGGTGATGGTGGAGTGTTCTTTGAAGTTTCAGCCATTGGTGACGGTGGTGTGGTTTTAGAAGTTTCAGCTTCTGGTGATGGATTCACAGGTGGGGTAGGTATCCTTTCGTCACCGCGGTTTTCATTTTGTTGATCCTCATTATCTTTATCACTTTCATCATGTGCTTCATCCGTGTCTTCACCACTTTAATCATCTGTAGATTCCTCATCATCTTCATCATTCTTGTCTTTCTCAGTCTTTCCTTCATCTTCATCCTTTTCATCCTTGTCCTTTTCTTTATCTGATTCGGAGTTTGAAGCTGTGTGAATGGCTTGGTCGGATTCTGACTCATTCTCAGACTCAGCTTCTGAACTACTTGCGGACTGACTATGTGTTGCTTCAGAGTCTTCTTCAGATTGTGACTTTGATTTTTCGTCCCCAGGTCGTGAAGCTGATCCTTCACCCTGTTCCATTCCTTTTTGTTTCTTCTGATCTGCTTTGAATTTGGCCTTGCTTTCTTCTGTGGCCCTTTTGAGCTGTTCTTCTTCTTCATCTCTAGTCAATGGTGGTTCAAGTTGTTCAAATGATGCATCCGTCATCTTGATGGATTTACCCTTGCCCTTGCCCAAGTCTTTATCACCTTTAACCATTTCGGTTTTGAACTTTACTATCGATTTCCTTCGTTCCTCCCTCAGATCTATATGTTCTTCTTCTCCTTCCTCTTCAGAAGATTCATCTCTAAGTGTTAACTTCTTCTTTGATTCTCGGGTGATCTTTTTAGTTCGCGAGGAGGAGGAAATGACAGTTTTACCTCTTCCGCTACCTCTGCCTCTGGTCGCCCTAGTGCCTTTTACTGTAATACCAACTTTTCCTGCTCTTTCAGCTTCATCATACCATTCATAGGCCTCAGTCGCCTTAACCGGTTCAGATAACAACTTTGGTTGCATGCATCCTTATTCTAGTAAGTATGTGATCCATGCTCAACGTATGATGTTTCTCGTTAGGGCGTCTGTCTATCTCTGGATGCTTTTCCATGAAATGAGAGATGATCAGTTTGGTGAAGCGAGGGAACGGTACTTTGTAGGCTTTCTTCTGGGCAAATTGTCTGGCCTGATAAATCATATCTGTCCAGATGTATTGTGCAAAGTCCACGTGGTAAAGGTTTATCACGCCGTGAAAGAACTTAAGGTGTTCGAGTCTAGGGTGTTCTAGTCCCGTTTCCTTGCCTGTTATGCAATGGATAATGATGGTGAATAAGGTTAACAAGGGTTGTGGAATATATTTTCTATCAATCTTAGAGTGAGAGGTGAGTCCTTCGCCTTCTTCAACATAGCCAATGATCTTTAAATTATCGACAATTTACTCAAACGTGGGATCTTTGCGAAATGAACCTTTGGGACCAGACTCGAGTGGAGGAAGATTAAGAATAGCCCGAAGAGTGCCGACATCGAACTTGATTCTCTTATCATCAATGGTTATTGCCATCGTCTTAGTGTCTCTGCTGATAAACAATTTGTGCCAGAACTGGTTCAAGTACACCTTTGGTACACTTGCTGACTTTGTCATGACGGGATTGACGAAGTGTTTCCTCAGGATTTCTACCATTATCTGGCATGATGGATGACATGGTAGTAAATTGAAATCCGCTCTTGAATTGGAGTTGCTAATCTTGCGCTCATCCCTTTCAGGGATCATTTCCTCTCTTGCAATGGATGTATGAGACATGATTATCCTGCACAACACAAAACACAAACAACAACACATAATAGAAAGTGTATATTTGTTAGTGTGAGTGACATATTACCCGACCTTAATCTAACTAATATGATGGATTACTTAGAAAGATATGATCATAAATAACATTCACAACATAGATAGGCAACCATGTATACCACACCATTACATTACAGCAAGACACCTTTTCTATTGAACTTTTACAAAAAATTAACTAAGTCTGAAAAAAATGGTTACTCGGAAAAAGCTAAGTTTCTCGATAAAGGTCATCCTTACTCGGAGGATTCTAAACAAAACTGACAATACTTGGCTAAGTCGGAGACTGTTAGTTTCCTTACTCGAATATAAATATTCATATGAAGGTTCGGTCACCCCGAGCATCTAATTAGCATTTATATAGCTCATAGGCTTATTTTATTTAGCTTAGTATTATTAGTATTATTAGTTTTATTAGATTAGTCGTATCTATATTTGTGGAGTGGGTCGGGGCTTTCCCCACTGTCAGCTCACTCCACAGCCCACTAGGGGCACCAATATGTAGAAGTATAAATACCCCTTCCCACACTTGGGAAGGGTTGGAACTCTTGTCACATTAATCTAATATTTCCAGTTTCTCTTTCAAGAGTCTCCCACCTCTCTCTAACATCTCTCTAACATCTAACTCTTAAACCATGGGATTCTTGATCTTTCAAGATCCAAGACCACCCGAATAGATCCACACAATCAAGATGGTTATTTCCTACAATTGGTATCAGAGCCAGGTTAGATCCGGATTGATTGTGTGTCGGTCTTAATGTTTTTTTGTGTTGGTTGTACCATTTTTTTTTCTCAAACTGCCTTGCTCATTTTCTTTGTTCGAATCTAAATTTTTTTATTGTTAGCTTTGCTTTTAAGAAAGATTCGGTCAACATGTGCTGATTTAATAGTTGATATTTAATATCTCATGGATTTATCCATTTTGCTTGAAATTTACATGTTGGGCTATTTACTGGATTTGGGTTTGTTGGTCTCCGATTGGGTTGCGAATGGATCTTGCCGTAAGATGGGTTGCTCTTTGCATGTGGTTATTTTTCTTAAGCGTGGGTTTTGCTTTGGTTCAAAGATTAATGTTCTTTTATGTTACATCACGAAAATCTTGGCTGTCTTGTGGCTTGTGTTTGACGAGAAAAGTATTCAAGAGTAATTTTGTTGTCATAAGTTTTTGTTAGATCTTTGGTTTGACTGTTAAGAGTTTGTGTTGCTTCGCTTGGTATGTGGGCTAAATGCCTATGGTTTTACTGCTTGTGGTGTTTCAGTTAATGCCGCGACTTGAACTGCAATGACAATACTTGTTCTTTTGTGTAATTTGTGGTCCAGAGTTGTAGTTAAATGTGGTGTTGTATATGATGCTCTTGGGTACTGCTAGTGATAAAGAATGTGCTTCTTGAATGCGGTTTGTCATGATAGTGAAAAACACAGATCCGGATTTTAAGGAAAGTACGATAGTGACAGGTTTGACTGGTCAAACATGCGGTTTGTCCTGGACTCGGTTTGTCCATACAGTCAGGAACGCGGTTTGTCTATTGGCTCACAGACTCGGTTTGTCTGCTTAACCCTGGACTCGGTTTGTCCATTTAAACACGAACTCGGTTTGTCCATTTAAACATCGACGCGGTTTGTCTGTGTGTTTGTCTACTTTGTCATGAACTCGGTTTGTCTCAATGTTCACAACAACTATTACTCAGTCAACCACTGATGTCACAGTCAACAACAAGAGGTTCTACCCGTAACATAATCTAATTCGAACCAGAAACCAACAAATCCACTTGAAATGCTCAACAACTAATCTCATTCAATCCTAATCAATCGAAACATACACCTCAACAGAAATCTCTCGAAGCAAATAATCATAATCTACGATACTCATTCAAAGAAAACTACATCTACATAATCGTACCATTTTCAGAAAAAGTAAATATCACAACATCAACCTCATAAAGGGATGACTAATTACAAGACCTCAGTTCCTCTTTCGTAGGATTCAAGATACATCACGACTCTCTAAGGTCTAACCCACGAAAGTATGAGAAACCATCATTGATCATATTGAAGCTTCGCTTCATTTAATATACGATACGATCAAGATAAAAGAACATAACAATAATGTTATTTCCTTTTTCTTTCGGTCGATCAAGATAAAAGAATATACTACTTTTTGAGATCAAGTGGAGGTCCAAGCCTCATGTTAATATCCGAACTTTAAAAGAAAAATCAAAACAATCAAATGCTTTAATATTCTTTTGATTCGGTTATTAAAATAAAAAGGTACATCATAACACCTACCCTTGAAGAAGTATATCTTGATCCGACTTGAGCATCGTAAGGAGATATGTGGTGTCGCCTATATTTGAAGATGATGAGAGGTTAAGGGCTGTGTTGTGGGCAATTTACTGATCGCTTATTCTTTGGATGAGGAGAGAGGCGGATTAGTTGGTAATGAAGATGGAGATTAGGGTTTGGGTGAGAGGATAGTGATAGAGAAGATGGGGGCGTAAAACTGATGAGTTAGGGTTTGGATTAGTTTGGTGGCTTGAGTGAATTGAAGGAGAGGATATGATGAATGAAGGCGGATGGTTGAAGATTAGGGTTAATTGAAGTTTAAGAAGTGAGTGTTAAATACAAAATAATTAGGGTTATAATACATGGCTTGTATTATGTTTGGGTGTGGATTTGTTGGGCCAAGAATAAACTGAATATTGGACTGGGCGTTATGCTTTATTGATTAAGTGGGCAGTATATCATATTGAAGTATTTGGGCTTTAAAGTGTCGGACTGGACTTAGGTTTACGTGTTATATTAATTCTTTGCTGGATACTTGCATGTAGAACCACGAACAGTTATGTAACCCGCATGTTAGTGTCTATTTGGTTGTTTGTAGAATCTTTGGGTTATAAATTTTAGACCACGGTTACAATTAAGCTTCGTTATCCGTGATTGGGTATTATTTTGGGATTGGAATAATCGGGTCTTTCTGGATATTACTACGGGATGCCATTGTCGGATTCGTGTAAGACGTCACGGCTAGTATTTGGGTTCATGAATATCAACATGATTACAGAGTTGTGGATTCGGCAACATTGTCCTATTGGTGTCCATAATTTGAGTGAGCTTGCAATTTGATCTTTGCGATTTGAATAATAGTTGACAAATTGCGATTTGGTTAATTACGATTTGATCAAGTTGAGATTTGATTTCTTTGACTTGAATTTCAAAGATTCGTAGTGCATTTCACTCTTGGCCGTTCTAGTTGATTTCACGGTTTCTCCTGTAGATTTTAGAAAATCCCGCGAAAGATTCAATTTCTCGGTTTAAATCTCAAGAGCTGTAAAATCCCGTGAAATTAATTTTGGACAAGTAGGCGGAACTTGGATTTAGACAAAATAAGAATTACGGGGTTTGACTATTTTTTTTGGGATAAGTTTGTGCTACAAGATCGGCAGGAATTGGGAAATTATGATTACTTGGTTGGTTTGTTAATTCACGGGTTGGTGTACTCAGTGTCACAAACATCTCGGGGTGGATGGATGCACGATGTTTGGTGACCCTTGCTCGAGCGTATTTAAGGTGGTTAGACCTGGATGTTCAAGAAGTGGATATATACAATAAAGGATGGAAGGTTGGGTATATATCACTACCTATATTTAAAGGAGTTACGTTGTTGTGCTCAATATAGGTTCTAAATCACAATTTGCAATTTAAGGTGATTAGACTTGGATGTTCATGAAGTGGATATATACAATTAAGGATGGAAGGTTGGGTATATATCACTACCTATATTTAAAGGAGTTACGTTGTTGTGCTCAATATAGGTTCTAATTCATAATTTAGTGCAAGTTTAAGTCGCGGATTTGTTCTTTATCAAGCTTCATCAAGTGATTGTTGTTTCTCAAGCTTCTAATGGGATTGGTGTTCAAGATCTTCTCAAGAGGTGGTCAGGCTTAAAGACAAGAGGTGATTTGTTTGGAGACATGTTTTAACCTTTTACTCACTTTAAAGTCATATGCATTTCATCAAGCGGTTTTGGCATATTACGAGCTTCAATGAATTGTTAATTTACTAAACCATTGATGATGAGGAAAGCAAGGGGTTACTACAAGAGAGTCTGAATCACCTTCTTCGTTGCAGTAGTTTCATTTGTCTCTTTCCATGTTTTGTGCCTGACAAAATCACAAACATCACGGACTCTCAGCTTTGGCAAAAAGGTCATTTCATGTCCTTTTTGAGGGGGAGAATTATCGCAAGTTTCCTAGAAGTTCCAGTCTCCAGCGGTTTGAATCTTAGCAGTGTCGGTTACAGCGGGTCAGATCGTATCGGTTCAGTCTCCAGCGGTTTGAATCTTAGCAGTGTCGGTTACAGCGGGTCAGATCGTAGCGATTCAGGATTCAGTGGTTCAGTCTACAGCAGTTTGAAGCTTACTGTTGTGCAGTTAGTTCTTGAATGATAAATCTCAAGAACCGTAAAATCCTGTACACAGTACGACAACTATTCCACATCCAAGTAGCTGGATCAGACAGCCTTGGTTGATAGGACTGACTATGAGTCTTGGGCACTTCTAAGAATTTGCGCATGTTTCTTTTCCTTTTGACTAGTCAACAGCACAAGATGATCACGAAGTTCATTTGGTATTCCTTATTTGAGATTGAAGCTGAATTTCACGAAGGCGTCTACTTATTTTATCTTGAAGTCGGGGTTGGTTGGATGCATGACTTTCAATGATAACTTGCTCGTGCTTAAAATTTAAGTTGAAGACTTGGGTTATCTAGTTACCAGCAGTCGGGGTAACTATCACTTAAGAGTTATTGGAGTACTCAGTGTCACACGTCAATGACGATGTCGATAATCGCAAGAGGTGTTAATGTCTCATACTTTGGTTGGGTATTGTGCACTTAGAGATCTGCTTGGAGCATTAATTCTCTACACCGTTCTTCCAACATTAGTGCAAGCTTAAGTAACAAATTTGGGGATTTATTCTTCAATTTTCAGTATTGATGTATCGGGTTTTTCTTCATCGAGTGGTCACTAATCTTTGTACAAGGTTGGTTAGTTGGCCAAAGGTGTTAAAAGTTGTGATGTGATCTGTATTTCTCACGAAATATTCTTAACCCAAACTGATGTTCACCAAAACCAAATCAGTCACGCCACATTCAATCGGTTACTGTCTCACGGTTTCTTCTTGGTTTTGTAAAATCCCGCGAAAGAACTTATTTCTCGGTTTAAACCATAGATTTGTAAAATTCCGTGATGATGGGCTATGCGCTCTTGACTAGGATCGGGTTATAACCATTATTGAAGTTCAGTTATAACATCACAAATGGCTGGATCGAGGCTTTTAATTGACAAGATGTGACTACGGGGTTAGTTCAGTATTATTTATTTGAGGCTGAAGTGAAATTTCATAGGTGCGTGTACTTAGCATCTGAAGATATCGGGGAGGTTGGATGAAGATTCTTCGAGATCCTTGTTCGAGCTTTCAATATAATGACAAGGACTTGGATATCTAGTTATTTTTTCTTTCTCCCTATTACAAAATAACTATCACTTTAAGGGGTCACGTTGTAGTGCTCAGTGTCACACGAAGTTGTGGATATCCAAGAGGTGATGTATGTCTTATACTTGATGGTTGGTTGGTTGAAGAGTATAGAGTACTTAGGGATTCGATGTTACACGAAGTCTCTGCACCGCTCTTTGTCTCGCATTAGCACAAGTTTAAGTCACAAGTTCGGGTTATGTTACTTCAGGCCCAAGTTCATCATATTGGGTTTTTCTCCATCAGTGGTCACGATTTCAAGCCGACAAAATGATAATGGGGTTGGTAACGAGTTAGATGAGAGAAGTTGTAAAGAGAGAGATTATGATGTCTGTACACTTCAGTGCAGGCCTCGCTCTTCATCATAATGACGTTTGAACACAGCAGTTCAAGCCTCGTTCTTCAACATTATGACGTCTGTACAAGTCAGTGCAGGCCTCGTTCTTCATCAAATGACGTCTGAATACCTCAGTTCAGGCCTCGTTCATCAAAGAAAAGAAAAGTGTACGCGTGAGTGCACTTTATCTTCAAAAGAAGAGGAATCTTCTTATTTATGGCCATTCTCATCAACAAGATTCATGCTCTTTCCGTGCTTATTCAGTCTTCAAGTGGATCGGCGCACATTGGAGTATATTCTTATTCACTTGTTCAACCAAAAATTGCAGTTGACAGGCATATGCAATTTTTGAGGGGGGGAAAGAGTGAATAAACAACATGACAGGCTTCAAGAACCGTCAAGCGGAGCCACTTATCGTTGATGGTATTCATATTCACAAGTTCAATCATCAAAAAGTTGCAGTTGCCAGGCATATGCAATTTTTGAGGGGGGGAAAGGGTGAATATGATTCTACATGTTGATTGATGATTGAGATGGTCATACGACTCCTGAATACGTCAGTTCAGGAGTCGTGCAAACCATGTTTCTCCAACACTACTTCTTCCGTCTATCAAGGTGTTGAAGAACATGGTCATGGAATGCTAATCTACATATTCTCACGGGCTGGTTCAATCAGCATCAAAGGGTTTCTAGTCAATGCTTCATGCATACGTCATCAGGCTACATGTACACATCATGATGATGATTCCGATTAATCGTAACCATCATGGGGGAGAGAAATGTGTACACCAAGGACGCACAACAGGTTCACGTGATCAGGGCTTAATATCCAGAATGGATAAATACTGTAGATGATCAGTGGTTCAACTTGTTACCTTGGTATTATCGTTTCACTGCTACGTTATGTGCTGATTAATCGTAACCATCAGGGGAGAGAGAATGTGTACATCAAGGACGCACAACAGGTTCACGTGATCAGGGCTTAATATCCAAATATGGATACATTCTATAGATGATCAGTGGTTCAACTTGTTACTTTGGTGTTATACTCAAGACTGAAGAAGGTCGAGTCGTCAGTCTACTCTACATGCTCTGTTGGGTGTTATCATCTCATGTGTATGCTGCGGGCTGATGGGTTATATATAAGGGTACTGGAAGACATTTGGTGAGATGTAAATGATTGGTATCCTATTCCTCCACATTGGGCAATCTTGAAGAAGGTCGAGTCTTCAGTCTTCTCTACATTCAAGAATGTTGAGGTCTTTTCTTACAACTTGATATTTAACTTAATCCCATGACAGTTCTTGTTTGATGAGTTGTGGAGTTAAGTTAGGTTCAAGTTGTTCCGTAGTTTAAGGTTAAGTCCAACTTGATGTTAACCTAATCTCATGACAGTTCTTGTTTGATGAGTTGTGAGGTTAAGCTAGATTTCAGTTGAGGCTCAACTTAAACTACCGAAAAGTTGCCTAAGGTTTTTGACGGAGTCACTCTAGGACGGGAGTGTTAGAAGATTAAAGACGGCATGCATGTGGTTATCAAAAGACTTCTTCATATTTCGGGCGTTCATCCAAAGTCTTCTTCCTATTATTGGGTGATCGTCAGAGGTTGTCAGATTGGGGGAGTGCACTAATTAGGGGAGAGTGTTAAAGCCAGAATCATACCCTGATTGAAAGTGCTCACATTGCTCTTCAGCAAGTCAAGTGATGAATGCGGTGAAGATTCAGAATGCTGAGGAGTAATGGTTTCTGGTTCGTATCCTTGTACATATATACTTAGGCACATCTTATACCATTTTGTAAATAGATACATGGAATTCATGCTAATTGTAAATAGAGAAACGTAAAACCAGAAAAACCATAAAAATTGAAAAATAGAAAATACCAAAAATAGTTTCACCTAGGCATGTCTTCTGTTTATCGATAACATTTACGGACTTAGAAATGTCATTCAATAATGGCACAGGTCTTTAAATGAAGCTCGAGCAGAAGTTAAAATGGATTGTTAAAACATGTCTAAATGGCTTGCTATTACTTTAGATAGCAACCCGCGCTTCAAAATGGGGAAAGCACGTCGCCATAAAGACGGCTGTTCCTCCAACTGGGTGATGTTCACCTGGGCATGGATTACTTTATATCCATGTTTCTTCGATCTGATGTACGTTTCAGTGCATCATTTCTTGAAAAAAGAAGAGAAGTCTTCTTTGTATAACAAATAGTTTTCATTCTATGATTCTTCTGAAAATTATTTGTGAGACACTTGGTGAATATGTGTTGTATGAAATTTGTTTATACTTGGATTATGCATAAAATTTGTCACTCAATCAACGACTACAAAACCTCATGACAGTTCTTGTTTGATGAGTTGTGGGGTTAAGCGTGATTTTAGTTGAGGTTCAACTAGAATACGGGTCATTGATTGAGGGGGAGAGTGAATTCAAATTTTATATCATCAAACGGATTTATTGGTTAAATCATACTTGTTAGAAATGGTTTTGTGGTTAATGGGGAATTAGTTAAAGAGGATCTTGCTTAAATATATCAAATGACCAAGTGTGTTAGTTGCTAGAAAGTTTAGGACATTATGTGCAATTTGCTTGTAGTATCCTAGCTTCACATAACTAGAAGGTTCATTTGTATCTCTTTGGAATCCTCGTTTAATCCCCTAGATACTTTAAGACTCAAAACCTAAAAGAAGTAAGAAAACCAGTTGTGTTTGATGTTCTTGAATGCCCCAATGACATTTGTATGATCTGAATGAATGAGTTTCAAATGTTGTGTGACTTATGTTAGTCGATTGCTGCTCAATTGTTGTCAATATTGTGCTTATGCTATCAGGATTTGCTTAGGTGTATTGTTATTATGTTAGAATCATGTTCCTAAGATCCTGAATTAAATATTGAAATCTGTGTGAATTGCCATGTTCATGATTGCTAATTGCTCTTCATGCTAGATAGTGGTTTGACGTAGTTCCTGATTGGGGTTTGATTATAAGATGAACTTGGTATTGTAATGTGGCAAGCTGCTGAAGGGTAGCTATCTAGGAATAGTGTATCTGTATGTATGTATATCTGTGTTGATATTCTTATGCAGATTCCATAGCCAAAATGAATGTACCAGTTCCCATTCTAACCATCTGATCAGACGATCAAACTCTATTGATTGGCTCGAAATTCACCACGACAACAACATCGGCAGCAACAACAACAACAACACTGTCATCACCGCCACCACCATTCATCTATTTTGGTCTCGCCAAGTGGGGATCAACAACATTTGCGAAAGATTTGTTGGTGGATGGATAATTGATGTTGACTACTAACTCAGAAAAGCGGGTGATTACATCATCTGCGCAAAAAGGTCAATATCATTTGTGTCATAATAATCACTTTGTGCAAAATGAGCAGTGAATCTCCCTCTTAGATTAAGGGGGAGCAAAGTATGTTTCATCATCAGAACATGTTAAACCTGACCACATTTTCTCCCATGTTTTCTAAATTATTTAAATCAATTGGGATCACAAATCTCAAAAGGTTTGAAATTTTTGATCGGGGGAGAGAATGTGATTTAAATATGAAACCTGATGAAAATGTGATGTTTTGGACATAAAAGTAAGCTCTCCCATATGTGCTAAACTCTTTTGTATACCAATGCACTTATTGAGGGGGAGCAAAGGATTTGGCATGCATCTTGTGAGCAAGGCTCAGACTTCACCAATGAATTGACGATAGCTAAAGTCAGTAGTCGAAAGGACATGTCCTGGACGGGTAATAATTTCAAGCCAGTTTATCTGGTGATGTAAGCGTGTCTCGCAAAGGACGTGTCTGAGTAGAATGTACCGATTTCGAGCGATTTTCCTTGAATGTGATCTGGACGGGTAATAATTTCAAGCTAGTTTACTAGTGATGTAAGCGTGTCTCGCGATGATCATGTTCTTGGAAAATCAATCAATTCAAAAAGTGCGAGCTCTACCTAACATGTGCAAATTTATAAAACAATCAACCGAGCACATGTTGAGGGGGAGCATTTGAAAAATATAAAACTCTCAAGTGTTTACAAAAATGGGTTTCAGAATCATGAACACTTTGAGAGATTTTTCAAAGATTTGGTTTGGCAATCGTGGATGAATACCAAAGACCGACCATTTTAATTAATGTAAGGAGTTATAAGGATGGTTAGGTTAGGCTTAAGTTCCCACGATCCCGCCAGAGCCGGAGGGATCTACCCAGGGACAATCCACTAGTTAGTGTAGAAGTCCTTAGGTATGATTAAAAAGGAGAAAAGTGTGATTAAGGGAAGAGTGCCGACTGAGATGGAGCTAGTACTGGAACAAACCCAACAAGGTACTAGTTATGAAGTCTCGGTAAGCACTGAAGGGGTTGAAGAATGAAAAAGAATTGTAAAGAGAAAGGGTGAAAAGTAATAGCCCTCCTTACAACTTAGGAAGAAACCGGGTCAATACATATGCTGTCAGAATCACTTAGTTGATTGCTGGCATTGAAGACAAAGTATCATGGACCCAGTGATACGCTGCACAACCCTCCCTAGCCACTCAAGGTCCCTCAAAGGATTCTTGTTTCAATTGTCACGGAGTTCAATACATTCCTATCGTCTCTCTCATTCCGAGTTAGATGATATTGAATAGGTGGCAGTTCTCTCCAGCCTCCAATCACCAAATCAAAACGCACAATTGAGTCTAGAGCCACGAGATGCATAATAAGATCTCATAGGGACACGAATTATTTCTACACTGGGTGTTCAATATTAAGGACACCAGTTGTAAACATATGAGTCCTACGCAGATCTTAGCAATCTGCCAGAACATTTATGAGAGAATTTACTAATGTAATTCTCAATGATTGAATGGAAATTCCTGCCAGGGTCAACATCAAGCAGCCCTGTAAGCAGGTCACTTCGGTAATTCTTTATGGATTACGCTTAGTGGTCACGGCGGTTTCAAACGGTCTACAGTCGTGGAGTGATCTCCAGCGACTCACCTAATCGTTGATGTGCTACGGTTCGATCTTAAAAAACCCTCTGTGGGTTTTCGATTAGGAACGGTCTTGGTAAGGATTAGAGAGAGTTTTCACACTATGCTGTTAACAATCTCGAAGTCCGAACCTGTAAGTACCGGACGTTTTATTGCTAACTGTCGTATGCAGGAACATCTGGCGGTTGATGCTGATTGCTGTTGCAGCCGTTTGCGGTTGTAGCTGACTGAAGTTGCAGCTGAATGCGGTTGTAGCTGATTGAAGAAAAGATGCCAATCCTATGCCACATGCTTACACTACAATTGTAACTCAACAAAGTCATGATCAACCTAAAAGACCTTTAACACGGCTTCTGCAAACTCTGATGCTAAAGATCATGACACCAAATAGTGTGAGCATGTCGGCTCAAAGATTTACACATCACATGGAAACATACTCCTGAAAGATGACTTGGAAACAAATGTTGGATGATAAAGTCGAAGAATACTCAAAGATCATCCAAGACAAAGAAAGGTCATCAAAAGATCACTGCTAAAGGCACAAAGATACAAGACGTTGAAGAATCGAAGACTACGAGCTATGAAGTCAAGATCAAAAGATAAAATGCTAGAATTCAAGTTATTATTTCCGGGGTGACCTCCCTTAGGGGGAGATTGTTAGGAATATAAATATTCATATGAAGGTTCGGTCACCCCGAGCATCTAATTAGCATTTATATAGCTCGTAGGCTTATTTATATTAGCTTAGTATTATTAGTATTATTAGTTTTATTAGATTAGTCGTATCTATATTTGTGGAGTGGGTCGGGGCTTTCCCCACTGTCAGCTCACTCCACAGCCCACTAGGGGCACCAATATGTAGAAGTATAAATACCCCTTCCCACACTTGGGAAGGGTTGGAACTCTTGTCACATTAATCTAATATTTCCAGTTTCTCTTTCAAGAGTCTCCCACCTCTCTCTAACATCTCTCTAACATCTAACTCTTAAACCATGGGATTCTTGATCTTTCAAGATCCAAGACCACCCGAATAGATCCACACAATCAAGATGGTTATTTCCTACAGAGACTATAAGTTTCCTTACTCGGAAACAATTTAAAACCCTCCTAACTCGGAGATAAGGACTTGCTCGAAAACTTTGATGAACCATGGTTGCTCGGAAACTTTTAAATTAGTTACTCGGAAAGTCTGATATTTTACAGTTACTCGGAGACAAAGTTAATTACTCGGTAAATTTGATAAAATATTCTAAGTAACTCATTTTTCATACTCCTTGCTCGGAGATAATTATTCTTGCTCGGAAAACTTCATCAAAAGTTCCTAAGTAACCAAGTTCATCTTCCTAACTCGGAGAACATCAGTCTTACTCGGCAAAATTCAAAGCTAATTCGGAAACATTCAAACTAATAAAATTCTCATTCAGGACATGTACAGGCAGCAAGTTATGATCTACTAGCATCCTAACAATGTCCTAATCAAGACTATACACCCAGAAATCCATGAATAACAACATGTATCATACCACAGATAATTTAACTTCACGCGAATTATATAATTAGACCATGTGTTAGATTCATGACACAAAACTTGAGGCGCATAATCTCAGAACATGTACAATCATATCCCACCAATAAAATCACATAAACATATAACCATTTGTTGCCAACCAGTAATTCGAGCCAAAGAACCCTAGAAATCACAAACACCATCAATTGATGTTATACATTACAATTAAGCATTGTTAACTCACTCCTAAACACTAGTGATGATCTAAAATGAACTCAATTAGATTGCACATGATCATACAAGAAATTCCCAAATCAATCCTAAATATCCTAAGTCGCGTATGAGCAATTCAGACCATAGGAAAGATTCGATATTTCAACAGAATGATTAGTATGCTTAAATGAGCATGATTAACACTTACAATCGATTTGTTGTGAAAAATCAAAATCTTGTGCTGAGAGAACAAAATTTTGGCGGGTTTTTTGGATGAGACCGTTAATATGTGAATTAGAAAAATAAGTTTGGGCTTATATAGTTTTAAGTTTGCACTTGTGTCACTTTGAGTCCCTTAACATGTTTCCCAGTTCACATATGGTCTTAAAGTGGTAAACTTGTGATTGTTTGACAATAACAACCCTTGAAGTTTAAAATGGTTAAAAACTTTAATCCATTTTGATGAAAACTTAAATTATTTGCATTCCTCCCCCTTGAACTAAGATATAATTTTGAAATTTTGACAAAAATTTGGTTCAAGAGATCATGGAAATGTGTTTGGATGAAGATTGTGAAGATGATGAAGAATTTGATAAAGAATGTGCAAACGTTTACAAAATCCTCCCCCTCAAAATTTGTTCGTGATTTGAAATTGATAAGATTTGAAATTACGAGAACAAAATTTGATTCGGTGGGTCGTTTGCACACCCTAAAAAATGAAAAGTTGTTTTTTTTTTTTTTTTTTTTTTTTTTTAAATGACAAAATGAACTTCTATGCGTATTACAGAGAAAATATTTACATAAGTAGCGTGGATGTTTGACTCTTCTAACGTTGTTTAAGAAAGCTTTCTAAGTCTTCTGGAGTCAAACATCGCATACCAATCTGGTGAACTAATCCCACAAATCTTGCGTGAGGCAAGGCTTTGGTGAATAAATCCGCCAGTTGGTATTCTGTACCCACAAAGTAAAGTTCTATGGTACCCTGTTCCACATGCTCTTTGATGAAGTGATAACGAAGAGCAATGTGCTTGGACTTGGAATGCTGAACGGTGTTGCACGAAATAGCAATGGCACTCTTGGAGTCGCAATACATCAGAATCTTGTTGAACACGTATCCGTAATCCATCAGCTGTGACCTCATCCAGATGACCTGAGCACAGCATGCCGACATGGCCACGTATTCGGATTCAGTTGATGACAGTGATGTACAATCCTGCTTCTTTGACTGCCAAGATACAAGCTTGTTACCTAAGAATTGCACTCCCCCAGATGTACTTTTTCGTGTGTCTAAGCATCCTGCATGATCAGCGTCTGAAAAGGCAATTAGTTCAAAGCCAGAATCCTTCGGATACCAGATCCCCAAGTGAATGGTTCCCTTTATGTATCGAAGGATTCTCTTAACCTTAGAGAGGTGTCGTTCAGTTGGTCTAGACTGATAGCGGGAGCAAAGATATGTGGCAAAGACTATGTCTGGTCTACTGGCTGTTAGATACATGAGTGACCCAATCATACTACGGTATTTGGTAAGGTCAGTTGGTGTCCCATGTAAATCAGCATCTAGCTTAGGGGATGATGCAGACATTGGTGTATTATAGGTGTCACTACTTGTCATGCCATGCTTTTTCAAAATTTCTTGTGCATATTTTGACTGATATAAGAAAATACCACGGGGTGATTGATGAACTTGTAGTCCTAAGAAGAACTTCAGTTCACCCATCATAGACATCTCAAAGTTTTGTTTCATTAATTTAGCAAAAGCGTTTGAGTATTTCTTATGTGTTGAACCGAAAATGATATCATCCACATAGATTTGAACAATTAAGATGTCCTCCCCGTGTTTTTGTATGAACAACGTTGGATCAACAGAACCTTTGGTGAAATGAATAGCAATTAGAATGCAGACAGTTTATCGTACCATGCCCTCGGGGCTTGTTTAAGGCCATAGAGGGCTTTCTTGAGCCGGTAAACATGTTTCGGATGTTCTGGGTCGATGAAGCCGTCTGGTTGTGTGACGTACACTTCTTCCCGGAGTTGTCTATTCAGAAATGCCATCTTCACGTCCATTTGATATACAGTGATATTCTTGTGAGCTGCATATGCCAGAAACATGCGAACGGCTTCAAGTCTTGCCACTGGTGCGAAAGATTCCTCGAAGTCGATACCCTCTGTTTGACTGTATCCTTTAGCTACCAGGCGAGATTTATTACGAATAACTGTCTGATAACGCTCAAATCTAACATGTTTTAGTCGCATTATTTCTATATTTATGCATTGTATTTGGTTGAATTTATGAACATATTATGCTTAAAAAGTGCAAAAGATGTATTTTAGTTCAGGTTCAATCAAGTTCAAGGAAAAGCTTAAAAGATGTGGAAAAGTTGTCAAATCAAGAGCCTGTGCACAAATGTAGGAATCGTCTCACAATACAAGCTTTGGAAGGATTGATAAAGATGGAGAATCAAGATTACAATGGTTTTTAAGTTGAAGAAAAGTTCATGAAAAGATAAATGTTAAAGATCATATTCTAAACCCTAGGTTTCTATCTCATGCCTAAGGTTTAAGAAGTCACTTCCATGCCTAAGGTTTAGTATCCAAATCTTAGGTCCAGCAATATTAAAGACTTCTAAGTTGCATTAAAAGGAGAGTTTAGTGCCATTATTCATCTATTAACTCAACTCCATCATTATGACACTTGGAGCCCAAGATGTATGCTTGTTGGCCAAGGGTAATCTCCCTACATAAGGATAGAAAAACAAAGAGAGAGACACAAGAATATACAAAACTACAACAAAAATCTGTCACAATTTTCTCTTATATTTGGGGCGACAAGAGGAAGAAAAACGTAGGAAAAGGAAGCTAAAAATCGTACCAATCATAACTTCAATTACGCAAGGATCATTGTTGATCATTTCACAAGTGTTCTTCATTACTTGTAATCATCATTACAACATTTTGTAAGACTATTCAATCATGTTTACTAGTGATAAATTTCTTATGGTTATTACTTTGTTTACCATGAGTGGCTAAGTGCCTTATGCACTTGCCTAGATGATGTTTGATTTATGATTCATTTGATTGATTATGACTTATTGGTTCTAACACAAAAGAAAAGTTAACACTAAGAACGAATTGTGCTATCTTGAGTTTTCTCCACCAAAGGGTTGTTAAGTTTGGGTAATTTCTAATGATATATTGGATTGAAAAAGACATTGTTAGTAAATTAGTTGTAAACCTTTGTCTATGAGGGTTTTACCTTATGTATTGACCATTTCATAAGAAACTTAATTTAACTTGGGAAACTAAATAGTGTGGTTGTTAATTATTTGTGAAACGAAAGCGAGTCGGGTAATTGAGTTGTGTTAATCTTGGATTGATCAATTTTGAAATATTGTTTTTTATAATCTCTAAATCTTGACGAGGATTGACAGTGTGGGAAACAATATAATTAGTACACCACTAATCGAATTGGAACACCATCTAATTTGTTGATCATCATCAAATGGAACCAATGTCATAATCATGTCAAAGGAATTGTGCAAACTAGTCTAGGAAAGTGTAGTCTTTTAATTATTGAATTTACATTATTTTCATTTGCTTGCTAATTAGAATCGATAAGTTGGATTGCTCTTTATTCACAAAAACTTACATCATACAAACAAAACAAATCCTAGTGAACGACCTCGGCTTACCTCAATTATCTCTTACTACACACGGACGAGTATACTTGCTCGTATGTGTTTCGTTTGAATCATTGGTAAATCGTGTTAAAAATTTTAAAACTTGGACTCCTAACGGGTATATCCCTTGAAACACATCAAGTTTTTGGCGCCGCTGCCGGGGATTTGATCTCGTTTGTGTTAGTTTTTGCTTATAATTCATTAGCTCTAATTCTACTAGTATTGATACTCTTTAGCGTACTCTTCAGATTCTTTAAAAAAAAATACTTTCACTCCCAAACCGCCGGTATAAACACAAACCGGGCGGTTTGAAACCTTCTGTTTGCCCTAACCGCCGGTTTTAATCCCAAACCGCCGGTATTTTTCGTAAAAAAAATAAAAAAATTCTTAAGTCCCAAACCGCCAGTATAAATCCAAACCGGCCGGTTTGAACTTTCTGTCCCAAATTTCTTTTTCGCAACTCGACCAAACCGCCGGTTTCACTTTCAAACCGCCGGCTTGGCCTTTTTTTTTTTTTTTTTTTTTTTTAATTTTTTTTTAATCCTTTTCGATAGGCTCGTTTTTCTCGTGTATGACCACTCGTTCTTCTAACGAAGAATTAAGTTCACCTTTGTCTAATCCCAAACGTTTATTTCGCAAAAAGAAAAATCCATTCATTCCACCCGATCAAAGAATTCCAAAAACCGTTAATCCACCATTTGAAAACCTTTCCGAATTTCATCCAATCGTCAATATTTTTCAAGAATCACCATTTCCAATGGCTGAAGATCAACCCATGTGGGGTACCAATAGGGTTGTAGCTCCTACACCCAAAGCCGCAATTATTCCCGTGAATCTAGGAGAAAATTTTACTATCAAAGGTCATCATCTCTCGATGATTAAAGACAACCAATTTGATGGTAGAGTTAAATCTGATCCACATAAACATATCGCCGATTTCCTTGAAATTTGTGACATGTTTCGTTATGGAACTACCGATCCAAATTCAATCCGACTTAAACTTTTTCCATCGTCTCTCACTGGAGAAGCGAAAATTTGGTATAATGAATTAAGCCCCGGAGTGATCACAACTTGGGACCAAATGAGAAGAGCGTTTGTTGGACGTTTTTTTCCACCAGCCATGTTTGATCGTCTCTTAGGTGAAATTCGTAGTTTTACTCAAAAAGAAGGAGAAAATCTTGTTGAAGCTTGGCTTTGAATGAAAAACATGCTCCGTAGTTGTCATGGGCATGGATTGTCTCGTGGTAATATTATCCAAATCTTTTACCATGGTCTAGATGACGCAACTCAAGGCATACTTGATGCCGGAGGAATTTTACTTTATAAAACTCCTAATGAAGCTTACAATTTACTAGAAGACCGTGTACTTCTTAAGCTTGATTGGTCTAAAGATGCTAAAATTAAACCTCAACGAAAATCGGTTGCATTTGCCGAAGCAACAAATGAAAACTCCAAAATCCTGGATATGATGAAAGATTTTACCTCTAAAATTGATTCCAAATTCGAAAGTATCCAAAAATAAATCAAAGAAATGCGTGAGGGATGTACTCATTGTGGTGGAAATCACTCCTCATCCGAGTATGATGATAAACCCATGGGAGGTCCCGAAGCAGAAGCTAATTATGTTTCTGGAGGATATCGAGGAGGAGGATATCGTGGAAACTACTATGGTAGGAATTCTCGAGATTGGCAAGATCGTCCACAAAGGGATGATAATCATTCACAAACTCGTGATGAAAACCATCAGACATCTTTTCATGATGAAAATCGTTCTCGTGAAACAAAAAACGAAGAATCAGAATTCGAAAAAACCATGCGTGAATTTGTGCATGCTCAAAAACAAACGAACGAATTCATGAAAAATCAATTCTTTATGCTCAAAAGCAAGGTTGAGCAAGGTCAAAAGAATCATCAAGCTTCTATCCAAGATCTTGAGACCAAATTTGGTCGTCTTTCTGATCAACTCGCTGCAAGACCATCCGGTACCTTGCCAAGCAATACTCAAACCAATCCAAAACCATCATCATCTGGAAGTTATCGTCCACCTCAAACAAGAAATGAGCATGTGAATGCTATATATACTCGTAGTGGTCTATCTTATAATCCACCACCCAACCCAACCCAAACAACTCCTGTTGTCCAAAATGATAGTGAGGATGAAGTAGAAGAAGAATCTAAAGAAAATGAACAAATTTCTACACCAGTTGTTAAACCTACTCCAACACTCAAACCATATAAACCAAGAATTCCATATCCTCAACGTTTGTGGAAGGAAAAGATGGAAGAACAATATGGAAAGTTCATTGATTTACTAAAAGAAGTTAGAATCAACGTTCCTCTTGTTGATGTTCTAGCTGGAATGCCCAATTATGGGAAGTTTTTGAAAGAACTTGTTAATAATAAAAGCAAAATGGAAAACATTTCCGATACTTTCTTAAATGAAGATTGCTCTGCAATAATTGAGAATAAATTACCAAAGAAACTCGGTGATCCAGGAAGTTTTCTTATTCCATGTACCTTGGGAAATTCAATCACTTGTGATGCTTTAGCCGACCTTGGTGCAAGTATAAATCTTATGCCATACTCGTTGTATGCGGAACTTTCAATCAAAACATTAAAACCAACAAGAATGAGTATACGATTAGCCAACCATACTATCCAATATCCTGTTGGAGTAGCTGAAAATATGCTTGTTCAAGTTGGGCAATTTGTTTTTCTTGTTGATTTTGTGATCCTTGAGATGGAGGAAGATAGTAAAGTTCCATTAATTCTAGGAAGACCTTTCCTAAATACTGCAGATGCTATCATCCGAGTAAAAAACAAAGAACTCAACCTTGGAGTTGGGGATGAAATAATTTCTTTCTCGATTAATCAAGCGATGAAGTATTCTCATGCGAATGATGACACTTGTTATTGCGTTGATGTTATCGATGATATAACAGAAGAAACATTCGATGAGTTGCTTGATGAAAGAATTAAGACTCATAAAACATCTGGACAAATCAGTGATGAAGATCTCGATAGAGAATTCACTGAATTTATGTAGATTGACATCGAAGAAATTTTGGAAGAAGAAAATACTAACTTTGAAGAGCTGGAATTCAATGATGATATGAGAATCACAACCTCAATTGAGGAACCGCCAGTAGATCTAGTCTTGAAACCTCTCCCTGATCATTTGGAATATGCATTTTTGGAAGGAAATTCTCTTCTTCCAGTTGTCATATCTTCAGAACTTAAACCAGATGAAAAGGAACGACTAGTTTCTATACTCAAAAAGCATAAAGAAGCTTTTGCTTGGAAAACTTCTGATATTCTTGGGATAAGTCCAAACTTTTGCAAACATAAAATAAATCTTGAAACTGATTCTAAACCAGTTGTTCAAAGACAACGAAGACTCAATCCAAATATGAAGGAAGTAGTTAAGAAAGAAATAATCAAACTTCATGACGCTGGAATTATTTATCCTATTGAGAATAGCTCATGGGTGAGTCCGGTTCACTGTGTTCCTAAGAAAGGAGGAACAACTGTCGTAACTAATGAACGTAATGAACTTGTTCCTACAAGAACTATCACTGGTTGGCGGGTATGCATTGATTATAGAAAATTAAATGATGCCACCAGAAAAGATCATTTTCCATTACCGTTCATGGATCAAATGTTGGAAAGACTTGCGGGGAACAAATACTTTTGTTTTCTTGATGGATTTTCCGGTTACTTTCAAATTCCAATTGATCCAGCTGATCAAGAAAAAACCACATTCACGTGCCCGTTCGGAACATATGCTTATAGGCGTATGCCTTTTGGTCTTTGTAACGCACCAACAACATTTCAAAGATGCATGATTGCTATTTTTCAAGATATGCTTGAAACCTCCATGGAAGTATTCATGGATGATTTTTCAGTATTTGGAGACTCATTTGAGTCATGCCTTTCCAATCTTGATAAAATGCTTGAAAGATGCAAAACTTCTCATCTCGTACTTAATTGGGAAAAATGTCATTTTATGGTGACAGAAGGAATTGTCCTTGGTCACAAGATTTCGAGTAAAGGAATCGAAGTTGACAAAGCAAAAATTGATGCTATTGCTAAATTTCCACCCCCAACTAACGTTAAAGGCGTTAGAAGTTTTTTAGGACACGCGGGATTTTACCGTCGATTCATTAAAGATTTTTCAAAAATATCTCGTCCAATGACGAAATTGCTTGAAAAAGATTCAGTCTTTGACTTCAATGAAGAGTGCATCATGGCATTCGAAACACTAAAAAACAAGTTAACAAATGCACCAATTATGGTTTCACCAAATTGGTCGCTGCCGTTTGAACTTATGTGCGATGCAAGTGATTATGCTGTAGGAGCAGTATTAGGACAGCGAGATGGTAAACATTTTCGTCCTATATATTTCGCTAGCAAAACCTTGAATAGTGCCCAAAAAAACTATACAGTGACTGAAAAAGAACAGTTAGCTGTAGTTTTTGCATTCGACAAGTTTCGTTCCTATCTTGTTTTGTCAAAAACAATTGTATTCACCGATCATTCAGCTCTGAAATATCTGTTTGCTAAACAAGATGCAAAACCACGTCTTATCCGATGGATTTTATTGCTTCAAGAGTTTGACATAGAAATCCAGAATAAGAAAGGTGCAGAAAATGTGGCGGCAGATCATTTATCCAGATTAGAAAATCCAAATTTGGAGGAACTCGGTGAAAACGAGATTGATGATTACTTTCCCGACGAAACTCTTATGGAAATTGAAAATGAAGAAGTTCCATGGTTTGCTGATTATGCAAATTATTTAGTTGGAGGAATATTACAAAAAGGTCTGTCTCATGCTGAGCATAGTAAATTCTTTGCAGACTTAAAATATTATTTTTGGGATGAACCGTATCTATTCAAAATATGCCCTGATGGTTTAATAAGAAGATGCGTGTATGGTTCCGAAACTCGAAAAATTCTTGATGAATGTCATCACGGCCCAACCGGATGACATTATGGACCATCCACCACCGCTAAAAAAGTTTTTGATGCGGGATTTTATAGGCCAACAATTTTTAAAGAAGCCCATACACTTGTGCGGAATTGTGACGCATGCCAAAAATCTGGTAATCTTTCTCGTAGAGACGAAATGCCACAAAAAAGTATCCAAGTTTCTGAAATATTTGATATTTGGGGAATTGACTTCATGGGTCCTTTTCCTAAATCTCATAAATTCGAATACATTCTCGTTGCAATAGATTATGTTTCCAAATGGGCGGAAGCAGAAGCTTTACCCACTAACGATGCACGAGTAGTTGTGAATTTTCTGAAAAAGCTTTTCTCTCGATTCGGAATTCCAAAAGCTTTGATAAGTGATAGAGGAACTCATTTCTGCAACCATCAAATGGAAAAAGCTATGAAACGATATGGGGTCCACCATCGTTTCTCAACAGCATACCATCCTCAGACAAGTGGTCAAGTCGAAAACACCAATAGAGCTTTAAAAAGAATACTTGAAAAAACAGTTAAGGATAATCCTTCTGTTTGGTCAAGGAAACTCGATGATGCTCTATGGGCGTTTAGAACCGCATATAAAACTCCAATTGGTACAACCCCATACAGACTCATATATGGAAAGACTTGTCATTTGCCATTTGAAATTGAACATCGTGCTTACTGGGCATTGAGACAATGTAATCCTGATTTAAAAATCGCTGGAGAAAAACGATTCTTGCAATTGCATGAACTCGATGAATTGAGACTCCAAGCATATGAAAACTCAAAACTATACAAAGCTCGAACAAAAGCTTATCATGATAGAAAGCTAAGAATCCATAAAGAATTCAAGGCTGGAGACAAAGTTCTTTTGTTCAATTCAAAGTATAAATTCAAAGCTCCTAAACTCAGAACCAAATGATTTGGTCCATTCGTGGTAAAACATGGTTTTCCATCCGGATATGTTGAACTATATGATAAGAAGGGTGGAACTTTCATTGTTAATGGACATCGAATCAAATTATACCATGATGAGGAGCAATTAAATGAAATGTCAAGTGAGGAAATTCCACTTGAACTGCTCGATAAAAAGAAATATACTGCTATTCCATTCATGGCACCTTTTCCAGCAGACTATAAAAAAGTAATACAATGGGCTGCGGAAACTGGTTACATCTGGGATGTTCTCCCTAGAACTTGCAATACCGCAAAGTTACATGATATTGATAAAACTGGAAAAGGAATAGTAAAAGGAAATGTGGTGTATATTCCAAAGACGTCAGGAAAGAATCCTAAATACAAACCACCAAAGTAAAGAAAGATTGAGTCAGGCTGATGACTCATTAATAAATTTAGCGCTTCTCGGGAGGCAACCCGTGTGTTTTTTTTATGCCCCGATGGTTTCACCATAAGTGTGGGGGCCTTAATATTATGAATAATAAAATACAAAAATATTTTGCATTTTTGTGTGTTTTTGTTTTGATGATTACGCAGGTTAGGATGCTTGATCTTGAAATCAAATGGAATCCTCCTATTCCAAAGCTCAGGCATTATCATTTCTCTTATGTTTCATTTCCCTATTTTTATGATTTATCGTTCTTAACATTGAGGACAATGTCAAACTTAAGTGTGTGGGCGAGGAAATAGGAAATGATCTAGACTTTTAAATTTTTCTATAATTTGAGCCTATTTTTAATTTGTTTGCCCTTTTATCTAGTTGTTTTCGCACGTTGAGAATAATTGATAAAGAATAACTAGATTAATCCACTAATAAAACATGTAATTTTTGAAAATTTGAGATGTGTCCCGATTGGCATTGCAATCCATTTTTGGATTGATAACATTGACAGCACAACCATAACCCAGTCCACTAAATTGTGAGGATTTGAAGCCTATTCTTATATAGCATATATCTTTTATGCTCTAATCTTTTTGCTATGAGTGTGCCAGTGATCATATTTATTCTAAAACTTGTACATGCAAATCATTACCAGACCGTAGTGAGATCACACTCGTGTGATATAAGTGTATTCGCATGATAACAGGCTACCTTAGGAATTAAACCAAATGGCCTTCCATTTTACATATATTGATATATTAGCTAGCCAAATTGGTTAGTTAACCTTCCATGGACCCATTTGTTAGCACTCATTTTAGTGCTAGATTCCATTAGTTCACTCTCCGAGCCAGCCTTTTTATTTTGTTACACCAGAAAAATATAAAAATATTTCTCACCTTTAGCCTTAACCTTACCCATAGTCAAGTCTTGGTTGGTTGCTAGCTACTTGGAAAGATGGTTGTTACGTGGGAATCCTTGAAAATGAGAAAGTTGCAAACTCCATGATAATCTCGTGGATGATCTATTGGTATCTTATGAAAAAAAAAAAGAAAAAAAAAAAAGAATAAGTCATCGTCATTGTTTGATGACATGGATGATCTATTGGTATCTTATGAAAAAAAAAGAAAAAAAAAAAAAGAAAGAAAGTATGGTATCATTCAAGGAAGAATCTCAATATCAAGGAAAGTGGTTAATGTAGCTAGTAGCACTTGGTTGTAGACTTTGGCTATTTGTAAAGTTTTTCAATATTAAAACCAATCATATATATATCCCATGTCTTATCCCTACCCTTTTGACTTTGTGAAGTTATCAAGTGTAATGACATGTAGTGACCATCCGATTTCTTGAGGAATAAGATAGCGTTGTTAGTGATCTAAGGTTATCCTTGGTGACTATCCGTTATTTCATAATTCGAGACTTCGTTGTTAGCGAGCTATTATGTTTTGCATGAGATAGTTTCACATCACTACGCCAAAATGTGGATTTAGTCACACATGCTGTTTTTCGAACAGCCACACAGTCGCTTTTTTATGTGACTAAATGTACCAGAATAAAATAAACAGCCACACTTGATCCGACTTGTGTGACCATTTCGGAATTACATCCGAGGCTACAGCCACACATTTGAATATTTTCGTGACTATACGTATCTGGTAATTTTTTTTTTGATTTTTTAGTCACTTATAATTTGGGACGTGTGACGGATACAAATAAGGTTGAAACATTAGTCACACTATATATATACATATGTGACAAATATATGTCACGCAATTGAAAAGTGTGACCAAAATCCATATATGGTCACACGAAGTAATTGTGTATGTGGCTAAATCATATGCTCAAGTTTGTCACACATTATTTAAGCGTGACTGCTAGTTTTTGTTGAAAATTTAGCCACATATGAATTTGAAATGTGTGACAACTGAAAAGCAAGTTTGAAGCATAGTCACGATATGCATTTAAAAGTGACAAATATATGTCACACACTTGAGATGTGTGACCAAATGTCATATATGGTCACACTAAACCATAGGCATACATGATTAAGTGTGACCAAAATTCGATACAAATAGTCACGTAAGTTAATATGTGTGTCTAAAGTTAAGTGTGTGTTTGCCTGCCAATTCCTAATGTGTATGGTCACACTTAATTGTAGCACAATCATGTGACTATAGGCTATACAATAGTAACACCATACCACAAATGTGCATCTAAATTATGTTTATATATGGCCACATTATAAGGGTATTATATGTGACCAATACATTGAAAATAGTCACACTGTGAAATATTCATGTGACTAATATGTATAGCAATATGTGAACTCAGTTATCATTAACCTTGATATTAGTCACATTGAGTGTTTGTGTGACTAAATTCAAGATGTTACATATGGTCACATGAAGTATTTATTTAAGTGTCTAAATCATAGAGTCATATTTTGAGTTCAGACTGTTAGTCATGACTCTTCATTTAATTTGCCCCATTACAATGCTGGGATTTTATAGTCTATCTAGTTTAATGCAGTAGTATGTAAGTATGTTACTTGCCCCGGCCTAGCTGGAACCAGATTACTTGACTTTCTAAAGTCAATTTTCAACTTTATAATGAAGTAACATGTTACTAAAGTGCCTGCAAGTGCATATACATGATAAATGGAAACTGCAAATACAATAAAGCTTGACTGCAAGTGGACATATAACAGTGAAAACCGCAAAATTTTTCATTGCCATTGAAAAGCTTGACTTTTTTGAGTCAAAATCCATTACAACAGGCTAAATTACAGGAACAACTATTTAATACTAAAACAGCTATTCATCTAACATTACTAACTTTACAATACCAGCAGTAACCTTGCACTTAGCCTTGAGCAGCAGTCTTAACTTCAACCAGCAGGGTTAACTATTACACTAGCAGTCTTAATGCAGCATGACATGCTTCACTTGGATTTTCGTATAACAATACCTTCAATGTCGGTTCGATAGTAGTCACTTTGTGATTCCTTGCCCAAGTCTTCTTTATATACACGTGGCAATATTTTTTCATTTTGCTCGTGAATGACTGTACTAAACTCCTCATCGACTTCGTCATATGTATCTTTGTAATTCTTGGTAGGTGTTTTAAAGACAATGGACAAATTTTTCTGTACCTGGTCTTTCACATAAAACACTTGTGTTGCTTGTGACGCTAATATGAACGGATCATCCTTGTGGCCGAAAGTATTCAGGTCTACCAACGTATAACCAAGAGGATCATGTTTGACCCCATGAGTTTTGCGATTAGCCCAATCACATTTGAAAAGAGGAATTTGCCTGAAACGGTAATCTAGTACCCATATCTCTTGTAAAACCCCATAATAAGATGTTTTTTTTATGGTTGCAACTTCTTTTTTGGATATGTGCACATCTACTGACTCAACACTAACCCCACTGTTCTGGTAAACTATGCCATCATTACTTTTCGTACGAAATGTATACCCATTGATGTTATACGCCTCGTATTTCACTACGCTGGCGCGTGGTCCAAATGATATCCACCTCACAGTTTCTGATACACTGTCATTGGATATCGCTAACTCTCTCTCAACCTGAATTTCATTACAAGTATATATATTACCTTTAAATTGCAGGAACAACAAACAAACAATTAAAGAATAGGAGTGTTTGGGATAATGAAATGGTGTGCTGGTCGACCTCTATCTAATGTCATATACAGGAGGGACAATTATGATGATAGCAACAAACAAACAATTATAAACAACATACAAGTAATTACCTCTTCGAGTAACCACTTAGCAAAAGATTTACTGTGCTCATTCTCCAGCAATGCAAGTTTTTTACCCGGGTTTTTTCCTTTCAAAACTTCCTTGTGTCGCCTGAAACAAATAAATGTCTTTGATTATTATATTTGATAGAACATTTTAAGCAACGAAATCGACATGTGTTAGTAATATATACTTACTCGATATACGGTTGAATTTCATCTGTATTTTGTATTACATACAAATGTGCTTTCTGAAAGGATTCTACGGAAACTTCACTTGGTTTGCCGGCCGACAATGGCTTTCCGTCCTCAACTTCATTGGTTACATGTTTATCAGCTGGGATACCAATAGTTTTCATGGTTTTATGATATTCGCTAAAAAACTCTATTGTTTCTTCCGCGATAGTCTCCTCGGCAATGCATCCCTCTGGTCTATTTCTGTTTCGCACATGTCCTTTAATAACCTTCATACATCTTTCGAAGGGATACATCCACCGAAAGCATATGGGACCACATAATTTTACCTCCCTAGTTAGGTGCACAGTCAAGTGTATCATAATATCAAAAAATGACGGAGGAAAGAACTTCTCGAGTAGGCACAGTGTAACAACAAGTTCTTCTTGCATCTTATCTAGTTCTTGCAAGCTGATTTCTTTCCTACATATAGATTTAAAGAAAAAGCAAAACCTGATTATAGCATATCGTGTGGGCGGGTGCATGACTGAACGTATAGCAATGGGTAAAAACTCTTGCATTAGCATGTGATAGTCATGCGATTTAAGGCCAATGAGCTTCCTATCATTTAGGCTGACCAAACTAGAGAAATTTGAACAATAGCCTTGTGGTACCCTGATGTTGCTTAACGTTTCACAAAAGATGTCTTTTTCAGCATTCGTTAATGTGTAACCTGCTGGAGGTAGTGTTGTTTTGTCTGCTTCTTGCCTAGCAAACAACTCTTCTTTTATCCCCAACTCTTCCAGATCCAGTCGAGCATTCATTCCATCTTTTGTCTTTCCAGGAACATTCAGCAAAGTTCCGAGTAGACTCTCACCAACATTCTTTTCTACATGCATGAAGTCAATACAATGCGGAACAGAATGATGCCTCCAATACCTTAGCTTTCGATACCAAATGTTGAATTTCTTCCAATATGCTTCAGTTGCTTGGCTTGAACTACCCTCTTCTTCTGTTGTTTTCCTTTTCTGCTTTTTAATCTTCCCACCTCTGCCTCTGGTATCTTGATCTTGGTTTTTCGAGGTTTTTCCTTTTCCCCACTTATTTTCAATATGTTGTACCTCGTTGTATATTTGTTCCCCGGTCAATGGATTTGGAGCATGACGTGGTTCTTCTTGTCCATTAAACGCCTTCCTTTGCGTTCTGAACGGATGGTTGTATGGTAGATATCGTCTGTGTCCAGCATAACTTTGCTTGGATGAGGCGGAAAGTCTAACACAGTGTGTATCTTTCCCACATACTACACAACCTTTGAATCCACTGTATGGGCAGCCACATAATGTACCAAGTGCAGGGTAATCATTTATCGTCCATAACACAACGGCGCGCAGATTAAAGTTTTCTTTTTTAGAAGCATCGTATGTATCAACCCCTTCCTCGAATAAGGTTTGCAGATCATCAACCAACGGTTCTAAAAATACATCGATATCATTTCCCGGGTATCCCGATATCAATACCGAAAGCATGATAAACTTTCTTTTCATACACAACCATGGAGGAAGGTTGTATATGACAGATAAAACTGGCCATACACTGTGATGCCTATTTCCTGAGTTGACGTCAACCCCATCAGCCGATATTCCTAGCCGTAGATTTCTCGGATCTTCAGCAATTTCGGGGAATTTTTCATCTATGGTACGCCATGCCTGTGAATCTGCGGGGTGACGTAAAACACCATCTGTTATCCTCCTTGTTGCGTGCCATGTTAGATCTTCTGAAATACTTTCTAACTTAAAGAGGCGTTGCAGTCTTGGTATAATTGGAAAGTACCACATTACCTTTGCCGGAATGTTTTCGTACACTTTATGTGTCTTACTATCCACCTTCCATCTTGATGTCCCACAAGTTGGACAAACAGTCAACTCCTTGTTAACCTTCCAGTAAAGAATGCAGTTGTTGCTACATACATGTATCTTTTTGTATCCTGATCCCATCATTCTCACTAGTTTTTTTGCCTCATAAGTTTTTTCAACCATTTCGTTACCAGCAGGTAGCATCTTTTTCAACAATCCTAGTAATTCAGTAAAGAACTTATCAGAAGCTCCATACTTACCCTTCAAGTTGAGTAGTTTAACTATTGCGGACAACTTTGTGAAGTCAGGACATCCTTCGTAAAGTGGCTTCTCCGCGTCTAATAATAGTTGTTGAAACTTGGCAAGGTTATCCTCATCAAAACATTCTTTTGCACCATTAACCATGTTCACTGTTGCTGGGCCATCTGTTGGAATTTCTGGAACAAAATCCATGTCGAAATCCGTGTCGTCAACAAACTCCTCTGTTGTAGCATTAACAGGTATTTGGGCAGTTGTTGCTTGCTCATCATTTTCTCCATGTTTATCCCATTTTGTGTAGCTTTGATTAATCCCGTGGCAGAATAAATGGAACTGCACATCCTCCACTTTATGCTCTATGCGGTTTAAACATGAGATACACGGACATGGCATCTTAAGCTGTTGTTTATTACCTCGTGGGTCGATGTTCATCATCTTCTGCAAGTTGTGTTCTGCATACTTAATAAACGCGTGTACTCCAGCAATATATTGTTTCTTGGTCCTACTAGTTTTCATCCAAGACTTGTCCATGCTATTGTTGAGGTCAAATGGTAACGTATGTATCCTACAAGTCACAAATTAAACCAATATAAGCATCAAATCATTTGTGCATAAGTAAACCAAGTATTTACCACTACTAGTACAAAAGGTACTGCTGCTAGTGAAATTTAGTACGGCTAGTATAAATTTAGTACTGCTAGTACCCGTCACAAATTAAACCAATATAAAATTATAAATGTTTGATACGTTTGGGCCTAAGTCTAATGTGGGATAAAATGTTTATTTTGAAAATATTACAACCATACATTAGTAAAATCTAGTATTAATGGTTTTTGTTGCAAAGTGAAAATTAAAATAATACTACTCTGTTAGTATAGTATTAATGGTTTTTGTTGCAACTTGCAACTTGCAACTTGCAAGTAATTATGGGGAAGGCTATTTCATCATTACACACTATTCACATTGCTAGGCTCGATACATCTTCCTTCCTCTAGGTGTTTCTTGATTGTTGTTGTATATAAAGCAACATACCTCTCATAATTTTCATCTCTTCTTAACAAACCAAAATAAAATTTAAAAATTACAAAAAATCTCAAAATTTTTTGTTATCAAAATCATATATGGAAACTAAACTAGTGATTTGTTCTGAATTGGCAACAGTTGCAAACTCAAAGCTTGTGAAAGACATGATGCTAGTTTACTATGAGCGACAGGTTGAAGCTACTTCCAAGGAAGTTCATGATTTGAGGCACAAGGTTTCTGAGAAAAGAATGCTGATAAACAATAGGGATAAGTTGATCAAGGAGTTAGAGCTTTTATATGGTTTTGATTCTGCTCTTGAAAGCATTGCTGATTTAAGGAGGATGCAAGAGGAGGACATGATGGCATCTGATAGGTTGCTTGTTGATATTGCCCAAAAGCATAAGCGTCTAGGTGATTTGGGCAACTTTATCACGAAGCTTGGATCAATGAACTACTGATGTGGTTGATATGTTAGTTGACTATGTTTATGTCTTTTGTGTTTTGTGGTGTCATGGTTGATGTTGTTGGTAGTCTTTCTGATGTTGTTGTGTTTTGTGCTGTCATCGAATGGTAACGATAGATGTATGGTATGATGTTAAATATTAATGCAGCTATGTTAATGTCAATATTATTTTCTAACAGCCTTTTGATTTGTAAAGTTACAATGTCAAGTGTTTAGCACTGCCTAGTTCCAAAAATGCATATACTTAAGAAAGTCAAACTTTGTTTATTACACCTAAATGCAGGAAGTTACCTACACATACCAACCAAGCCTTTAATGGCATTTACTTATACATTGAACTATGTGATCCTCTTTACTTTAAATGGCCATTACATAAACACAACATTACACACAACATTACACCATCAAAAACCTGTCAAACACTAAACCTCATCCACAATGACTTCCAAGCCAAATGTTATTGAAATATCCTCTGATTCATCAGGACTAATGTCTCCTAAACCTGATTGGAATTTCCCCTACCCTCCTACAGGTAGCTTTCATAAGAGAATACCACCTAAGGGAAAGGTTGTTGACTCGAGCTCTGACGATTTTAGCTCCTTTAACAGTAGCTTTTTTAATGATAGCTTGGTTTCTAGCTATCATTCAACATCTGAAGATGAAGCTGTCTCAAAAAAAGCCACAATGTCCAAAAACCCTCCAGTTCACACTCTGTCAATCCCAGGAAAAAGGGAACAAGTTCTATGCCTACCAAATCAGGCAACTAGGGAAGAAATCCAAGCAAAGAAGAGAAAGGGAAAAGGCCCAATTGAACTCACTAAGGGTAAAGGGAAAAGGACAATTAGCTGAGCTTTACTAGTCTTGATGTTATGATGCTACTGTAATAAGTACTATGTTTTCTCCTTGTATGTAATCAACTATGCAATCAACAATGCATCTATGTATGCAGAATTTTGTTATGTAATAACAGTTGGTTTTTCAAGTTGAAGATGCTATTTTTCATTCATGTTAAACCCAAAATACAACTTTAAAAAATATATATCCTACAAGTCACAAATTAAACCAATATAAGCATCAAATCATTTGTGTATAATTACAATGGATAGTGGGCAGAATTTGCTATCTTTATAATTGTAAAAAACAATTTCGAGAATAATATAATTTCACCATTATTGCATAAAAAAAATGATTTCCTAATTAAAAAAATTACCTAATTTAGATCTAAATGAACCTCCCTCCGTTGTTGATGGCCGGACCGGCGAGTGGTGGCTGTGATTGGTTACTGGTGAATGGTGGATGGTGAGTGGTGGCTGTGATTGGTGAGAAATGTGCGAAATTTGAAATTTGCTGAAAAAAATATGGGGGTCTTTAATTTTGAAATTTACTGAAAAAAATATATATGGGTGGGTTTTTAAAAAATATATATGGGTGGGTTTTTTAAAAAAATATGGGGGGCTTTAATTTTGAAATTTGGTGAAAAAAAATGGGGGCTTTTTTAAATTTTTGGGGAGGGAAATACCAAAAAGGAAGCAACAGGTATCGAACCTGTGACCTCCCCTTCACAACACCAACAACTCAACCATCTCCGCCCTTGGGTCTTTTTCGATTATACCTTCTTTAGTATTCCTCTTATAGACTATCTACTTTATTAAAGAAAATTGTTACAAAATCCAAATATCTTCTATACAAAGTTAAACCTGTTAGTACAACGTTAAACCTAGCAACACTAATAGAGACACAAGCAGTAATAACATTATTTCCTTTTTGCTTGTCTGAAGATCTTTCTCAGTAACTCTCTTGCCATTACTGAGTCTTCATCAGTAACTGTCAGCTTAGCATCTAACATAACAAATAAGCTAGCTGCCCTTAATGGATAATCTTTTTCTATCAGCATGTAGACATCCACTCCATTCTTTGTAGATACATGGTGAACACCACATGTATCATACAGTCTCCATTTTGTACTCAACTCATGAGCTCGAAAATTCCATAAGTTATCTTTTGGATCAGGTTCATACAACCTCTTCAATTCCACCCATAGCTCCTTCTCTTTGTCTTGTATACGATATGTAGATCTGAACATTTCTTTAACCAGACTCCATAGATTGTCCAAGTCTTCTCTATAAAAAATCTTCAGCATATCTTCAAAATACTTATAAATTTCTGAGTGTCCTCCTAGCCTGATTATCTTCCAAGCTTTCCCAAATGTATCTTTGTGTATCTCCAAATCAATAATTGGACGTTTAGCTTGAATAGGATGATGAACATCCAATGCTTCTGGGATTATAACAATCATATGCTGCTTGAGTCTTTCGTCAGTTAATTCCTCTGCTGTTTCTTCTTCATCTGCTGTAGGTACTTCTTCACCAATCTTCTGTTTCTTTGAAGATTCAGACTCCAATATTATACCATGTCTTCTTGTAGTTCTACATGGTTTTTCTGTTCCCATGGGAGTAAATGTGTTCACTCTTGTGTAAACCCTTTCAAACTCACTCTTGATCTCCTCAAAACTTCTACCTTGGAACTGCTTCCTTTTGTATCCAGCCATGTTCATCATGTAAACACACATGGTGTGTCTTTGCTGAGCTTTACTAGGTGGTTTACTCCTCTTTTCTTTGGCTTTTTGTTCTGCAGCAGACTTTCTTCTGGAATTTATTAGTTCAACAAGTTGTCTTGACTTCTCATCAATGGACAACACTTCATCTCCTCTGAGTTTACCTAACTTTTCCTTTAAAACTTCATCAGCATCAATCATATACTGAACTTCTTGAGCGTGATCAAACATTGCTTCAGTTGCTTGATTTGCAAGTCTTGTTTGATCAAGGAAATATGCAATATCAACAATTTCTGATGTTTCATCTTCCTGTGCTTTATTAGGTACCTCTGCATCAAAACTAATCTGAGCAAGAACACTCTTCTTGTCCTTCTTTGGTGGCTCTTCTTCAATCATAATGCCCTTTGCTTTATCTGCCCTTTGCCTTCTATCATACACATCCATATCTTGTTGATGAGAAGTACCAATATTTTCAGCATCCAAATCTTCTTCACCCATATCTTGCCTCCCCTGAAACTCAACATTCTGTTCAACCAAAGAAATATTGGGGTCTTGATCAATATCAGCTGTCTTCCTCCCCCGTTTGGAAGAAACATCCATGTCATCATCATCTGAGCTTGTAGACTCCACAATATTTGCCTTTCTCTTTGCTTCAAGTGACTTGACTTTAGACTGCAATTTCTTCACTTTTTCAATGACCTTCTTGTAAGCAGTACTATACAACTGCTTTGTCTCCTTGAGTGCTTGCTTTGTCTCCTTGAGTTCTTGCTCTGTCTCCTTGAATTCTTGCTTTGTCTCCTTGAGTTCTTTCTCCAACCCAGTCACCCTTTGAGTCAATTTGGTACAAATATCCATCAATTCCATTAGTGACACTCTGCCCTCATCACTTCCAGGTGTGTTACCTCCCGATCGAGGTGAATCGTGGGGCATTTCCCCCATATTTGGTTGTGAGGCTGATTGAGAACCAGATGAACCTGTGGTTGTGTGATTGGACTCAACTGGGCTTGTTGATCCTTCACCCTGAATGTTTTGATTTTGAACCAACATTGTTTCAAAAAGTGGAACTACTATCCCATTAAACCCCCTAGAAGCCATGCTCATGTTACTGAACAGTTTTTGAGTAAGGCGAGGAGTTGGATAAACAATTTTATGAGATAGAAGCAAACTTTTCCGTATATTCAAAACCGTTTGTATAAACCTTGGATACATTAAAAACTTGTATTTGTTATCCACATTTTTCACCATACCATCAAAAATTAATTTTGAAAAGTTAAAAGTCCTGTTTGTTGCTAAACAAATGAGAGCAGTTGCAATATTGCTGCTGAATTGCTCCCATGCGGTTTTCTTTGGACTTAAACAATGAAGGATGGTATGTATGAAGAATCTCCATTGGGGGTCAAAACATCCTTTTTGAAAAGTCAGAATTTGAGAAGATGTGTCATACCCCATTCTGGAAAGGTTATGAAAAATTTCAGTATTAGGCAAAGAACTAATACCATTTTCATCTGCTAAATGGAGATGCCTCCTAACAGATGCCTCAGTAATAGTTATTTTTCTGCCATCAACTGTTGCAATTAACTCTTTGTCTCCATTCTCAAATGTATTGGTAGTAACAGACCGCCAAAACTGTTTGATTTGAGAGACATAGATAGTAGGATCGACTGTAAGAGCGTACCTGATGTGGGTATTGTTTAGAAAATCTATTATCTGGTGGAAGCGTTGACTCCCTTCTGGTTTCTCCAAGAATGCAACCTGGTTATGCGTATCACAAAACTCTAAATTTGCCATGAAAATTGAGTAAATGCTTGATTAGAGTGCTGGGTTATGACTGGACCTACTTCAATTAATTGTTTCTCAAGTTTGAAGAAATGGTATAAATTGTATAAAGAAAGAGAGTTATCCAATTTATGAAACCCTACTCTGTTATAGAGTTTTTTTTTTAAGAGGTAAGTAAAGTAAAGTAATGTAATGTAATGTAAAGAAATAGGGAAGAGCGGAAGTAAAGTTTATAGATTTGTGCATGTTTGTAAAGTAAATGAAAGTAGGTGGCCTCATTTTATACTTTTTATATTTGTGGAATTACTATTATAACCTTGCTCCATAATAAATACACACTAAAGACAAAGGTTCTTTTCGACATTAACTCATTTGATTTTTGTCTTTATTCACTTTACTTCACTATGAAAGTTGGGACAAAGAAAACCAAGAACACACATAAAGTTTCACTCCATTTCATTCCCTTCATCTAAAAAAACTTGAGAACATAGTGTAAATAAAGCGAAGTAATTGACAATAGTTACCCCAACGGTTAGAAATAAACCACGGTTAAAACCCATAAACGGCTACCCATTACCCAGCAGTACAATGTTTTACTCTAGCAGAACAAAAGTTTGCCTAGCAGTAATAACTTTGTGCATCCACTCCATTCTCAGACAATTAATTAAACATCAAATATTTCATTGATATTTTTTAAGGCTACAAGTATATACATCTAATTATCCATCCTAAATACTAAACATACTAAAAAAAAAAAAAAAAAAAAAAAAAAAAAAAAAAAAAACATCATCCTAAACTGCTTCACTCCATTTCACCCCAACTTGTTAGAACCAGAGCTCTCTTCCCTGCTTCCCATCGATTTCTGGCTTTCCTTGAGTCGTTTAAACACAATTTCAAGATCGCTAACCCTCTTTTCTAGATTATAAGGGTCCTGAAACCCATCTTGTTGCTCCCCCTGGTTTTGCAGCACAAACCCATTTTGCTGCTCCACCACAATTTGCTGCTGATCCTCTTCTTTTTGCTGCACCACCTCCTCCTCTTCACCTTCCTCCTCCTCTTCCTCTTCATCTTCTTCCTCCTCCTCCCCGTAGTCACACAATCCCCAAACCTCATCCCAGTAAAAGTCTTGCGCATGCAGCCAGTTCAAAATTTGACCCCTCATCCACGTATCTACCTTCCTATACGACCCATATTCTGCAATGGGTTCATCCCCGAAAGCAATCAACACTGCGTCAAACAGCAAATTGTTGTTTAACACCCACTCGTACTCTTCAGCATCATTTTGAAAGGTAACACTATTTGCTGCCATTGTTGAAGTTTTCTTTGAATTGAAAGGGATATATGTGTTTGTGTGTGTTCTTTGGTATATATATAGGTATAAATAGGCTGGAGAGGTAGATGCCAAGACTTTAGGCGGGAAAATGGATCGACGGCGCCCGCCAAAAGTAAAGTGTCAATTGAAGTTTTACGATTTCCTTTTACCAAGTATTGACTTTCCATGTACAATGAGTTGATGCAACAACAAGTTGTATATCATGCTTTGTGAATAATAAACTTCCAAACTCAATATTTCCAACTATTGATCAAGTGGTGGTTTGGTTTAATTAAGAGTGGCAAGATGTGTAGAAAAAAAAAAAGAATAGTAGTTAAAAAAAAAAAAAAAAAAAAAAAAAAAAAAAAAAAAAAAAAATCTAATGGTGTTGACGTGGCGGTGAAAACCAACTATAGCCGATGGTTCGGGTTCGTGGCGGGTTTTAGTGTACCCGTACCCGAACCCGTTTATAATATACCCGTACCCGCCCCATATCCCACCGGATACCCGTTATCCATCGGTTTTTCGGGTTTCCCCGCGGGTATCGAGGTTATCCGTAATATAATTAAAAGTTAAAGAAAATGAATATCGTATCAAACGATTTAACGCAACATATCGCAACGCAACGTACTCGGCACGATATTCACCAAAAAAATCAAATGCGCAAGAGGTTTCAAAAGTTAATCATTCTCATTTCAAAAGATAATCTCGTTTTAGCCTTTTAAAAGGGTTTGGTATCCTCGTTCGTGTGACGGTAGAGAACACGGACTCACGAGTACTCACTCCAAAAAAACGAATAACCGAATTAATAGTCGAGAAGAGTATTGACAATAACTCGAGTCGAGACGAGATGACGAAAACAAGTCGAAGAGATAACTAACAACAAACATATCAAATAAGATGAGTCGATTGGTAATCGTCTGTATTTTCCCATAATCCCGTTTATTAGTACAAGGTATACTCGTTTTATGATTTAAAACAAGTTTGGACTTACGACAAAATTAATCTTTGGAAATAACAAAATTTCGCCAAGACCCTTTCATTTATCGAACGTTTCCAATTCAAAAGACTTTATTGAAAATCAATTTCCCGAGTAATTTATAATATAACGAGTATTTATATAAACCCTAAACCCTAAAACCTAAACCCTAAACCCTAAACTCTAAACCCTAAACGCTAAACCAATCCGTAACTCAAACAATAACCAAACGAATAGTCCAATAAATCCAAATATGTTAGTGTACGGGTAGCATGTCTCGAATAGTCAAATATCCCTCGTGTGTTCCGTTTTTATCCCAAATGTCACACGAAAGGTTTTCAAAATCGAGATCCTACTTAAGATCCTATGGTAAAGATCCCGATCTTTACCATAGGATCTTAAGTAGGATCTCGATTTTGAAAACCTTTCGTGTGACATTTGGGATAAAAACGGAACACACGAGGGATATTGGACTATTCGAGACATGCTACCCGTACACTAACATATTTGGATTTATTGGACTATTCGTTTGGTTATTGTTTGAGTTACGGATTGGTTTAGCGTTTAGGGTTTAGAGTTTAGGGTTTAGGGTTTAGGTTTTAGGGTTTAGGGTTTATATAAATACTCGTTATATTATAAATTACTCGGGAAATTGATTTTCAATAAAGTCTTTTGAATTGGAAACGTTCGATAAATGAAAGGGTCTTGGCGAAATTTTGTTATTTCCAAAGATTAATTTTGTCGTAAGTCCAAACTTGTTTTAAATCATAAAACGAGTATACCTTGTACTAATAAACGGGATTATGGGAAAATACAGACGATTACCAATCGACTCATCTTATTTGATATGTTTGTTGTTAGTTATCTCTTCGACTTGTTTTCGTCATCTCGTCTCGACTCGAGTTATTGTCAATACTCTTCTCGACTATTAATTCGGTTATTCGTTTTTTTGGAGTGAGTACTCGTGAGTCCGTGTTCTCTACCGTCACACGAACGAGGATACCAAACCCTTTTAAAAGGCTAAAACGAGATTATCTTTTGAAATGAGAATGATTAACTTTTGAAACCTCTTGCGCATTTGATTTTTTTGGTGAATATCGTGCCGAGTACGTTGCGTTGCGATATGTTGCGTTAAATCGTTTGATACGATATTCATTTTCTTTAACTTTTAATTATATTACGGATAACCTCGATACCCGCGGGGAAACCCGAAAAACCGATGGATAACGGGTATCCGGTGGGATATGGGGCGGGTACGGGTATATTATAAACGGGTTCGGGTACGAGTACACTAAAACCCGCCACGAACCCGAACCATCGGCTATAGTTGGTTTTCACCGCCACGTCAACACCATTAGATTTTTTTTTTTTTTTTTTTTTAATTTATTTATTTATTTATTATTATTATTTTTTAACTATTATTATTTTTTTCTTTCTACACAACTTGCCACTCACCAAACCACCGGCCACTTGATCAATAAGTAAAGGGGCAATTAATCCCTTTACCGATCAATTGTAAACAGACAAAAAAGTGAGTAAACCCTAATCAAAACACACATTCTTCTTACTCCCACGGCGGATTCCCACGGGTAACAGTAGGATCCTGGGGCAATTAAACCAAACCACCACTACTTGATCAATAGTAAAGGGCCAATTAATCCCTTTACCGATCAATTGTAAACCGACACAAAAATCAATAAACCCTAATCAAAACACACATTCTTGATTCTTCTTATTCCCACGGCGGATTCCCACGGGTAACAGTAGGATCCTGGGCCACCTTTCATTTCATCTTTGTCTTTTAATTTAGCTAATGGTAATAGTTTGAAAAACAGACGTGGCAAACAAAAACACGCAAACAATGAATCCAAATGACAACAAAGGTATGTTTTTTAATGTTTTCACATATCAGTTGATGATTCATTGTACAATAATTAGTAACAGGCTTTTGATCTATAAATGGTGATGTTTGGGGTTGTTGTTACCGATTCTAATGTAAAGCTGTGTGAATTTATTGTTGAATGTAAAGCTGTGTGAAGTTTTAATTTATTCAAGTTTATGCTTTAACAGGTTCAAAGACAAAAATCCCTTCCAACAAGGTATATACTAAAGTTATGTGTTTGTGGCTAAAGTTGTATACCTTAATTATACCATTAATTAAATTTTTTGAAACAAATGGTATGTTGAACTATTAGGAGGTATGGGAAAACACAGATTGGAAGAGAAAGAGCCCTTTCTATTTCTCTAGCGATGAAGAATCTGGTGATGCTGACATAAAAGGTGTGAATTTATTGTTGAATGTAAAGCTGCTGTGTGAATTTTTAATTTATTCAAGTTTATGCTTTAACAGGTTCAAAGGCAAAAATCCAAACAACAACAAACCCAATCCCGCCGGGGCAGGGTATGGGGGAGGTAGGCTGTAGACAGACCCTACCCCTACCCCAAGGTAAACCCGGGAGTAGAGAGGCTGCTTCCAAAGAGACCTCCGGCACTAGGTCCAAATTCAAAATCATTTCCAACAAGGTATACTAAAGTTGTTATGTGTTTGTGGCTAAAGTTGTATACCTTAATTATACCATTAATTAAATTTTTTGAAACACATATGGTATGTTGAACTATTAGGAGGTATGGGAAAACACAGATTGGAAGAGACAGAGCCCTTTCTATTTCTCTAGCGATGAAGAATCTGCTGATGCTGACACAAAAGGGGTAATAATGGTCCATTTAATAAGTGTTGTTTCGCTACCTTTATCACATTCTCAAGACTTAATCCATTATATATACTCGTTCAACTTGTAGGTAAATGACAAAGATGAATCCTCTTAAGCTACTCCCAAACTTGGGACTACCGTATAATTAAGAAGATGTACCAACCGATGGCCGTGAAGAAGACTTCTCGTACATTAAATGTGTTGAGAATTATGTAAAGGTGGTGGTCATCTCGACTATTATGAACTAGAGGATAATTAGTTTAATATGGTACGTAGTAGCAGTTATGAGTAAGAAGATGTACGTTGTATCAACCGATGGCCGTGAAGAAGACTTCTCGTACATTAAATGTTGGGCCGTGAAGAAGACTTCTCGTACATTAAATGTTGTGTTGAGAATTATGTAGAGGTGGTGATCATCTCGACTATTATGAACTAGAGGATAATTAGTTTAATATGGTACGTAGTAGCAGTTACGAGTAAGAAGATGTTGTATCAACCGATGGCCGTGAAGAAGACTTCTCGTACATTAAATTGTTGAGAATTATGTAAAGGTGGTGATCATCTCGACTATTATGAACTAGAGGATAATTACTTTAATATGGTACGTAGTAGCAGTTCTGATATTTAATTTGGATAAATGTAATTATTAATGGTGCAGTAACTGGTAACTAGTGTAGTTTAACTCTGTATCTATTTTATAACTGTAATGATAGTATTTTGGTTTGTTAAATGGTAGCAATTTGTGTTCTTGATGTGATGATTGCACAGTTAGATTTTATGGTAGCAGTTTCTGTTGTTGATTTGATGATTGCACATATTTATTTAATGGTAGCAGTTTGTGTTCTTCATTTTTCATGTTGGTTTATGATTTAATGGTAGCAGTTTGTGTTAAATGGTGTCAAGTTGTGTTCATGATTTTGGTGTAATTGTGTAAATTTGAGTTCTTGATTTGATATGCAGTTTGTGTTCATGATCTTTGTTCTAGATCTTGGTTCATGATTTGCGATTAAGATAATGAAACTATAACATTTGGAGCCAAAATTTTGATAATGGTAGCAGTTTGTGTTCTTCATTTTTCATGTTGGTTTATGATTTAATGGTAGCAGTTTGTGTTAAATGGTGGCAAGTTGTGTTCATGATTTTGGTGTAATTGTGTAAATTTGAGTTCTTGATTTGATATGCAGTTTGTGTTCATGATCTTTGTTCTAGATCTTGGTTCATGATTTGCGATTAAGATAATGATATATAACATTTGGAGCCAAAATTTTGTTTCAAGTTTATGCTTTACTAAACAGGTTCAAATTTAAGGCAAATTTTTAAAATAATTCAATTGTTATTTTGAAATTAGAATTTGGAGCCAAAATTTTGATCCAAAATTTTGAAATCGCCTAATTAATTTGAAGCGGGTACCAAGAATAAGGTACGATTCATCTTCTTCCTATACCCTCTTTTCTCTCCTAAAAAAAAAAAAAAAAATACTGCCAAGAAAACACAATAATCAATTCTTATATCACCATTACTCTCAAAGCCAGAATCATTTTCTTGTACCCATTGTTACTCAAGAGTCATGGGAATTCAACCCATTGTTGATAATCATCTTTTGCTTCCTGCTGATAATGAACATGATGATAACAACATAGACTATGAATCCGAAAAGTATTCTGATGAGGAAGATCTAGATGCGCCTGGAACCAACCAATCAGATCGGATACTAGCTAAGAGAGGCATGACCAGGCTATTTAAGTTTCGCATGAAATATGGCAACCCTGGTGGAATAAAGCTCAAGGTAACCTTCGATGCATTGAATAGGGTATCAGGGTTACACAGAGCACTGTTTACGAGTTTTTTAGGAGATCTGGTTCGTGAGCATATAGGTTTGAAGAATCTTTCCTGGAGGAATGTGAATAAAGAAGAAAGAGATAAACTATGGACTGACATCACTGTACATATATACTACTGTATTTTTTAACCCAGTACTACATAATTTTATCTATGCAGTTACATTATGTGCAACTAATTAACAACATTGTGTTAATCTTTGCAGCGATATTTTGATGTTGACGTGACATTCAGAAAATTGGTAATGACTCGTCTTGGTAAACTGCTAAGGACTTTCAGAACGAAGCTCAGAGAAGAATACATTTTGCCCCACCTAAATACACCTTCCAAACTGAATGAAGTCCCGGCCAAGTATAGTCGATTTGTGAAATCAGAAGACTGGGTCGAGTTTGTAAACAACACGACCACCGATGAATACAAGGTTTTAATTAGTCATCTTTATTTAAGTCTATATGTCATTTCATAATTTTCAGTTTGCAGCATTACCACATGTAAACGCCTTATGATTTTGTGTTTTTAGAAGATAGCTGATAAAGCTAAAATGTCGCGTTCCAAAAATATTTATCAGCATAAAATGGGACGAGGTGGATATGTTTATTTGAAAGAGAAAATGGTAAGATCACATGTGTATGCACCTTCATATTTTCGTTTATCTTGTTTTAATTAACTTTACATGTGTATGCATTTGATGTTTATTAGATCAAAAATAAAGAGATTGAAGCAGATGAAGAACCCCCGCGTGGTATAATGTGGTTGAAAGGAAGGGTAAACAACGATGGCGAATTTCCAGATGATGAGATCACATCAGTGGGAGATACACTTGTAAGTTTGACTGCAAATTCTATTATTATGCTTATATACCAGCAGGATTAAATGTGTACTAGCAGTAGTAAATTGTGTACTAGCAGTGGTAAACACTAGCCATATTTGTAATTGAAGTTCATGAGCATCACTAACTCCATCTGAGCAGCATTGACACAAATAAGAGCATCAGTTACTCTAACAGCATCCAGAAGACTTTTAATCCCAACATTTCCTATATTTTTTTTTGCAGAAAGAATCTGATGACCAGATCAAGAAATTGTCCAATGGGATTACAGAAACAAAAAGAATACTTACTCAACTGATGGCACAGTTGAGTCAACAAGGGGTGCAGTTAAAATTGTCATCTCAATTGCCAGTAGCCTCAAATGCAAGCCAACAAGGGTCTACAGATTCCCAATCGCAAGGAAATGTGTCTCCAACAAAAGGAGTACCAACAGTATGTATTTCAACATGTTTCTTGTTATTCTTTTGTTTATATAATGTAACGTGTTTTATATATACATATAGGAACCTGCTAAAACTGTCGGACCTGAGAAAAAGCCTAAGTCACGACAAAACGGGCCTCCAGATTCCCAATCAGAACAAAATGTGTCTCCAACACAAGCACTGCCAACAGTATGTATTTCAACATGTTTCTTGTTATTCTTTTGTTTAAATAATTTCTGATATATGTACATGCAAAAATTCTTTTTTTAAGCCATTTAACTGCAAACTGTGGCACTTAAAGAAATCAAATATCGTTGCTTTGGGTACATACATGTGTTTTTTCAACTTACATATATATAATTCTTGATATATAATTCAATGTTTGATACAAGCGTCTTTTGTTACTACAGGTTACACTGCCAACTACAATGCAAAAGAAAAGTGACAACAACTGTGGACCAACAGCACCATCGAAGCGCAAAAGTAATGTCTCTATTGAAGCCCTAAAGCAAGCTATGCCGGCGAAGAGTCAAAAGTCTTTAAATTATGGTACTTGAGAATTTGATTATGTACGACATTACAATTGTATACTCTGTTCAGTTATATACATTCGAGTTTTATTCAATTTCAAATTTCTTTTTGTTTATGATTCTGTTTTATATATATATAATATACTCATTCCAGCAGCACTAGCATAGTACTAGCAGTAGCAACTCTGCTCCAACAGTACTAACTTAAAAATACCAGTACTATGGTCACGCTTATCAACATTATTGGTCACTCTTTGTTTAATTCGATGTGTGACTAAATATTACAAAAGGCCACACAAACATAAAATTCAAGTGGCCATTGGATGATCAATAGTCACACAAAATACAAATTTCTTCACTTTAAACAGCATATGGTCACACTTATTAACACTTTTGGCCACTTTATGCTTAAGTGTATGTGACTAAATACCCAAAACAAACATGCTTTGTGTGACTGAATATTACAAAAGGCCACACAAACTAAAAATTCATGTGACCATTGGATGATCAATAGTCACACAAAATACACATTTTTTCACTTAAAACAGCATATGGTCACACTTATCAACACTTTTGGCCACTTTATGCTTAATTGTATGTGACTAAATACCCAAAACAAACATGCTTTGTGTGACTAAATATTACAAAAGGCCACACAAACTAAATATTCATGTGACCATTGGATGATCAATAGTCACACAAAATACACATTTCTTCACTTAAAACAGCATATGGTCACACTTATTAACACTTTTGGCCACTTTATGCTTAATTGTATGTGACTAAATACCCAAAACAAACATGCTTTGTGTGACTAAATATTACAAAAGGCCACACAAACTAAGAATTCATGTGACCATTGGATGATCAATAGTCACACAAAATACACATTTCTTCACTTAAAACAGCATATGGTCACACTTATTAACACTTTTGGCCACTTTATGCTTAATTGTATGTGACTAAATACCCAAAACAAACATGCTTTGTGTGGCTAAATATTACAAAAGGCCACACAAACTAAGAATTCATGTGACCATTGGATGATCAATAGTCACACAAAATACACATTTTTTCACTTAAAACAGCATATGGTCACACTTATCAACACTTTTGGCCACTTTATGCTTAATTGTATGTGACTAAATAACCAAAACAAAGATGCTTTGTGTGACTAAATATTACAAAAGGCCACACAAACATAAAATTCATGTGGCCATTGGATGATCAATAGTCACACAAAATACACATTTCTTCACTAAAAACAGCATATGGTCACACTTATTAACACTTTTGGCCACTTTATGCTTAATTGTATGTGACTATATACCGAAAACAAACATGCTTTGTGTGACTAAATATTACAAAAGGCCACACAAACTAAGAATTCATGTGACCATTGGATGATCAATAGTCACACAAAATACACATTTCTTCACTTAAAACAGCATATGGTCACACTTATTAACACTTTTGGCCACTTTATGCTTAATTGTATGTGACTATATACCGAAAACAAACATGCTTTGTGTGACTAAATATTACAAAAGGCCACACAAACTAAGAATTCATGTGACCATTGGATGATCAATAGTCACACAAAATACACATTTCTTCACTTAAAACAGCATATGGTCACACTTATTAACACTTTTGGCCACTTTATGCTTAATTGTATGTGACTAAATACCCAAAGCAAACATGCTTTGTGTGACTAAATATTACAAAAGGCCACACAAACTAAGAATTCATGTGACCATTGGATGATCAATAGTACACATTTCTTCACTTTAAATAGCATATGGTCACACTTATTAACACTTTTGGCCACTGTTTTTTAAATTGTATGTGACTAACTTGAAAAAAACAACACACGATGTGTGACTAAATCATCACAAACGTCACATTTATTATATTTTCGTGTGGCCATAGGATGGGAAATAGTCACACATACTGATGAATCCAACAAAACTTGTGCCTAATTAGTCACACATATTCGGGTTTTGGTCACTCTTTTTCGATGAAAACGGCCACAAACTAAACAATGTGACTATATGATACCTACGGTGGCGCGACTTTTTGTCACACACACCCAAAAAAACGTGTGTGACTATATGCATATAGTCACGCATTTCCAGTGTGACGATAGCAGAATCTGTACCAGTGTTCACATCAGTCTTATATAACCCTTGAAACCTTAAACCCGAATAAAAGTCCTCTTTGATGTTTACGCTTGGTGCTTACGCCACGTCGGTTGAGTTTTGTTTCTTGTACAAGCCTATGGTAATATTTAGATCATGTCTGAGCAATAAGTGTGATTTTCTTCTATATCCAATCACAAAACAAATGAGTGTTGAGTGAATCATACTTCATTTTCCTTTCGTGAGGTGTCTTAATATGTTATCAGGCAAGAGAATCATTAAGGTATTGTCAAACATCTCATCTTTTCATTTATAAGCCTAAATAGTTGGATCTTATCTTGTATTTGTGCTTGATAGATTTGCATCTCATTTTTATCATATGGATTTATTTCTTAAAAGCTAGATTTGCTTGGGGGCAAGCAAAGTGTAAGTGTGGGGGATTTGATAACGCTCAAATCTAACATGTTTTAGTCGCGTTATTTCTATATTTATGCATTGTATTTGGTTGAATTTATGAACATATTATGCTTAAAAAGTGCAAAAGATGTATTTTAGTTCAGGTTCAATTGAGTTCAAGGAAAAGCTTAAAAGATGTGGAAAAGTTGTCAAATCAAGAGCCTGTGCACAAATGTAGGAATCGTCTCACAATACAAGCTTTGGAAGGATTGATAAAGATGGAGAATCAAGATTACAATGGTTTTTAAGTTGAAGAAAAGTTCATGAAAAGATAAATGTTAAAGATCATATTCTAAACCCTAGGTTTCTATCTCATGCCTAAGGTTTAAGAATTCACTTCCATGCCTAAGGTTTAGTATCCAAACCTTAGGTCCAGCAATATTAAAGACTTCTAAGTTGCATTAAAAGGAGAGTTAAGTGCCATTATTCATCTATTAACTCAACTCCATCATTATGACACTTGGAGCCCAAGATGTATGCTTGTTGGCCAAGGGTAATCTCCTTACATAAGGATAGAAAAACAAAGAGAGAGACACAAGAATATACAAAACTACAACAAAAATCTGTCACAATTTTCTCTTATATTTGGGGCGACAAGAGGAAGAAAAACGCAGGAAAAGGAAGCTAAAAATCGTACCAATCATAACTTCAATTACGCCAGGATCATTGTTGATCATTTCACAAGTGTTCTTCATTACTTGTAATCATCATTACAACATTTTGTAAGACTATTCAATCATGTTTACTAGTGATAAATTTCTTATGGTTATTACTTTGTTTACCATGAGTGGCTAAGTGCCTTATGCACTTGCCTAGATGATGTTTGATTTATGATTCATTTGATTGATTATGACTTATTGGTTCTAACACAAAAGAAAATTTAACACTAAGAACGAATTGTGCTATCTTGAGTTTTCTCCACCAAAGGGTTGTTAAGTTTGGGTAATTTCTAATGATGTATTGGGTTGAAAAAGACATTGTTAGTAAATTAGTTGTAAACCTTTGTCTATGAGGGTTTTACCTTATGTATTGACCATTTCATAAGAAACTTAATTTAACTTGGGAAACTAAATAGTGTGGTTGTTAATTATTTGTGAAACGAAAGCGAATCGGGTAATTGAGTTGTGTTAATCTTGGATTGATCAATTTTGAAATATTGTTTTTTATAATCTCTAAATCTTGACGAGGATTGAAAGTGTGGGAAACAATATAATTAGTACACCACTAATCGAATTGGAACACCATCTAATTTGTTGATCATCATCAAATGAAACCAATGTCATAATCATGTCAAAGGAATTGTGCAAATTAGTCTAGGCAAGTGTATTCTTTTAATTATTGAATTTACATTATTTTCATTTGCTTGCTAATTAGAATCGATAAGTTGGATTGCTCTTTATTCACAAAAACTTACATCATACAAACAAAACAAATCCTAGTGAACGACCTCGGCTTACCTCAATTATCTCTTACTACACACGGACGAGTATACTTGCTCGTATGTGTTTCGTTTGAATCATTGGTAAATCGTATTAAAAATTTTAAAACTTGGACTCCTAACGGGTATATCCCTTGAAACACATCACTGTCCCATCAGCATCCAACTTGTTCTTCCAGATCCATTTTAGGCCGACAACGTAAACTCCAGCTGGTGTTTCTACCAATTCCCAAACTTACAGACGCTTGAACTGATCAAGTTCTTCTTGTGTTGACTCAATCCAATTTTCATAAATGAGAGCTTCTTTGATGTTTTTCGGTTCTGTTTGGCAAACGGTGAGTGCATAAATACAAGTTTCACCGTCTGTTTGGAGTCTCTTGTGTGTCATGACCGGATTGTCTGGATTACCAATCACGTTTACTAAAGGGTGATCCTTAGTCCACTTGTGGGTTGAAGGGTAGTGTTGAAAATTTTGGTGCATGTTTGACGGATCCAAGTTGCTCGTTGAAGACTCGGTAGTATCTGGAATGGTGGGAGCCAGAGCAAATGGATTGAAAAGTGCGTTTCCGTCAAAATTTGAGGGTGTGGGTACTTCAGGAGGTGTAGGAGGATCTTCAGCTACAGTCTCAGTGTTAGAAGCTGATTGATCGACTGATGATGATGGTTCCGTAGGAGGTGCGTCTTGACCAACTGTGGTAGAAGTCGTTGCTGTAGGAACAGGTTCCTGTACGTGAACAAGGTTTACAGCAGAACTGGTGGACTCGTCAGGAGTACGACTAAGGAACGAGTCATCAAATAGTGGAGCAAACAAATCTTCTAAGTCCTTGCGGTTGAGAGATAGTGGTGCAGCTGAATGATCAGTAAAGTTCAGACGGTTAGTTTTGGGTCCTAAGCTGTTTTGCTCAGAAGCCATTTCCGTAAGTTCATCGAAATGAGCGTGTATTGTCTCTTGTATTTTTCGAGTTCGACGGTTCCAGATACGAAATCCTTTGGAATTCTCACAATATCCAACAAAGATGCCAATATCAACTTTGGCTTTCAACTTTCCAAGGTCATCACGATCATTCTTTGGGTAACAGAGAGCCCCAAATACATGAAAGTAATTGATGTTTGGTTTGCATTTGTGAACAAGTTCATATGGGGTTTTGTTGTGCCTTTTGGTGATCATACAACGGTTTTGGGTGTAGCAGGCGGTAGATACAGCTTCAGCCCATAGGTAATCTGGCAATTGAGCATTAATTAACATCGTTCTTGCAGCTTCGACTAACGTTCTGTTTCATCTTTCAACCACTCCATTCTGTTCTGGGCTGCGTGGAATAGATGTTTGTTGTTCAATCCCTACTTTCTCAAAATACTCATGAAGAGTGTGGTTCTTGAATTCAGTTCCGTTATCTGTTCTGATTATTCGAACGGTGTTGCGGAGCTGAACCTGAATTTTGGTGAGAAAGGTGATGATCATCGAAGGAGCTTGATCTTTGGTGCGAAGAAAGTAGACCCAAGTCCATCGTGAGAAGTCATCAACGATTACCAGTATGTAACGCTTTTCGTTGATTGTTTGTACTCGCATCGGGCCACACAAATCCATATGCAAAAGTTGGAGAACATGATCAATATTGTGCTCTGTTTTAGGAGGAAAATGAGCACGTGTATTCTTCCCTTGTTCACATGCTGGACACAGGTGATCTTTGGTATATCGAAACCTGGGAAGACCGTCGACTAAATTTTTACGAGCGAGCTCGGTCATTGTATTGAAATTCAAGTGAGAGAAATGTTTATGTCATAACCAAGCTTTTGTAGATTGTGCCTTAGAGAGCAGGCAAATTGGTGATGAAGCGGTCATGTCTGACAAGGAAATGGTTTACAGATTCGTTCCGCATTTTCCTGTCATGAGATCGTTGCCATGTAGATCTCTAACAAAGCAGGATTTCCCCCTAAATGCAAAATCCAAGGCACCATCACAAAACTGTCCTACGGAGAAGAGGTTATGTCCAAGACCTTCAACGTAGTATACACGGCTTATCTCGATGTTCCTGTTGACATAGTCCCCATAGCCCATAATAGCGGCAAAATGATCATTCCTGAATCTGACAGTTCCTATGAACATTGTGACAAAGTTTACTAGAAGATTTAGGTTGCCTGTCATGTTTCGGGAACACCCGCTATCAACAATCCAAAGTACGATTTGAACCACCTGCATCACAAGAAGACAATGCAAATGGAGAGACGGTAACGGAGGAACCCGTTGGGTTAGCAGCACAATTATTAAGCTTCTTTGGTAACCAAGTAAAACTATGTTTATTCTGAAGCCAACGTTGCCAATTCCAACTAGATTCTGCTTTCTTCCTAGTAAAGGCACTAGTTGTTTGGATTGTTCTAGGAGCAACTATGGTCTTGTCTACGGTAGTCTTAGAAACTACTTTTGGCGGTTTTCCTAAGATTGATTTGGCAGCGGTAGTGAGCCTAGAAGAAATGCCAGTTGTACGTTTCTGCTTACGAGACAAAAGGGTATATGCAACACAATTTTTATGATTACCAGACAAAACACTTGTACGACAAAACACACAATAAGTATCAATAAGAACATCATTCGAAACATTCAAAGTATCAGCATTCGTTACATCAGAATTAGAATTACACGTTTTAAATCTTGATTCTACTTTAGATATAACTTGCTTTTTATTCAAATTCCTAGTGTGAACTTCTACTTCTTGATCTTTAGGGGAGCTGCTCTTAGGTTTCCAAGCACTAGTCTTCATGGTAGTCTTGGATCTGCTAACCTTAGGAGAGGGGCCTAGTCCTGTAGAAGTCGAAGTATGCACATTAGTGTTCTGGGAAGATGCTTTCTTAGGTATCTCGTCTACTTTATACATGTCTGGTTTAATCACTTTCTTGTTTACAGTTTTCCCTTTGTCAAGTGCTTTCAGTTTCTCTCTCAATTCAATGATGATGTGTTTTTGCTGTTGAATCTTGGAGTCTAACTCTCGGTTTAGTCGAACGGTGTCATTTCTGTTTTTACAAACTTTATCAATGTCCTTTTCATACCCTGAAATTTGTTGTTTTAAAACAGCATTTTCTTTTTCAATTAAATTTTCAGAAGCATGACTGTTTTGAAAGGACACCAAGTCTTTTTGGTTTTGTAATTTTAACTCAAAGGCAAGACTCTAATTTTCACACCATTGCAGCCTTTGTGTGAGTTGGCTAATTTCTTTTGAAAAATTGGTTTGCACATCATCATTGATTTTGCGAAGTCTCTCATTTCCCCATTTTAAATTATCTATCTCTAATCTCAACAACTCAAAATCAACAGAATGAGCATCAACAGTGTGGAAACTTGTTTTAAACCTGATTGCATCTACTAAAACAAGTTACGTGATCGTTTATGGACTCTAGGTTGTTACACCTTTGATCTAAGATTAACTATGAAAAGCATGATGATAATATTGGCGGAATATTCAAATGAAAGAATACAATACTATCACAACAAGGTTTTGCCAAAATTTCTTTTGTTATTAAACTTAAGCCCCAATGCTACTTGATCAATTATAGCACGGTTACACTCTAACAGGAATCGAAGATCCTTGAGGCTAAACAAACCTAACAACATCAGACCCTATGTCTGATGTTCATCAGACCCCATGTCTGATGTTCCCACACACACTCTTTAAGTGCTTTACATTTTAACACAACTTTGTGTTGTTGTAATTTGAGAGTACGAAGCACTTTGGTGTTGATTGTTCAATCACAACCAAGACACACTTTTGATGTTCACTTTGTTTCACTGTGAAGCATACTTTTATCTAAGGGTGTGATCTCCTTTTTATAGTATAAAGGAGATCATTACAAAGTTTGATAAGTCTTAGTCTACTACTTGCTTTATGTGTCAGTCATTAAGATACAACATGTATCTTGTTTTACAACTTTGTTGACTGAGAACATATCTAGATATTATCTACTTGATATACTTGACTCAAATACAAAATATCTTTTTCATCCTTATCCATCCAGCAGCAGTAATGACTCACTGATCAGCAGCAGCTCGTTTGCACTATCGGCAGGAACAGATACACTATCGGCAGGAACAGTACACTACCAGCAGGAACAGTTACACTATCGGCAGGAACAGATACACTATCGGCAGGAACAGTTCTGTTTTCAGAATATGTTTTGTACCAGCAGCAGTATCTACTCAGCGTATTTTGCTTATCATTTCAGTATTTCTTCATGTTTCATTCTTCTTGTTTTGTACCATCAAATCTATGAAAATATAATTCCCAACAATCTTCCCCTATTTGATGATTACAAAACAAATACGTTCTTGTACGAATTTCCCTAGACGAAGTAGAGAAATTGAGATAATTAAATCTCACCATGAATGAAACTATACTGTCTTCCCCTTAATCTATGCTATCCACCACTTCACTTCCCCTTTTTGTTATCAACAAATAGAAAAAGTATACAAATATGATTTTTACAACTACAAACTAATACTAATCAATAGTAGTAAGAATCAATAACTTTCCCTTGTGGTGTTGCACAAATACAATAAATGGTTATACATCTAAACATTTAAGCTTCCCCTGAAACCCATATGTTAACCATTCGAATCTCCATTTCTGTAGGCTTTTATGATTGATGAAGAAAAACCAACCATTACCAACTTGTTGATGAAGCTGAATAAACCATCCTTGTGTCCTATATCTTGTACTAAAACTGACTTCAAACGTATACCCATGTATAGGGAGACCTCAATCTCTTGACAATAAACTCATCTTCTATGAGACACTGAGCACTACAACGTTACTCCTTTAAGTGTTTGTCAATTCGTAGTCATATAAAATTGCAGCACAAACAAGTTATCTTTTCTGCCAAAGATATGATAAAACACAATTTTGAAAAATTCAACCTCAACTTCAAATAAGCAACAAATGACCTTTTTCACCAATAATAATTTGATAAACAAGCCTTTAATCTTTTAAGAACCTAAACCAACTTTCTTCTGTGTGGTTCTTCCCCTTTGTGTGTGTACTTTGAAAGAAAACCAAAAATTCGACCATACCTCAACTGTTTCTGCAGCAGTTTTCAACGATGCATATCTTGCAACCTAAGGCTCAGATTGAAGATCCCTCTAGTGAGAATCTACCTTGATATACCAAGAACCTTCAACAAAAATTTCAGCCCGATCCAACGGTTAACGAAGGAGTTATAGCCTTTGCAAAACTGCTCTGCAGAAAGTTGTGAAAAATTAAGCAAAAACGAATTTTTCTTCTTTCTTTAGCTAAAACCTTTTCTTTTCCTAGATCCAGAGCCCCCCGCTCTGATACCAACTGTGGAAACTTGTTTTAGACCGACTTACATCTACTAAAACAAGTTACGTGATCGTTTATGGACTCTAGGTTGTTACACCTTTGATCTAGGATTAACTATGAAAAGCATGATGATAATATTGGCGGAATATTCAAATGAAAGAATACAATACTATCACAACAAGGTTTTGCCAAACTTTCTTTTGTTATTAAACTTAAGCCCCAATGCTACTTGATCAATTATAGCACGGTTACACTCTAACAGGAATCGAAGATCCTTGAGGCTAAACAAACCTAACAACATCAGACCCTATGTCTGATGTTCATCAGACCCCATGTCTGATGTTCCCACACACACTCTTTAAGTGCTTTACATTTTAACACAACTTTGTGTTGTTGTAATTTGAGAGTACGAAGCACTTTGGTGTTGATTGTTCAATCACAACCAAGACACACTTTTGATGTTCACTTTGTTTCACTATGAAGCATACTTTTATCTAAGGGTGTGATCTCCTTTTTATAGTATAAAGGAGATCATTACAAAGTTTGATAAGTCTTAGTCTACTACTTGCTTTATGTGTCAGTCATTAAGATACAACATGTATCTTGTTTTACAACTTTGTTGACTGAGAACATATCTAGATATTATCTACTTGATATACTTGACTCAAATACAAAATATCTTTTTCATCCTTATCCATCCAGCAGCAGTAATGACTCACTGATCAGCAGCAGCTCGTTTGCACTATCGGCAGGAACAGTACACTACCAACAGGAACAGTTACACTATCGGCAGGAACAGACCAGCAGGAACAGATACACTATCGGTAGGAACAGTTCTGTTTTCAGAATATGTTTTGTACCAGCAGCAGTATCTACTCAGCGTATTTTGCTTATCATTTCAGTATTTCTTCATGTTTTATTCTTCTTGTTTTGTACCATCAAATCTATGAAAATATAATTCCCAACAAACAGTCATATCATTACACGCCACAAAAATAGAATTCATAATCACAGAAATAACATCAAAACATAGAACATTCACCAAAAGTCGATCTGCTTCATCTTTCAAAACTTTATTTTCACATGTTTGGTCTGAGATCTTATTTTCAGTTGCCTCGAAAATTTTCATCATGGATGCAACTTCCGATTGAAGTTTCTGTTCCCAATGTGTAGCACAAATTCACAGGTGTTGAACGTGTGGCAAAAATTGTTGTTGAAAAACTTCTCTCTTTTCCTTTTCATAAGGAGAAAGAAAAGTAGAGACTTTTATTTCTGAGTTTCGACCAATTGCGTCTTCCAAAAATTTTATGTCTTTCATAAAAGTATTAAAATATCGAAGGACACGACATTGTTTTGGTAATGGGGCAATTACACCTGGAGTTGGTAAAGGGCCATTTACTTGTGCTACTTTGGTAACAGGGCCTACCTCAGAAGATGCATTCACTTCATTTAAAGACCATGTTGGTTCTGATTTTTCCTGTTGCGGGACAAAGGTGTCGCTAATATGAGGTACCCGAAAATAGTCATATTGTTTATGAAAGTGGACTTGACTCATTTTAGATCTACTTTCGTCCTCCTGTTCTATTTCCTCTTCACAATTGTAAACAACAACATGCATGAAAGAATCATCAAACAAATGTTCTGCACTGTATAACTTCGGATTTTCTTTGAGTGCTTTATGTAAAAAACTTGGTTTGTCACTTCCAATAGCAAAGCCATATCCTTTGGGATTTGGTTTTACCGTTAATTTTTGAATGGTTGTTATTAATTCACCAGTTTTATACACAACGTTTTGAAATTCTTTAAGTTTGGATTCCAACGCAAGAATTTCCTCAAGATACGAATCAATTCATTTCCTAGAACTTTGTCGGTGTTCAGAAAAGTCATTTTGACAAGTGGACAACTCTGTTTTTGTTGTAATAAGATCAGAGTGTAGATTGTCAACTTGTTTTTGAAAATCTAATTTCTCTTGTTCATTTTCTAAAATTAATTCATGTTTGGAAATGGTTAATTCACGTACTTGATGTTCTAAATCTTGTGTTTTCACATAAGATTGTTGGAATGCAGCCTTAAAACTTTTCTCTCATTGTTCTTTAGTTTCATAGTTCGAAAGTTGAAACTTGTAGCACTCAAGATCCTTAGTTAACAATGCGACTTTTGCTTTTAGATTTCTGTTTATTTCATTGCACTTATCAATTTGGGATTTCTGTGCATCTAACTGTGTTTGGGTGGTCAAAAGTAAGGTCATGAGCTCTGAATCTGGATCAGTCAAAAGATTATCTTGTTCATATTGATCATTATCATCATCAGAAAAAGGATCATCAAATGAAACAACGGGGTTAATTTGATCATCATCAAATGTAACGATGGTGTTTATTTGTTCACCGACTTGAGAGGATAATGATGAATCATTGTAACCAAGATTTTCTTCACCTGATGCAGATGCAGAGGGTGATATAATTTCATCAATGAGACATTTCGAATTTTGTACCTGAGACAAGCCATCGGTATCATAAACCGGGCCTGTTTCACCCATGTTTATTTCCTGCATGTTAGCCATCAACATCACGGCTGCTTCTAGATCCTCCATGTCATCATCTGAGTAAGCATCAGCCATGAAACTTTGCTCCTTCTCTGTAAGAGTGCCTCCAGCTTCATCTTTGAGAGCAAGAAGAAGAGCTTCCTTGTGATATGCACTTCCTCTGGTTCTTGGCTTGGGGCAAGCATTGGCTAGGTGACCTTTTCCTCCACAGTTGTAGCATTTAACCATGGTGTTTCCAATCCCAGTATTCCATGTGTCAACAATTTCTGCCCTCCTTTTTGTGTTACCAGTGCTGTTTCGGTTACTTCCAGCTGAATTGAACCTCTGTCCACCTGAATTACCCATGTAGCTACCCGAACTAGATCTCCTAGAAGCTCGGTTTTGTATTTCAACTCTGCCATCATGAACAACTGCCTGATTTCGAGTGTTGGAAGAAGACCTCAGACGGTTGTTGGATTTGTTTGAAAATTTGCTGAAAGCTTTGGCAATCAAAAAAATCCTTCGTTCAATGATTTAAACGCGTCGTCGTCATCACTATTAACATCATATGAAACTAGTTGTTTATCAGCTTGTTGTGGTGAAGCTTCGTATGGAACGAGTTGGTTAGATGAGGTTTGTATGGGATGATTTGCAGGATGTTGTGGTTGGACAAAATTCTGACCTGGTTGTGGAGCAAAGTGAGACTGAGCCATCAAAGCGAGTAAATTTGGAGTTGATGATAGTGAGTAACCTCCACGAGCTGCTCTGTCTTTGTCAACCTCTGATTGGTGATGCTTCAAATAGTCATACAACAACCCACAAGTGGCGTTGTGTAGATTCTTAGCCTGTCGAACAAAGGTTACATACTTCTGCCAATCAGGTCCGAGACAACTGAGGAACTTGGTATTCACTGCAATCTTTGGTAGTGCAATGTTGTGACGATCCAAGTCATTGATGATATTAGTAAATCTATGGTAGTAAGACTCCAAATATTCCCCAGCTTCAATCATAAACATCGTATATTCCATGTAAAGCTTAGATTCCATATCCTCTTTGTTTAACTCCATTCCTTCCATTAGCAGATGTACATGTTCCCGCATGTCTTTTGCAGTCTTCTATGCATTGATACTTTGAAAGATAGGATTCGGTATTCCTCGAAGTATGTAAGACATGGCCAATTCATTTGCCTCTTGCTGATGTAGTTGTTCTGTTGTAAGCTGAGCAACTAGAGTAGGAATTGTAGTTGCTGCTCTTGGAGGAGTTGCATTGGGATCTCCAGGAACCGTTGTGGTGGGTACAGGATATGGTCCTTCAATAATCACCTTTTTCAAATACTTTCCATAGGGTTTCTTGAGTTCAACGAACCGAAGAAAACGACTTAACCATTGCACGTAATTACCTGGAGTGAGCATTGGTGGTGTATCTAGAGATCGTGCTTCGTGTCTGGATTATTGACTACTGATTGCTTGGTATATTTGGTCAAACCAGTGAGGTTGTTTGGGTGGAAGTTGATAAGTCGGCATTGGTTGTTGTGGAAATTGTGGTTGTTGAGGAGCTGGTTGTTGAGGGAAAAACTGATGTTGTTGCACGAATGCTTGTTGTTGTTGATACTGTGGTTGAGGATGCTGTGGTTGATGGTACTGTTGTTGATTCGGTTGTTGCTGTTGATACTGTTGTTCTTGATTTTGAAAGTAGTTATAGTATGGTGGTTGAGACATTTTGTTGTAACCTGTGGATGTTGGATCGTTTCAAGGAAATAGGAGTTGTGTTCGTTAGATATTAAGTGTGCACAAAATGTTTCCTAACTCGGAAAGTTTCAAACGTTGCTCGGTAATAATAGAAGCTTGGTTCCTTACTCGGAGGATTCACAAAGAAATTCCTAACTCGGAATGCTTGTGAATAACTAACTTGGAAGATTTAACGTTTCATAACTCGGAAAAATTTAGAATGTTCCTAACTCGGAAAATTTGAAATGTTCCTAACTAGGAAGATTTAAAATGTTCCTAACTCGGAAGATTTGAAATTTTCTTAACTTGGAAGATTTGAAATTTTCCTAACCCGGAAATGTTGAATCTTACTTTGAAATTGCAAGAGCTAACTCGGAAAAACTTTCCTTGATTCAAACTTTCCTAACTCGAAAATTGTAGCACTAAGTCGGTAATTTTCCTAACTCGGAAAATTATTCCTTGATTGAAAATTTCCTAACTCGAAAATTCAATGCACCGACTTGGTAATTTTCCTAACTCGAAAAATTGTTTGTTTACTTGGAATTTTTCCTAACTCGACAATTTTCCTTACTCGGAATTTTTCCTAACTCGGAAAAATTCTTGGTGAACAGTAACGAGATAGAAAATAATTTCCTAAATCCTTGTTTAGCTCTAATGCCACTGTTAGGTCTTTATTTAATCACACACGGTTACTAGAATGTAGAGAGAGATTTAGAGAGAGAGAGAGATGTAGGTTAAACACAAATATAATGAGAAAATGAATGAACTATTAACCAACACCCCTTCCCTTCAATGGGAGGGGTATTTATAGAGTGACAAACAGAATGAGGCGCAGCCCAATAGGAGAAAACATAAAAGCCCACGGCCCATGGGCCTTCTACACAGGCCGTATAATACTAACAAACATAAAGGCCTAAGCAACCTTTTACACAATATGATCAATACATTAATTATCTAAGACGTGTTCCCAACAGTATATAATCAGTGCAATTAAATAGAGTTCTGAATAGGTACTGATTATCGCGCATTTGAAATTAATTTCTGAATAGGATACTGATTACCGCGCATTTGAATACATAAATGATGGCAATAAACTGTGAGTAGCATGTAATCATACAGGCAAGTGAACAGGAAATCATATAGCCTCTGATGCCAGAAGGAGGACTACCTGAAATCACACATGAAGATGCCCACGTGTTCACTGGAAGAGTAGGAGAGTGACTCCCAGATGGTGTATCTGCAGCCAGAAAAGAAATGAGTTACCGTACGCGTTCCCCATCACACATCTGATGCATTGTGATGATGCTCAAATTGTGCATGTTTTTAGTAGCGTTATTCATGTTTTTATGTATGTTATTTGGTTTTATTTATATACTTTTGTTACTAAATCGTACCAAAGTGTGTTTGCAAAGTATATGTGACCAAAAACAGGAAAAAGTAAGAAAAGGATGAGAAAAATGAGAAAGAAGGAAATATTTATGAAAGTGCGAAGATTCTTATGCCAAGACCCAATCAAAAAGGCATTTCAAAGAATGAAGGTCCAAGTATTCATGTTGATAAGCTTCAAAGATGTAGAAAAGATCAAGTTAGGATGAAGAACCAAAGACCAAAAAGTAAGAAACAAGCCAAGACGACAAAAGTCCAAAAAGTCCCAAACAGCAACCATCCATCCGATCAGTCGCCGTCCGCAACCGAATCGGATGGAGGCAATTCCGGAGACCAACCGATCGGTTGGCCATATTACCGATCGGTTGGAAGCCTGCTGATTTACCAAAACTTCATCATTAAGTTTTGTCTCTTCATATATCCGGTTCTAAGGCCTTCTAATAACGATTCTAGGCTCTTCTAAACTACTTGGAGGACAAGAGAAGCATTAATGAACCAAGACCCTTGGGAGGAGTATTAATAGGATCATTTGTGGAGTATTAAGTGTGCTTTTCTTAATCAATAAACTCGTCCTTAGAAGTCCAGGAAACTTTGGAGGATCAAGAAGTCATTATTTGGAGGTCAAAACATCAAGAAGTCAACACCAATACTTTGGGTATCATTACCATATCATTTGTAATCTATTTCCAATCATTGTAAGACTTTCAATTATGGTTTCTAATGTTCAAAGTTCTGAGATTATGTTCATGTTTGCTATGAGTGGCTAGTGCCTTTGTGCACTTGCTTAGATGATGTGTATTACTTATTGATTTGCGTATGATTGTGATGACATGTTTTAATTCAATTTCAAGTTGATTCTAAGATCCAATCGTGATTAAGTTTCGTAGTGACATTTGTTGAATCAAGTTTAACTAGTTGCTAATTATCTTAAGGGTCGAAAGAACTATTGTTATTCAACTAGTTATAATCATTTGTCTATGAATGATTGTTTTTACCCATTATTCTTGATTAAACAAAGAAAGTTAATTGTAGTTGTAATGAGAATGCTTTTGTCTATCAAAAATAGGATTGATGGTAAACCATTTCAAGGGTCGAAAGATTAATATTGTGACCTTTTGTCTATGATCGGTTACCTTTTGTATTGACCATTTCCTAAGCTATTTGATAAAGCAAAAGTAGATTTTTGTGTTTAAGGTATACCAACTTATGAACCTTGAATTGATCTTGAATTGAGTGGTTAAACATAATGCTTGTTTTTATGAACTAAAATCTTGACGAAGGTTTAATTTGTAGAAACAATAGATTAGTTCACCAAACTAATTGTATGAACACTCAATCAACCGGAATAGAACCAATTTCACCTTTTTTAGATCCCGAACGTTTAGTCCGAAGGCCAAGAAGAAAAAGAAAACCATTTGTTTCATTAGCCAATCGTGTACCAAGAGTACGAAACCCACCATTTGATAACCTTTTTGAAGCCAAAGTCGTTTATAAGCCATTTACCGATCAACCTTTTCCCATGGCTGACGATAGACCCATGTGGGAAGTCAACCGAACTGTAGCACCCACTCCTGGAGCTGCTATTGTTGCTGTCAACCTAGGTGACAATTTCACCGTGATAGGTCACCATCTTTCTATGATCAAAGACCGTCAATTCGATGGGCGTTCGAGGGCCGATCCTCACAAACACGTTGCCGAATTCATCGAAATTTGTGGCATGTTCCGATATGGCGACACCAATGTGGATGCCATTAAACTCAAACTTTTTCCATCATCACTTGCTGGAGATGCAAAAGTGTGGTATAATGAATTAACCCAGGAACTATCAATACTTGGGAGGAGATGAGGCAAGCTTTTGTAAGCCGATTCTTTCCACCTGCCATGTTTGATCGACTCATGGGAGAAATTCATGATTTCACACAAAACCCTAACGAATCACTCGTCGAAGCCTGGCTTCGTATGAAAGATTTACTTCATAGTTGTCATGGACATGGTTTAGGACGAGGAACCATTATCCAAATCTTCTACCATGGACTAGATGAAGCATCTCAAGGAATTCTTGATGCCGGAGGAATTTTTCTTTATAAAACTCCAAACCAGGCATACCAATTGCTAGAAGACCGAGTTCTTCTCAAACTCGACTGGTCAAAAGATGCCAAAACCAAACCCTTACGAAAAACCGTTGCTTTTTCTGAAAGTTCCGATACCTCTAAACTCATGGAGAAAATGGAAACATTGACTTCCAAAATCGACTCGCAATACAAAGATCTTAAAGGAGAAATGAAAGAAATGCGAGACGGTTGTAACAACTGTGGAGGTAATCACCCATCATCAGAATGTGACGACCAACCAATGGACCAACCCAAAGAAGGAGAAGCCAATTATGTCCAAGGAGGATACCGTGGAGGCGGTTATCGTAGAAATTATTACGAACGAAATTCTGTAAATTGGAAAGATCGCCAACCAAGGGATAACAACCGTGATTCTCAACCACGAGTAGACAATCAAAATCCACAAACCTCTGACAAAAAAATGGAAGAATCCGATTTTGAGAAAATGATGAGAGAATTCGTAACTGCTAAAAAATCAACCAATGAGTTCGTCAAGAACCAATTTTTCAATCTCAAAACCAAAGTTGAGCAAGGTCAGAAAAATCATCAAGCATCTATTCAAGATCTTGAAAACAAATTTGGTAGACTTTCTGATCAAATTTCTTCCCGACCATCTCGATCGTTGCCAAGTAATACCCAAACCAACCCTAAGCCAACATCATCTGGATCGAACGATAAAACTTATCGTCCACCACAGACTCGAAATGAGCATATCAATGCTGTATTCACAAGAAGTGGTCTTTCTTATGATCCACCACCCAATCCAAATGATACCACGATCATCGATGATGATAGTGAGCAGGAAGAAGAAGCCAAAAAGGAAAATACCACAAAAAACACCACCTAAACCCATCCCACCAGTTAAGGCGTATACACCAAAAATTCCATATCATCAAAGCCTTAAGAAAGAAAAAAAATGGAAGAACGTTACAAGAAGTTTGTTGAAATAATCGAAGAAGTTAGACTCAATGTTCCCCTCGTTGATGTTTTAGCTGGAATGCCCAATTCTGGGAAATTTTTGAAAGAACTTCTTAATAACAAAAACAAGTTGGAGCAAATATCCGCTACCTTTCTGAATGAAGAATGTTCAGCCATTGTTCAAAACAAAATTCCACCAAAACTCGAAGATCCCGAAAGTTTTCTGATTCCATGCACGTTAGGAAACAACATCACATGCGATGCTTTAGCCAATCTAGGTGCAAGTATCAATTTGATGCCATATTCGTTGTATTCCAAACTTTCCATTAATACCTTGAAACCTACAAGGATGAGTATTCGCTTAGCAAATCATTCTTACCAATATCCTGTTGGAATTGCTGAGAATATGCTTGTCCAAGTTGGTAAATTCATTTTTCCTGTGGATTTTGTGATCTTAGAAATGGAGGAAGATAGTAGAGTACCTCTTATTTTAGGAAGACCTTTCCTAAACACCGCTGATGCGATCATCAAAGTAAAAGGAAAAGAAATCAATCTTGGAGTTGGAGATAGTCGAATTACCTTTTTAATCGATAAAGCAATGCAATATCCATATTCCAGTGATGATACTTGTTTCAACATTGATGTAATCGATGAAGTCACTGAGGAGGAATTGGATGCATTACTTGACGATTCGGATCCATTTATGACTACTTCAGAAAAAATTAGTGAAACAAACTTTGATAAGGAATTCGCTGATTTTATGGAAGTAAAGTTTGAAGAAGAAGAAGAAACAAAAGTTGAAGAAGGAGAAATAGAAGAAGATTTTGAGGAAATCACTTTTAATGATCAATTGAGAATCAAAACATCTCTTCAAGAACCACCAACTAATCTTGAGTTGAAACCACTTCCCGAAAATCTTGAGTATGCTTACTTGGAGGATAATTCACTTCTTCCAGTAGTCATATCTTCGTTGCTCAAAGATAAGGAAAAAGAATGCCTCATTTCTGTTCTCAAGAAGTATAAAAGAGCTTTTGCGTGGAAAACATCTGATATCTCAGGAATCAGTCCTGATTTTTGTAGATACAAAATCAATTTCGAAGAAGATGCAAAACCCGTTGTAGAAAGACAACGTCGACTCAATCCCAACATGAAAGAAGTTGTTAAAAAAGAAATCATCAAACTTCTTGATGCCGGTATCATTTACCCCATCGAGGATAGTCCTTGGTGAGTCCAGTTCACTGTGTTCCGAAAAAAGGAGGAATGTCTGTTGTGACTAACGAACGGAATGAATTAGTTCCTACTAGAACTGTCACAGGATGGCGAGTATGTATTGATTACAGAAAATTAAACAAAGCCACCAGAAAAGATCATTTTCCTTTACCGTTCATGGATCAAATGCTTGAGAGATTAGCAGGGAACGAGTACTTTTGTTTCCTTGATGGTTTTTCAGGATATTTCCAAATTCCCATTGATCCTGTTGATCAAGAAAAGACTACATTCACATGTCCCTTTGGAACTTACGCTTATCGGCGTATGCCTTTTGGTTTGTGTAATGCAACCGCGACTTTTCAGAGATGTATGATTGCTATATTCCAAGACATGCTTGAAACATCGATGGAAGTTTTCATGGATGACTTTTCAGTTTTTGGAAGCTCATTTGAAGCTTGTCTTTCTAATCTCGACAAAATGCTCGAAAGATGCGAAGCTGCACATCTTGTTCTCAACTGGGAAAAATGCCATTTCATGGTGACTGAAGGAATTGTGCTAGGACACAAAATTTCCAGTGCAGGAATGGAGGTTGACAAAGCAAAAAATCGATGTTATCACCAAATTACCACCTCCAACAAACGTTAAAGCCGTTAGAAGTTTTCGAGGTTTTTACCGTCGTTTCATTAAGGACTTTTTCAAAATATCTCGTCAAATGACGAAACTTCTAGAAAAAGATTCTGTTTTTGACTTCAATGCAGATTACATGAAGGCATTCGAAACATTGAAAACCCAACTGACTAGTGCACCCATTATGGTTTCACCTAATTGGTCACTACCATTCGAGCTCATGTGCGACGCAAGTGATTTTGCGGTTGGAGCTGTATTAGGACAACGTGAAGGAAAACATTTTCGTCCTATATACTTTGCTAGCAAAACACTCAACAATGCGCAACAAAATTATATGGTTACGGAGAAAGAATTGTTAGCCATTGTTTTTGCTTTCGACAAGTTGAGATCTTATCTTGTGCTTTCGAAAACAATTATGTTCACTGATCATTCAGCGCTCAAATATCTATTTGCAAAACAAGATGCAAAACCACGTCTTATCCGATGGATTTTGCTACTCCAAGAATTTGACATCGAAATCAAGGATAAGAAAGGAGCAGAAAATCTAGCTGCTGATCATTTGTCTCGTCTTGAGAATCCAAACTTGGAAGAGTTAAAGGAAGACGAGATTGACGATTATTTTCCTAATGAAACTCTCATGACCGTTGATACAGTCGATGAAAAAGAAATTCCATGATTTGCTGATTATGCAAATTACCTCGTTGGAGGAATTCTAAAAAAAGGGTTAACTCATGCCCAACGAAGTAAATTCTTTTCAGAACTAAAACACTATTATTGGGAAGAGCCCTATCTTTTCAAGATGTGTCCTGATGGAATGATAAGAAGATGTGTTTCTGGTTCTGAAACAAGAAGAATTATTGATGAATGCCATCATGGCCCGACTGGGGGGCACTATGGTCCTTCCACCACAGCTAAAAAAGTTTTTGATGTTGGATTCTATTGGCCGACTATTTTCAAAGAAGCTCATACTCTTTTTCAAAACTGCGATGCTTGCCAAAAATCTGGTAGTCTTTCTCGTAGAGATGAAATGCCTCAAAAGAGCATTCAAGTCTGTGAAATATTCGATATTTAGGGAATCAATTTTATGGGACCCTTTCCTAAATCGCACAAATACGAATATATTCTCGTTGCTATTGATTACGTTTCCAAATGGGCTGAAGCAGAAGCTCTACCCACAAATGATGCACGAGTTGTTGTCAATTTTCTCAAAAAGCTTTTCGCTCGTTATGGAATTCCAAAAGCTTTAATAAGTGACCGAGGAACCCATTTTTGTAACAAACAAATGGAGAAAATTATGAAACGATATGGAGTACATCATCGTTTCGCCACAGCTTATCACCCTCAGACCAGTGGTCAAGTCGAAAATACCAACAGAGCCTTAAAAAGAATACTTGAAAAAACGGTCAAAGACAAACCTGCCGTTTGGTCGAGAAAACTCGATGATGCTCTGTGGGCATTTCGTACGGCTTATTAAACTCCAATTGGTACAACACCATATAGACTTTTGTATGGAAAAACCTGTCATTTTCCGTTTGAAATCGAACATCGCGCTTACTGGGCACTCAGAAGCTGTAACCCTGATCTCAAAATAGCTGGAGAGAAGAGATTCTTGCAATTGCACGAACTCGATGAACTAAGACTCCAAGCTTACGAGAACTCCAAGCTTTACAAAGCTAGAACCAAAGCGTATCATGACAGAAAGCTTAGAATCCGGAAATAATTCAAAACTGGAGACAAAGTTCTGCTTTTTAATTTGAAATACAAGTTCAAAGCACCTAAGCTAAAACCAAAATGGTTCGGCCCATATATAGTGAAACATGGATTTCCATCTGGGTATGTTGAATTACATGACAAACAAGGTGGAAGTTTCATTGTTAATGGTCACCGAATTAAATTGTATTATGATAAGGAGCAAATGAACGAGATTTCTATCAAAGAGATTCCACCTAAATCAGAATATGAAGCTATAACATTCATGGCACCCTTTCTGGCCGATTTCAAGAAAAACACTCCTTGGGCCGAAGAATCTGGTTATATCTATGATGTTCTTCCTAGACCTTGGGAAAGAATCAAATTGGAGAACATAGATGAAACTGAAAAAGGAATAGTGATAGGAAACGTGGTGTATGTTCCAAAAGTCTCAAAGAAGAAACCAAAAATTACACCAACGTAGCAAGAAGGAAGTTCGAGTCCGGCTGATGACTCGTTAATAAAACAAGTGCTTCTCGGGAGGCAACCCGTGTGTTTTCTATTTGCGATTTTACTTCTTAGTTAATTTTTCAAAAGTGGTTATATCCTAAAGTTTCTCTAATCCCTTAGTTGAACTTAAGTGTGGGGGTGTATCACTAACTTTTAAATAAAACGTAGACATATTTCGTGTGTTTCTTTTGTTTTTTAAGATTACTGCAGGTAATGATTACAAAGTATGGACACTTGGATCGAAGAATCTTTTGGAGCAAGAAAATATGGTTTATTCTCTTATTTCCATATTTTCATTCCTTTCGTTTATCACATTGAGGACAATGCTTAACTTAAGTATGGGGGGGGTGAATAGGAAAATAAGGATAAATTGTAAATTCCGAGCTAAATTTTAAATTTTGTTTGCCCTTGTGATCTAGTTCTTTGTCATTTTAAGGATTATATATTAGAGTAACTGGATCTATCCACTGGTAAAACCTGTAACTTTTGAAAAATTGAGATGTGTCCCGATTAATATTGCAATCCATTCTGGAATCGATAACATTAGCTAGCACATATTATAACCCTTTCCACTACATTGTGAGGAATTTAAGCCTGTTTCGTATTAAGCATATATCTTTTATGCTTTGATTCTTATGCTATGAGTATGCCGGTGATTTTATTTATTCTAGAACTTGTGCTTGTAAATCATTACGAGACCGTTGTGAGATCACTTTTTCATTTGTGATATAAGTATATATGCGTGATAAGAGGCAACCTTAGGATTTAACCCAAATAAACCTTCCAAATTGATATTTAGCTAGTTGCATTGACTAGTTAACCACCAGTATAAACCCTTTTGTTAGCGTTTATCTTTAACGCTAGATACCCCTAGTTACACCCTCTGAGCCTATCTTTTTCTTTTGATAAAATCCATAAAAATACAAAAAGATTTTACACTTTAGCCTAGCCTTACCTTTCGTCAAGTCTTGGTTGGTTGCTAGCTATTTGGCAAGATGGATGTTATGTGGGAAATCATGAAAGTACGAAGAAAGTTCCAAACTATAAAAGTAGTTATCCAAATGAAATCATCGCAACTATAAGATGCCAAGTTCTTGTTAAAAAAAAAAAAAAAAAAAAAAAAAAAAAAAAAAAAAAAAAAAAAAAAAAAAGAGAAGAAAAGAGAATAAGTCATCGCAACAATAAGGTGACAAAAATAGCCAATGAACTATGAAATAATGTAAAGTACAATCAAGTATGGAGTTTTTCAAGAATGCATGATAGCGGTTCGAAGTAGCTAGTAACATCTGGGCAGTAGACTTTGACTAGTTTGTATCAACCTTTTCTAAAATATATCCCATGCCTTATCCCTACCCTTTTGACTTTGTAAAATTATCAAGTGTATGGACATGTAGTGACCATCCGATTTCTTGAGGAATTAGATAACGTTGCTAGCGATCTAGTGTGTATTTTAGTGACCATCTGTTATGAGAATAGCGCGTCAGCGATCTAAGATATACCCTAGTGACCATCCGTTATTTGGTGATGCGAGAATTCGTTGTTAGCGATCTATTATGTTTTGCATAAGGTAGTTGCACATAAGTCTAATTCAACCCTTGAAACCTTAAAACCGAATAAAAGCCCTCTTTTATATCTATACTTGGTGCTCACGCCATTTCGGTGTAGTTTTGTTTCTTGTACAAGCTTATGGTAATATTTAAATCATGACTGAGCAAATGAGTGTGATTTCTCTTATATACTCCACCAACCATGCAAATGAGTGTTTTGAGTGAATTATATTTCATTTCCTTTCGTGAGGTGTTTAGTAATGTATATCAAGCAAGAAAATCATTTGGGTATTGTCAAACATCTCGATGCTTCAACCATAAAAGCTTAAAATGATGAATCTAACTTGTACCTGTACTTGATAGATTTGCATCACATCTTTTTAAACATATTTGTGTACCATGTGGATAATTGTTTTTATTGCTAGATTTGCTTGAGGGCAAGCAAAGTTGAAGTATGGGGGAATATGATAACGCTCAAATTGTGCATGTTTTTAGTAGCGTTATTCATGTTTTTATGTATGTTATTTGGTTATATTTATATACTTTTGTTACTAAATCGTACCAAAGTGTGTTTGCAAAGTATATGTGACCAAAAACAGGAAAAAGGAAGAAAAAGATGAGAAAGAAGGAAATATTTATGAAAGTGCGAAGATTCTTATGCCAAGACCCAATCAAAAAGGCATTTCAAAGAATGAAGGTCCAAGTATTCATGTTGATAAGCTTCAAAGATGTAGAAAAGATCAAGTTAGGATGAAGAACAAAAGACCAAAAAGTAAGAAACAAGACAAGACGAAAAAAGTCTAAAAAGTCCCAAACAGCAACCATCCATCCGATCAGTCGCCGCCCGCATCCGATTCGGATGGAGGCAATTCCGGAGACCAACCGATCAGTTGGCCATATTACCGATTGGTTGGAAGCCTGCTGATTTACCAAAACTTCATCATTAAGTTTTGTCTCTTCATATATCCGGTTCTAAGGCCTTCTAATAACGATTCTAGGCTCTTCTAAACTACTTGGAGGACAAGAGAAGCATTAATGAACCAAGACCCTTGGGAGGAGTATTAATAGGATCATTTGTGGAGTATTAAGTGTGCTATTCTTAATCAATAAACTTGTAATCATCAACCACTCATCAAAATACTCTCAAATTCGTCCTTAGAAGTCCAGGAAACTTTGGAGGATCAAGAAGTCATTATTTGGAGGTCAAAACATCAAGAAGTCAACACCAATACTTTGGGTATCATTACCTTATCATTTGTAATCTATTTCCAATCATTGTAAGACTTTCAATTATGGTTTCTAATGTTCAAAGTTCTGAGATTATGTTCATGTTTGCTATGAGTGGCTAGTGCCTTTGTGCACTTGCTTAGATGATGTGTATTACTTATTGATTTGCGTATGATTGTGATGACATGTTTTAATTCAATTTCAAGTTGATTCTAAGATCCAATCGTGATTAAGTTTCGTAGTGACATTTGTTGAATCAAGTTTAACTAGTTGCTAATTATCTTAAGGGTCGAAAGAACTATTGTTATTCAACTAGTTATAATCATTTGTCTATGAATGATTGTTTTTACCCATTATTCTTGATTAAACAAAGAAAGTTAATTGTGGTTGTAATGAGAATGCTTTTGTCTATCAAAAATAGGATTGATGGTAAACCATTTCAAGGGTCGAAAGATTAATATTGTGACCTTTTGTCTATGATCGGTTACCTTTTGTATTGACCATTTCCTAAGCTATTTGATAAAGCAAAAGTAGATTTTTGTGTTTAAGGTACACCAACTTATGAACCTTGAATTGATCTTGAATTGAGTGGTTAAACGTAATGCTTGTTTTTATGAACTAAAATCTTGACGAAGGTTTAATTTGTAGAAACAATAGATTAGTTCACCAAACTAATTATCATAACCAACATGTTGTCCAAAGTTATCACAATCATGCTTATCAAAGAGTAGTATACTAGTCTAAGCAAGTGTAGTTTTAATCATTTGAATTATTCTATTTTTCATTACTTGTTAAGGAATTTACTTCTAGTAGCTTACAATTCGATTCACTATACAAATCCCTGCGAACGATCCCGACCTACCATCATAATCTTGCTATAACGGACGAGTTCACTTGCTCGTATATGTTGTTCCTAGATTCGGTAATTCAACCTTTAAAAATTTTAAACTTGTACTCACTTACGACACATCACATTGACTCAATAAATCATCAGAATGTTACAATAATAAGTAACATTCTGTTACCCTGCACTGGCTGCTTCCCTTTGTCAGCTGCTCTTTGGTGCACACTCTCAGAGCCACCTGGAAGGTTATGAAATTCCACGGCATTTTGTACAAAATCATGGCTACTCGTTCGCCCAATTCATAACTGGAAACTAATGATCAGCTAAACTCAAATTTAGAACTAAAAGTGCAAAATGTTATTTGTGACTGGAACATATGTAAAATACAATTCATACAAAAATGATTTATAGTGTGTCAGTTCGCTGTTCCAAACACCAATTTTGATTATCTGTAGAAAACCAATTTTCTAATCATTGATTAGTAAAATCTTATATTTCACAATGAAAGTTTGTGGGTAAATGCATCCCGTACCTTGACCCACTATGACCTGTTACCCGACCCGCACCCTCTTGCCACCATTGATATTCTGAAGAGGATACTGATTACCACGCATTTGAAATTAAGTTCTGAATAGGATACTGATTATCGGATTCGGGCTTCTTTTTTCTTTTCTTTTTTTTAAGAAATGCTTCTTTCTCCTTGTACCTAATTTGTTTTCCGTTACAATACATAAATGATGGCAATAATTGGCGCTCAAAAAACATCTTATCAAAGCTTAAAATGCAAAGGCATGTCCAAAACTCTGAACACTATCCAATGTGGTAACTCACCCACTTTCTTGTAGCTGACTACTTCCTATCCCATTATCGCCTTCAATATACAAAACCAAACACCATATTATACCTTAGATTATTTGAAGGCTCTAGAAGGGAGATTGTGTTGCCTAGGATTAGAGCGGCAACAATTTGAAACCAATTTGAAATACCAGATGATCATAGAGGCGATATATGTTTCTGCAGGTTTGAGATGTTTTGCCCTGCATCGCGCCTCCTGGACCCGCCTCTACATCATTCCCCCTCTTCCCCTTTGCGATTCACACACATGGTAAACACTACTGTATTCACACATAACACATTTATCGATAAATTAAAAATCCAAAAACATGGTTAAATATTTACCAAAAACATGGTTAAATATTTACTAAAATACGGTTACGCAAACATCATCGGCATAAACAATAAATCTCATATCCCACTATTATAAACAATAGATCTAGGACCACCATTAACCACTACCGGATCCCCTTTTATAAAATATTTCAAAAGATGAAAAAGTAAGAAGAAAAAACCATAAACCTTATGTAGGATAAATTTTATTCCCGGCCTTCTGTTGTCATTCTGTTTGAGATACAACCAAAACCTAACTGCAAACAACTACCAATAACCAAAACCACCAACCGGAATTACTTAAAACCACCTAACCACCGAGAGATAGTGGCGAATTCGGTAGAAGGTGGGGCGATCAGGTTATGGTGGCGGCAGTCGGCGGTCGTTCAGAAAGAGAACGGCACTTATTTGTGTTTTAGGTTAGAGAGAGGAAGGTTATGTGTGTTTTGCGACAAACTAATATGATCACAGTATAATAAAATAAATAAATAAAACCTCATGAGAAAACTTAGTATGCTACTTCCAAAGAACACCTGGTATTCTCAAACTTGCACACACAAAAAGAAGATGAGCATGAGAGAATTGAGGAAAAAAAAGCTAAGCAAAAGATAAAATTAGGGTTTGGAGAAAAAGTATATTATGAATGAACGTGAGATTAGGGTTTTAAGTTGTAGAGATATATGCTATATAATTTGCATGTTTATGAATATCTATTAGGGAATGTAGCAGTTATTAAAGCATGACATAATTGTTTTCAATTATCAAATCACATTAAGTTACATGATCCACTGGTTGACATGCTTGTATGTGGATGCCAAGACCTAGGTTCGAATCCTGCTTCATGATTTTTTGGGCAAAATAATCCGAATTTAAAAAAAATTATGAACAAAGGGTGCTTAGGTGGCTTTATGACGCGGCTAAGGCATGATTACTGGGCATTACGTGGCATTAATGACGTCATACACATCCTGTTATATATATTTTTATATATATATATATATATATATATATATATATATATATATATATATATATATACAACGAATCAGGTGTGTATCGCTACTATCACCCGCACTTAATCCTAAGTGTAGGGAAAACCTCCCCTTTATCCGTTGAATAAGGGTAGAGTCGGGCTCGTGACTCGAACAAAAACAAGCGCTTCTTGGAAGGCAACTCAAGCTTTTTAATTGTTTGTTTGTTTGTTTTATTTTGTTTGATTTCATATATATGCTCCGTCTTTATTTGTTTATCGTTCATGTTTCGAATATAATTTGTGAAAATGCTTTGTTTTGTTTTTAACCTCGTCTTAATCACATATAAAGGTATTTTACAAAAAGATAAGTGTAGGGAAGATCATACTTGTTTATAAGAACGAATTCGAACGTGTAAGTTAACAAATAATGATTAGCATATATTTATGTGTTTGTTTAGAGTCAAATGCTTGTATCGAGTCACAATGAATGTTCTGCAGTTTTTCCAGGTTTAATACTCAGGTTTTTTCCAGAAATTTTCCAGAAACAAAACGTAAAAATACTGTCAGGTCATACCTGACGGCGTCAGTCCATACCTGACGGCGTCAGGCTTAACACCCGACAACGTCAGGCACTGTAGCAGCACAGTTTTCCAGATTTTTGTTTTTCTGCTGGAATTTAAATTTTTGAAAAATTTTAAGAATTCTAAATTTCCAGGAGTCTGTAGACATTTATTTTGCAAGCATTATATCTTACTTTGCTTTCTAGGAATTAGTTTTTATTATATATAGTGTTTACCGCCGATTTTATACGAGGTTTTATGTTTCGTTTTCTTAGTGAATTATAGGGTATATTGGACAAGAAGACGAAAGTATACATTGGAAGAGAAGCTTATCATGTTTGTTTTCTTGGAGGAAGATCTAATCATGTTTTCACATCGTCCATGCCGAGCAAATCAGGGGAGTATTAGTTTCTTTCTCTATTTTATTTTCCCGTTATCATAACTTTGATACTTTTCAAGAACATTGGGGACAATGTTCAATTTAAGTGTAGGGAGGGTAAAATGGAATACCTTAGAAACTATAACTTCGCTTGATATTTGTTTTTTCTTAGAGTAAATGTGTAATAAAACTAAGAAAGATACTTCTTAGGGCAATTTTAGCACCAAATTTAAATTTTTTTACAACATATAGGAGTGAAACTTTAGTTTTAATAAGCGTCTCATGGACAAGAATTATATAGCTAGCCCAAAAACCCTTCCAATCAAAAAAAATTTCACCCCAAAAATGTGAGGTTCGCCTTTAGATATATAGGAAGAAGCATTCACCTTTAATGGTTATGAGTGTACCGGTAATATATAGAATCTAGAACTTGCGTTTGTGATGCATCCCGAGATCGCTAGTGAGACTACATTCGTATAGTTAGGATTTACTAAATGATAAGAGGCATTAGGATAACCCTTGTTTTAAACCTGTATTATAATTACGTTGGCTTCATTGGTCAAGTAATTTTCCCACACCTTTGCGATATACTCATCTTTAGTACACGATACCCCTAGTACACCCCTCAGAGCCTATCTTTTTTGTGGTTCTCGTGATATTTCAGCGGATTCTGAAATATTAATGAAGAACATTATTTACAATCTGTAAAACCATAATCAAGCCCATCTAGGATTATAGAAACATTGATTGCATACGCAGCGGATAAACACAAAACAATCAACATTACTAACAAGGTTTTCTTTATTAAACATAAATAAAAACCTACTACTACTAACAAACGCTTAAACATGTTTCAATCGACTCTCATTGAAGAGTTCGACTATTTCTATTGAATGAGTTGTCTGTAACCTAGACGCCTACCCTCTTTATATAATAGAGGGAGGTTACAAAAACCCTAGCTTACTAATCAAGCTAACTAACTATTACATATTAGGTCCCTATTGTTTCTTCTTTCTTCATTCTTGCTTGTGGTTTTGTAATCTTCAAATCTATAATTCCCAACAATCTTCCCCTATTTGATATTACAAAACAATCTGCATGAAGAAACAATGCTAAAACATGTCATCACAAATAATAAGTTGCACATCATAAATCTTCTTCCCCTTTTTGTAATCATCCAATAGGGGTCTTGTGCATCTCGTAAACGCTTCCCCTCAAGTGATGCATGTAGATGGTTAAGTATTTTTGAACAATAAGCTTCCCCCTAAAAATATACTAACCACTTGCTTGAATCATGAACTCAGTGGCATAGATCATTTCTTTCTTCAGTGCGAAAAAGACATCATGTATAAAATGTCTTTGGATAATTCTTGTAGTCAATATATGCATGGCGATCACATGCAATGGCCGATAGTCTCAGTGAGCTCAGACGGATCAACCAGAAACCACTCAATGCTTATGATTACCCTTTTTGTAATCATATCATGAACTGTATGGTATCATATGCCCCCCAAAATATTTGTAAAGAGCGTGTAACTGTTCCAATTAAGAGTTATCCCATGAACTGAATCTCCAAAATGAACCATGCAACAAATGTCTTTACAATATCCTTATCTGATTTAGTGCGAACAAGATATGTTTATTACACCTCAGTTATGTATTGTGGTCCCGGACCTTCATCATCCATAACCGCCCATTGATCCCAGATCAAATCACATATAATAATGTGTGTGGTCCCAGACCTTCCACGACATCATTATGTTATGTACTAAACAACTTGTAAACACCAAACCAAATAAAAGTAACCAAGCCATAAGCATCACATCGTTCAAGATCCAAGGGCGTCTGAGGACCTACTATATTAAATATAACGAAAGCAGTACCAACTGAATCCACCATCACTAGCAGCAGAAACCATCAGCAGGAACCACCAGCAAAAACCAAATAAAAACGAGCAGGAACCAACCAGTAGAAACCGAAGCAACCAGTAGGAACCAACTAGAATTTTTTTTTATAAGTATTAACCAAGAGCAGCAGAATCCGAGCAGTAGAAACAAATCAAGTGTAGCAGCAGTATCCATGTGAGAGCAGCAAAAAAATTAATGCAGCAGTATAATCAAAATAGCGTAGCAGCATCATCTTTAGGCTGACCAGAATTAACCAAAGGCGTAGCAGCTGTATGAAAAATATTTGAATCCCCACGTGAACCAAATGTCAACACCATCAATCAGTACAAGGTATTGCTGCTTCAAATTTCTATCACCACATTACATCAGCCCCACACAAAACAATATCTCCAATCAACCAATTGCAAATCAATTCACATACTTATCTTCCGAAAGACGACAAACAAATTTTAATTGGCCAACCACAATCACTAGACGACAAACCATAACAATATCACTAACCAATTAAAAATCAATTCATCCCACAACTGATGTAATATTGACCACCGACCAATTAACGAGGACAATTCATTTATTATTCTGACCGACCAATTAAGATGAATTGACTGATTGAAGATCAATTGAGAATAACAGTCCCACAAAAACTTTTAACCAATCACCCATATGCGACAAATCCATTTAATAATTCTACTGACCCACCATTAAACCAGTACAAGGTAACTTATAGAATTGAATATTAATTGAATCCACCAATCATTGCAATAAATTCATTACCGATTGAATTTATTAAAATAGTAAGTGATTATTGACAGACCAATTAATAACAGTTACCTCACAATTTTCCAAATCTGCCGAGAATACATACTCCAGATCTGCTTCTGTTCTTCGAATCTGCTCCTCATCACAACGAAAAACCTTGTAAATCCCTAGATATCAAGAGCAACCCGATCTGATACCAATTGTAAAACCAGAATCAAGCCCATCTAGGATTATAGAAACATTGATTGCAAATGCAGTGTATAAACACAAAACAATCAACATTACTAACAAGGTTTTCTTTATTAAACATAATTAAAAACCTACTACTACTAACAAACGCTTAAACACGTTTCAATCGACTCTCATTGAAGAGTTCGACTGTTTCTATTGAATGAGTTGTCTGTAACCTAGACGCCTACCCTCTTTATATAATAGAGGGAGGCTACAAAAACCCTAGCTTACTAATCAAGCTAACTAACTATTACATATTAGGTCCCTATTGTTTCTTCTTTCTTCATTCTTGCTTGTGGTTTTGTAATCTTCAAATCTGTAATTCCCAACACAATCCACCCCTAAATGTACACCCAAATCGCCTTAGCCTGCCTTGTATGCACTCACTTTTAGTGCCTTGTTGTTATTTGTTAAACCCTTTGTCAATTGTCTAATCGGTTACATGGTTGCTAATTCGAGTCATATCTTGTAAATACAGTTTTGGGACGATTGGGACTCATGGGTAAAATTACTAGTTGTTATGGAGTAATGGGGAAGAAAGTAATGTTATTACCCCCATATGTGCGTTAATGTTTAAAGTACTCCAAGTGTTTTAATTTTCTTAAATCGGGTCATTAGTTAGTTATGTGTAAAGTATGTAAAATTCAAGTGTAGGGAGGTTGCAAGATCCCTTTGATGTATTATTTTGGATGGTAGGGCAAGAGTGTATAGAAAAAATCAAAAAAATGATTAAAAAAATAATAAAATAAAATAAAAGAAGTAGAAAAAGAAAAGCGAAAAAACATACGGACTACCATCCCGTTTCTTTTATGTTTAAGTCAAAGATAGTGTCAAGAAAAATACAAAAAGAGTTAGTAGTTAGCGAGTCGAGTCGAGTCGAGTCTTGGCTTAGCAACACCTCATTGTACATGTAATTGATGTGTCGTTGTATTGGTGATTATTCCTTATCAAGTTTTACATTTATATTTTGCCGACTTAACCTATAACAACACTAACGGGCAGTGTACCCGATCAATGTAGCTTAGTTGGTAAGTAGGGTGTCGATCACTAAGAGTGAGATTTCTAATATACTAATTCTAGAGGTATTCGACTCTCCTAAACTAACGTAAAGGGGGGTTCATCCTGAGAGACTGGCACGGGTTTTGTTTTATTCTAACTAAACTAAGATAAACAAACAATAGAAAATACCAAAGATATGAAGAGTGTGTTAACCAAGTTTCATATATGATTAAGTTTTAATAAGTTCTAAGACCTGCAGTGATTGGTGCTCAAGACTAGGCGCGGTCCATCCTACCTCTTGTACCTAGAGTCTAGATTCCATTGGAATCCGCATAAAGCTGCTTAATAATTGTGTTTATGTTTAAATAGCTTGTCACTTGTTTTATTAGTAGTTTTATATGAAGTGTATGTAATTAATCCTTTCTCGTTGGCTCTAATCTTATCGGCGAGAAATCCCTTAATGATTACTCATGTCTAAAAGTTATATTTAACTGATCAGGTTAGCTATAACCGTGGGAGCCACATTCTCTTCCGTAGTCAAATGCGCAGGCCACTAATAAACACAGAGGTTATCAATGCACTAATAAGTAGTAACCAAAGACATCAACATATAAACTTTAATTGATGGGAAAGCAATATTAAAGGGAGTGCAATCTTTCCGTTGTCACATTACACAAGCCACCAATCCTGATGAATTAAAGCTTACTATTACAATAAAACAAACTACTAACATAAATAATTAAAACGAAGACTTAGCAACCAATCGAATTAGAAACACATCAAAATATCAAATAATCATAAACATGGCTAACACATAAGGGTGTTGGCCCATAATCTCTATAACAAAGTGCATAAACATAATCGTAACTAATAGAGTATTAAGCATAATGAATACGTTACAATGATTAGAGATACTCTTAAAGGATAATTAGGTCTTCTAGGGTGATCTTCTGCTGTTTGGAGGGGTTGTGATCGTCTGGGAATGACCCTAAGGGTTCCCAAAGATGCCCTAATTCGTTAATGAGTTCGGTATTTATAGATTCTGAAATCTGGGTCGATACGGCGCATCTAGAGAGTTAGATGCGCCGCATCTATAAGTAAACGTAGCCTCCAAGTCTGAAACTGACCCGATATGGCGCATCTATAAATCTGATACGGAGCATCTCCCAATACGGCGCATCTAAAGACCTGATGCGCCGCATCTCCTTCATATACAGGTAGATCTCCTTTTTCTCTTTCCGTGGCCGCTTGAATCAACTAAATCGGAGTCCGGATGAAGATTTTATGGCCAAAATACGAAAGCATCTTCAAGTGTCGACTTGTAATCTTGACTTCTTCATTAAGCTTCTAATCTTCACTTGATTTCTTGAATTCTTGGTAAGGATTGTATATGGCCGATACGGCGCATCGGATTGGTCCGATGCGGCGTATCAAGGTTACTTCGCGTGGGGTCCAAGATTATTATATTCCAGAATATTCGTACACCGCCTTGAGATGCGGCGTATCTTCATAATTGTATGCGGCGCATGTCTTCTTGTATCTTGGATCGTAACTGGTGAAATCTTGATAGTGATGCGCCGTATGTAATAAGTATAATGCGGCGCATCTGGAGTAGAACAAGTTGGTTCTTCTTTGTTGACCAAAGTTTCATATGCAACGCATGACAGAATTGCATGCGTGCATTCTTCAAAGTCAGGCAATGGTCTTCAATCTCTTCATTTCAGCAGCCTTTTCCAATCTTGATCATTTTGCTCCATTTTTAGTCCATAATCGCTTAGTTTCACTAAATGCTTGTTTTTAACTGAGAATTACAAAAGTAAACGATTAAGTATCAATTCTCATATATAATATAATAAAACAAGTCAAATAAATAGGATAAATGATGATAATAAAATGTACTTATTTGATTTCATCAAATATCCCCCCACTTGAACTTTACTTGTCCCCAAGTAAACCTTAGAATTAATCTTATGAAAATGTATCCTAAAAGGTATTAGGATTTATTTTTATATTTAAGCATGTATTCGTTTTATCATAATCACACAACCAAACACTTAACGAATTAGGAATAAAATAAAATATTTCGATAAAAGCAAATCTAATCGTTTAACTGTCCAGTCGTGACGAATATTCTATCATAGGCTTGGCAAGTATACACATCTCCCCCACTAAAGCCAAGGAATAACAAGTCTAAAGCGGTAAAAAGGGTTTTGAGGCTTAAGGGTTAATCATTCTTCTTAATCTCTATCGATCTCAAATTCCAGAAAAGGCGACAAAGTCACAAATACATGATCGAATCCACGAACATGATACTTGCAATTGCTCAAATCCTTAACTCGAATAGGCTAAAGATAGGACCAAGTAATCTTTACCAATAATATTATATCAAAAAGGGCGACAAAATCATAAATACATAGCCGAATCCACGACTACGATACTTAAGATTGCTCAAATCCCTAATCTCAATAAATCAAAGGTTTGGATAAAGAATAATATAGGGTATGGATAATATTTGGGATACAAATTGGTGTAAAATAAAAAATAAACAAAACAGATAAATTAAAATCCTAAGTGTGGTTAATCACTATCCCAACCATCCCATGAATAAGACTCATATCACAGAATAACTCACGCTTTAACACTTGAAACACACGCTTTAGGTAGACACGAATTATACTCAACAAGATCTCAATCAAAGAATAACCTTAGTTGGCGTTCCCATAACGTTCAACTCCCATTCAATCCATAAATATAATATACAACAAATAGTGGTGATATTGACCACTTAATACAAAACTTTACATAAGTTGGTTAAAACAAACATCCAACTTTTCCTTCTTTCATTTTCTTTTTTATTTTTTCGATTTTTTTTTTTTTTTTTTACATCAACATAGATGTGTAAAATTTCACCACATCACTATAACGATAACTCTGGATAATTTTTCCATACTTTTCATGACTTCAGAAATGACTGTAATAGCGAAAGTAGTAAACACACGAAAAATAAACCCAAAGATATACAATATTTACTTTCATACCAATTGCATTGTGCAATTTCCTAACTCAACCAAAGATAATGAATTACGCACGCGAACACAGGTAATGTAAGGAAACACACTTTGCCTAAAGCAATTAACCAACCACGGATTTTAATCTACAGGGTAGGCTAAGGTGTAAGGGTGTAACGAAACATTATAACAAAGGTGTAAGAAACGAAAGGAATGGCTCTGAGTGTTTTTCTAGGGGTATCTTACTCTAAAAATGAGAGTAACAAAGGGTTTATACGGGGGTTAACTAACCAGTGTAGTTAGCTAATATCACATAACATATAAAGGCTATTTGGGTGTAATCCTAGAAATTTACCAATTTAGACAAGTCACTCAAATTATATAAAATAATACTTATTATGGTGGTCTCGAATAGTATACAAGCCAAGTTCTAAAGTCTACAAGTCACCGGCACACTCATAGATTTGTGAATTTTGAAAAGTCACAATTTTTGGAAATAATGTTATGTGTGCAGCTATGTAACTTAGATCTTAAACAAAAACATGCTAGAAAAATTTTAAATTTAAGCATATTAAGTACATATTAAGCATATTTTTGAAAAATAAGGACAAGTAAACGTTCTAATTCTCCATCCCCCCACTTAAGATAAACAACGTCCTCGTTGTTTAATTTGAAATTAAAAACAGGAAATTAAAAGAATTAGAACGGAAAACTCCCCTGAGATTTGCTCGGTATGATCCTCCAATGTAAGAATGTGAGCTTATGTAATATGGGAGTTCATCAATACCTTCAATTGCCCAGACCTGTAAAAATATAGAGACCACAGAAAAATAGACTCGAGAACATCTCGTTAATTATTGGTTAGAAAAATAAAAATACTAAAAATTACAGGTCAGAGTGTCGATGCGCCGTATCCATGGGATATTGGATACGCCGCATCAACAACCTGTAGGAAATATTAAACTGTACATCATCAGGTCAGTCGATACGCCGTATCTTATAGAAAAAGATACGCCGTATTGAGCCTGGAATAAATACGAATCAGAATAAAAGATGCGTCGCATCCTTAACCAGGGATGCGCCGCATTAAATAAACTGACAGAAAGTTTTAAAGTCAAAAATAAAAATGCAGAAAAATAAAATAAAATAAGATATGACCAGTGCAGGTGATGCGTCGCATCTTATTGATAGAGATGTGCCGCATCTTCTGCAGGTCTGACAGACTCGACACAGAACAGAAAATTAAAAGATAAATCCGGGTTGTCTCCCGGTCAGCACTTGTCTTTATTCCAGAGTCTTCAAGTTAGACTCACGTTCAGCTCCTTAATACCGATCACATTTGAAAGGTTGACTTTCCGCCTCTAGTTGTAATCCCTTTCAAATCGTGTTTTACCAAAAGAACTTTGTTAAGCACCGTTGACAATTGGTGCACTCAATTGCCAATCCATTAATCATGTTGTTTTGTTCCTTTAGTAAGATATCCGTTCATTGACATATCTTCCATAGCAAAACCTGTTATCATAGGTAAAATCGTCAGTAGCATCTGTTCGCTAGAAGATAAATTAATGAATTTAGAAACGAATATAAAGAATAAAAATGGCTGATATCTGCGGACGATGCGCCGTATCCAGAAAGTTGGATACGCCGTATCTTATTACGTTAAAATGTAATCAGACTTTTATTCAGAAAACAGATACACCGCTTATGAATTAGAATGCGCCGTATCAAGTTTAAATTATCAAAAATTGTAACGAATTCAAATTTTAATAAATATAATCGATTTTTGATTTAGTAGATGCGCCGTATCGATAAAGATCGATGCGTCGTATCCGTTTAATAATTCGAAAAACTGTTTTTAATTAAAATAATAAAATACGCCGTATCTGTTAAAACAGATGCGTCGTATGGCGTTATCGCTTAGAAAAATTTCTTATTAAAAACAGGATACGCCGTATCTTGGGTAAAGATGCGTCGTATCGAATTTATTAAACGCGTTGTATTTTATAAAAATTAAACGCAATACGCCGTATCTATGAAAATAGATGCGCCGTATCGTTTGAATTAGCTCAGTACAACGATAGCAGAATACAGAAAAATAAAAAGAAAAACAAAAAAAATAAAAACAAACGAAAAGAAACAAAAATAAAAGAAAACAAATAACACACAAAACAGAAAATATGCAAATAATACAATGAATGCAATTTAACTAATATATAACAGAGTTAGTGATTAGAATAAAAAAAATAAAGCTAAAAAGAAAAACCTAATCAAAATACTAAATCAAATTAACAGATAATAACAATACACTTTTGGGTAACAGAATCTCGATGCGTCGTATCCAACAGACAATGGATACGCCGTATACGACACAAGTTAATACGTCGTATCCAACAGACAATGGATACGCCGTATTAGCTTCCTGCAATTTTTTTTTTATTATTTTTTTTTTCATTTAAACACACACAAAAAATAAAAAAAACGAAAAATATTTTTGGGGTCACAGAAGATCGATACGCCGTATCTAACAGACAATAGATACGCCGTATCGACATAAGTTAATACGCCGTATCCAACAGACAATGGATACGCCGTATTATCTTCCTGCAACAAAATTTATTTTTTATAATTTTTTTTTTAATTTAAACAACAGAACATCAATGCGTCGCATTCACAGACAAGAATGCGCCGTATTGAAACCAGATAGATGCGCCGTATTCACAGACAAGAATACGCCGTATCTCCCTTCTGAGACAGACACACAGACAACAAACAAACGATAAAACAAAAAAACCAAACACACAAAAATAAACTAAAAACAGAAAAATACCAATAAAACTAGCAAATAGATAAATTCACTCCCCGGCAGCGGCGCCAAAAACTTGATGTGTCGTTGTATAGGTGATTATTCCTTATCAAGTTTTACATTTATATTTTGCCGACTTAACCTATAACAACACTAACGGGCAGTGTACCCGATCAATGTAGCTTAGTTGGTAAGTAGGGTGTCGATCACTAAGAGTGAGATTTCTAATATACTAATTCTAGAGGTATTCGACTCTCCTAAACTAACGTAAAGGGGGGTTCAGCCTGAGAGACTGGCACGGGTTTTGTTTTATTCTAACTAAACTAAGATAAATAAACAATAGAAAATACCAAAGATATGAAGAGTGTGTTAACCAAGTTTCATATATGATTAAGTTTTAATAAGTTCTAAGACCTGCAGTGATTGGTGCTCAAGACTAGGCGCGGTCCATCCTACCTCTTGTACCTAGAGTCTAGATTCCATTGGAATCCGCATAAAGCTGCTTAATAATTGTGTTTATGTTTAAATAGCTTGTCACTTGTTTTATTAGTAGTTTTATATGAAGTGTATGTAATTAATCCTTTCTCGTTGGCTCTAATCTTATCGGCGAGAAATCCCTTAATGATTACTCATGTCTAAAAGTTATATTTAACTGATCAGGTTAGCTATAACCGTGGGAGCCACATTCTCTTCCGTAGTCAAATGCGCAGGCCACTAATAAACACAGAGGTTATCAATGCACTAATAAGTAGTAACCAAAGACATCAACATATAAACTTTAATTGATGGGAAAGCAATATTAAAGGGAGTGCAATCTTTCCGTTGTCACATTACACAAGCCACCAATCCTGATGAATTAAAGCTTACTATTACAATAAAACAAACTACTAACATAAATAATTAAAACGAAGACTTAGCAACCAATCGAATTAGAAACACATCAAAATATCAAATAATCATAAACATGGCTAACACATAAGGGTGTTGGCCCATAATCTCTATAACAAAGTGCATAAACATAATCGTAACTAATAGAGTATTAAGCATAATGAATACGTTACAATGATTAGAGATACTCTTAAAGGATAATTAGGTCTTCTAGGGTGATCTTCTGCTGTTTGGAGGGGTTGTGATCGTCTGGGAATGACCCTAAGGGTTCCCAAAGATGCCCTAATTCGTTAATGAGTTCGGTATTTATAGATTCTGAAATCTGGGTCGATACGGCGCATCTAGAGAGTTAGATGCGCCGCATCTATAAGTAAACGTAGCCTCCAAGTCTGAAACTGACCCGATATGGCGCATCTATAAATCTGATACGGAGCATCTCCCAATACGGCGCATCTAAAGACCTGATGCGCCGCATCTCCTTCAGATACAGGTAGATCTCCTTTTTCTCTTTCCGTGGCCGCTTGAATCAACTAAATCGGAGTCCGGATGAAGATTTTATGGCCAAAATACGAAAGCATCTTCAAGTGTCGACTTGTAATCTTGACTTCTTCATTAAGCTTCTAATCTTCACTTGATTTCTTGAATTCTTGGTAAGGATTGTATATGGCCGATACGGCGCATCGGATTGGTCCGATGCGGCGTATCAAGGTTACTTCGCGTGGGGTCCAAGATTATTATATTCCAGAATATTCGTACACCGCCTTGAGATGCGGCGTATCTTCATAATTGTATGCGGCGCATGTCTTCTTGTATCTTGGATCGTAACTGGTGAAATCTTGATAGTGATGCGCCGTATGTAATAAGTATAATGCGGCGCATCTGGAGTAGAACAAGTTGGTTCTTCTTTGTTGACCAAAGTTTCATATGCAACGCATGACAGAATTGCATGCGTGCATTCTTCAAAGTCAGGCAATGGTCTTCAATCTCTTCATTTCAGCAGCCTTTTCCAATCTTGATCATTTTGCTCCATTTTTAGTCCATAATCGCTTAGTTTCACTAAATGCTTGTTTTTAACTGAGAATTACAAAAGTAAACGATTAAGTATCAATTCTCATATATAATATAATAAAACAAGTCAAATAAATAGGATAAATGATGATAATAAAATGTACTTATTTGATTTCATCAAATATCCCCCCACTTGAACTTTACTTGTCCCCAAGTAAACCTTAGAATTAATCTTATGAAAATGTATCCTAAAAGGTATTAGGATTTATTTTTATATTTAAGCATGTATTCGTTTTATCATAATCACACAACCAAACACTTAACGAATTAGGAATAAAATAAAATATTTCGATAAAAGCAAATCTAATCGTTTAACTGTCCAGTCGTGACGAATATTCTATCATAGGCTTGGCAAGTATACACATCTCCCCCACTAAAGCCAAGGAATAACAAGTCTAAAGCGGTAAAAAGGGTTTTGAGGCTTAAGGGTTAATCATTCTTCTTAATCTCTATCGATCTCAAATTCCAGAAAAGGCGACAAAGTCACAAATACATGATCGAATCCACGAACATGATACTTGCAATTGCTCAAATCCTTAACTCGAATAGGCTAAAGATAGGACCAAGTAATCTTTACCAATAATATTATATCAAAAAGGGCGACAAAATCATAAATACATAGCCGAATCCACGACTACGATACTTAAGATTGCTCAAATCCCTAATCTCAATAAATCAAAGGTTTTGATAAAGAATAATATAGGGTATGGATAATATTTGGGATACAAATTGGTGTAAAATAAAAAATAAACAAAACAGATAAATTAAAATCCTAAGTGTGGTTAATCACTATCCCAACCATCCCATGAATAAGACTCATATCACAGAATAACTCACGCTTTAACACTTGAAACACACGCTTTAGGTAGACACGAATTATACTCAACAAGATCTCAATCAAAGAATAACCTTAGTTGGCGTTCCCATAACGTTCAACTCCCATTCAATCCATAAATATAATATACAACAAATAGTGGTGATATTGACCACTTAATACAAAACTTTACATAAGTTGGTTAAAACAAACATCCAACTTTTCCTTCTTTCATTTTCTTTTTTATTTTTTCGATTTTTTTTTTTTTTTTTTACATCAACATAGATGTGTAAAATTTCACCACATCACTATAACGATAACTCTGGATAATTTTTCCATACTTTTCATGACTTCAGAAATGACTGTAATAGCGAAAGTAGTAAACACACGAAAAATAAACCCAAAGATATACAATATTTACTTTCATACCAATTGCATTGTGCAATTTCCTAACTCAACCAAAGATAATGAATTACGCACGCGAACACAGGTAATGTAAGGAAACACACTTTGCCTAAAGCAATTAACCAACCACGGATTTTAATCTACAGGGTAGGCTAAGGTGTAAGGGTGTAACGAAACATTATAACAAAGGTGTAAGAAACGAAAGGAATGGCTCTGAGTGTTTTTCTAGGGGTATCTTACTCTAAAAATGAGAGTAACAAAGGGTTTATACGGGGGTTAACTAACCAGTGTAGTTAGCTAATATCACATAACATATAAAGGCTATTTGGGTGTAATCCTAGAAATTTACCAATTTAGACAAGTCACTCAAATTATATAAAATAATACTTATTATGGTGGTCTCGAATAGTATACAAGCCAAGTTCTAAAGTCTACAAGTCACCGGCACACTCATAGATTTGTGAATTTTGAAAAGTCACAATTTTTGGAAATAATGTTATGTGTGCAGCTATGTAACTTAGATCTTAAACAAAAACATGCTAGAAAAATTTTAAATTTAAGCATATTAAGTACATATTAAGCATATTTTTGAAAAATAAGGACAAGTAAACGTTCTAATTCTCCATCCCCCCACTTAAGATAAACAACGTCCTCGTTGTTTAATTTGAAATTAAAAACAGGAAATTAAAAGAATTAGAACGGAAAACTCCCCTGAGATTTGCTCGGTATGATCCTCCAATGTAAGAATGTGAGCTTATGTAATATGGGAGTTCATCAATACCTTCAATTGCCCAGACCTGTAAAAATATAGAGACCACAGAAAAATAGACTCGAGAACATCTCGTTAATTATTGGTTAGAAAAATAAAAATACTAAAAATTACAGGTCAGAGTGTCGATGCGCCGTATCCATGGGATATTGGATACGCCGCATCAACAACCTGTAGGAAATATTAAACTGTACATCATCAGGTCAGTCGATACGCCGTATCTTATAGAAAAAGATACGCCGTATTGAGCCTGGAATAAATACGAATCAGAATAAAAGATGCGTCGCATCCTTAACCAGGGATGCGCCGCATTAAATAAACTGACAGAAAGTTTTAAAGTCAAAAATAAAAATGCAGAAAAATAAAATAAAATAAGATATGACCAGTGCAGGTGATGCGTCGCATCTTATTGATAGAGATGTGCCGCATCTTCTGCAGGTCTGACAGACTCGACACAGAACAGAAAATTAAAAGATAAATCCGGGTTGTCTCCCGGTCAGCACTTGTCTTTATTCCAGAGTCTTCAAGTTAGACTCACGTTCAGCTCCTTAATACCGATCACATTTGAAAGGTTGACTTTCCGCCTCTAGTTGTAATCCCTTTCAAATCGTGTTTTACCAAAAGAACTTTGTTAAGCACCGTTGACAATTGGTGCACTCAATTGCCAATCCATTAATCATGTTGTTTTGTTCCTTTAGTAAGATATTCGTTCATTGACATATCTTCCATAGCAAAACCTGTTATCATAGGTAAAATCGTCAGTAGCATCTGTTCGCTAGAAGATAAATTAATGAATTTAGAAACGAATATAAAGAATAAAAATGGCTGATATCTGCGGACGATGCGCCGTATCCAGAAAGTTGGATACGCCGTATCTTATTACGTTAAAATGTAATCAGACTTTTATTCAGAAAACAGATACACCGCTTATGAATTAGAATGCGCCGTATCAAGTTTAAATTATCAAAAATTGTAACGAATTCAAATTTTAATAAATATAATCGATTTTTGATTTAGTAGATGCGCCGTATCGATAAAGATCGATGCGTCGTATCCGTTTAATAATTCGAAAAACTGTTTTTAATTAAAATAATAAATACGCCGTATCTGTTAAAACAGATGCGTCGTATGGCGTTATCGCTTAGAAAAATTTCTTATTAAAAACAGGATACGCCGTATCTTGGGTAAAGATGCGTCGTATCGAATTTATTAAACGAGTTGTATTTTATAAAAATTAAACGCAATACGCCGTATCTATGAAAATAGATGCGCCGTATCGTTTGAATTAGCTCAGTACAACGATAGCAGAATACAGAAAAATAAAAAGAAAAACAAAAAAAATAAAAACAAACGAAAAGAAACAAAAATAAAAGAAAACAAATAACACACAAAACAGAAAATATGCAAATAATACAATGAATGCAATTTAACTAATATATAACAGAGTTAGTGATTAGAATAAAAAAAATAAAGCTAAAAAGAAAAACCTAATCAAAATACTAAATCAAATTAACAGATAATAACAATACACTTTTGGGTAACAGAATCTCGATGCGTCGTATCCAACAGACAATGGATACGCCGTATACGACACAAGTTAATACGTCGTATCCAACAGACAATGGATACGCCGTATTAGCTTCCTGCAATTTTTTTTTTATTTATTTTTTTTTTCATTTAAACACACACAAAAAATAAAAAAAACGAAAAATATTTTTGGGGTCACAGAAGATCGATACGCCGTATCTAACAGACAATAGATACGCCGTATCGACATAAGTTAATACGCCGTATCCAACAGACAATGGATACGCCGTATTATCTTCCTGCAACAAAATTTTTTTTTTTAATTTAAACAACAGAACGTCAATGCGTCGCATTCACAGACAAGAATGCGCCGTATTGAAACCAGATAGATGCGCCGTATTCACAGACAAGAATACGCCGTATCTCCCTTCTGAGACAGACACACAGACAACAAACAAACGATAAAACAAAAAACCAAACACACAAAAATAAACTAAAAACAGAAAAATACCAATAAAACTAGCAAATAGATAAATTCACTCCCCGGCAGCGGCGCCAAAAACTTGATGTGTCGTTGTATAGGTGATTATTCCTTATCAAGTTTTACATTTATATTTTGCCGACTTAACCTATAACAACACTAACGGGCAGTGTACCCGATCAATGTAGCTTAGTTGGTAAGTAGGGTGTCGATCACTAAGAGTGAGATTTCTAATATACTAATTCTAGAGGTATTCGACTCTCCTAAACTAACGTAAAGGGGGGTTCAGCCTGAGAGACTGGCACGGGTTTTGTTTTATTCTAACTAAACTAAGATAAATAAACAATAGAAAATACCAAAGATATGAAGAGTGTGTTAACCAAGTTTCATATATGATTAAGTTTTAATAAGTTCTAAGACCTGCAGTGATTGGTGCTCAAGACTAGGCGCGGTCCATCCTACCTCTTGTACCTAGAGTCTAGATTCCATTGGAATCCGCATAAAGCTGCTTAATAATTGTGTTTATGTTTAAATAGCTTGTCACTTGTTTTATTAGTAGTTTTATATGAAGTGTATGTAATTAATCCTTTCTCGTTGGCTCTAATCTTATCGGCGAGAAATCCCTTAATGATTACTTATGTCTAAAAGTTATATTTAACTGATCAGGTTAGCTATAACCGTGGGAGCCACATTCTCTTCCGTAGTCAAATGCGCAGGCCACTAATAAACACAGAGGTTATCAATGCACTAATAAGTAGTAACCAAAGACATCAACATATAAACTTTAATTGATGGGAAAGCAATATTAAAGGGAGTGCAATCTTTCCGTTGTCACATTAACAAGCCACCAATCCTGATGAATTAAAGCTTACTATTACAATAAAACAAACTACTAACATAAATAATTAAAATGAAGACTTAGCAACCAATCGAATTAGAAACACATCAAAATATCAAATAATCATAAACATGGCTAACACATAAGGGTGTTAGCCCATAATCTCTATAACAAAGTGCATAAACATAATCGTAATTAATAGAGTATTAAGCATAATGAATACGTTACAATGATTAGAGATACTCTTACAGGATAATTAGGTCTTCTAGGGTGATCTTCTGCTGTTTGGAGGGGTTGTGATCGTCTGGGAATGACCCTAAGGGTTCCCAAAGATGCCCTAATTCGTTAATGAGTTCGGTATTTATAGATTCTGAAATTTGGGTCGATACGGCGCATCTAGAGAGTTAGATGCGCCGCATCTATAAGTAAACGTAGCCTCCAAGTCTGAAACTGACCCGATATGGCGCATCTATAAATCTGATACGGAGCATCTCCCAATACGGCGCATCTAAAGACCTGATGCACCGCATCTCCTTCAGATACAGGTAGATTTCCTTTTTCTCTTTCCGTGGCCGCTTGAATCAACTAAATCGGAGTCCGGATGAAGATTTTATGGCCAAAATACAAAAGCATCTTCAAGTGTCGACTTGTAATCTTGACTTCTTCATTAAGCTTCTAATCTTCACTTGATTTCTTGAATTCTTGGTAAGGATTGTATATGGCCGATACGGCGCATCGGATTGGTCCGATGCGGCGTATCAAGGTAACTTCGCGTGGGGTCCAAGATTATTATATTCCAGAATATTCGTACACCGCCTTGAGATGCGGCGTATCTTCATAATTGTATGCGGCGCATGTCTTCTTGTATCTTGGATCGTAACTGGTGAAATCTTGATAGTGATGCGCCGTATGTAATAAGTATAATGCGGCGCATCTGGAGTAGAACAAGTTGGTTCTTCTTTGTTGACCAAAGTTTCATATGCAACGCATGACAGAATTGCATGCGTGCATTCTTCAAAGTCAGGCAATGGTCTTCAATCTCTTCATTTCAGCAGCCTTTTCCAATCTTGATCATTTTGCTCCATTTTTAGTCCATAATCGCTTAGTTTCACCAAATGCTTGTTTTTAACTGAGAATTACAAAAGTAAACGATTAAGTATCAATTCTCATATATAATATAATAAAACAAGTCAAATAAATAGGATAAATGATGATAATAAAATGTACTTATTTGAGTTCATCAGTAATTGACTAAGATAATTGACTTGCCACCAGTAAAATTCCCTATATCCAACAAACCGTGTTTTCCATACCCGTACACTTAACATTACAACCCTTGAAAAGCCCTCTTTGATAGTTTATCCTAGGTGCTTACGCCAAAGTGGTGGAGGTTTGATCCGTTCCCAATCCTATGGTAATTTATGTACTATGACAGCTAGAGAGTGTTTCAATTTCAATTTTCCATATGTGTTATATAACTTTATACACCCGAGAGATGTGAGAATCAAAACACTTTATGTGAGGTGCTACTATATAATTTCTGTGCTTATTTTGACTAACGTGGAACGATTGTATGTTGTAATTACTTTTATTTTAATGTTAAATGACCCCTAGCTTGTAAATTGATTAGAATAAAAGCTCATTTGCTTGAGGACAAGCAAATCCCAATTGTAGGGATATTTGATAAGGATTTATTTGGTACCTTTTTAAGGGGTCATTTAAGCCAAAAATCGAGTAAATATGATCAAATATTGCCTCAAATCATTTCTTTTTTTATTTTAGGTACTTGGGACGAGAATTGTGGAAAACGACACTTTTGGAGCATATTTGGACGCCGTCAGAACTGTATTCCTATATATATTTTCGAAAGTTTTCGTTGTTAAGTGTGACATCTTTGGAGAATAAACCCTAGTAGAATTTTAGTAGCTTTGTAAGGGTTTTTCAACCCTTGAACCTTAAGCTTTATTGAAGACAAGTTATTCGTTTAATCATTCAATATGTCTATGTGTTGTTTGATTAATTGTTTATCTTTTTTTATCTATCATGCTAGCTGACAAGGATTTATTTGATACCTTTTTAAGGGGTCATTTAAGCCTAAAATCGAGTAAATATGATCAGATATTGCCTCAAATCGTTTCTTTTTGTATTTTAGGTACTTGGGACGAGAATTCTGGAAATCGGCACTTTTGGTGCATATTTGGACGAAAAAGTGAAGAAAAAGAAGAAGTCGTGAAAAACCTGTCAGACAACAGTGTCTGACGGCGTCACATGCTACAACGTGACGCCGTCCCTTTCAATTCAAGATGGATTTTCTAGTGTTAAGCTAACAAGTGACGCCTCAGAGAGTTTGAAGACTTTACAACCTGACGCCGTCAGGTGTTAAAAGAAGATGGAAACCTACAACATGGCGAGTTGACGGCGTCAGAGGTGGCGATTACATAGACAAAACCCTAAAACACGGCGAGTTGGCGGCATTAGAGGCTATAACCTGACGCCGTAGGAACTGTATTCCTATATATATTTTCGAATGTTTTTATTGTTAAGTGTGACATCTTTGGAGAAAAAACCCTAGTCGAATTTGGGCAGCTTTGTAAGGGTTTTTCAACCCTTGAACCTTATGCTTTATTGAAGATAAGTTATTCTTTTAATCGTTCAATATGTCTATGTGTTGTTTGATTAATTGTTTATCTTTTCTTCTATCTATCATGCTAGCTTAAGTTTGCTTGTGTTTGCTTAGATCTAATGAAACCTAGTTATTGAACATTGATTTGTTGTATCAAATAAAGGAACTTCTTCCCCACTATACCCTTTTAAGGCCATCCTCATATTACTAAAAGGTTTTTGGGTAAGTTTGGGTTTGGATAAACATTTTTGTGAGGAAGAAGCTGATGTTTCCTCATGTTCAAAATAGTTTGAATGAACCTGGGATACATCAAAAACTTTGATTTGCTATCAACATTTTTCACCATTCCTTCAAAGATAAGTTTTGAAAAGTTGAAAGTCCTATCAGTAGCTAAGCAAATGAGAGCAGTTGCAATATTGCTACTGAACTGTTCCCATGAGGTTTTCTTAGGACTAAGACAGTGAAGGATGGTGTGAATCAAAAACATCCATTGTGGGGCAAAACAACCTTTTTGAAAAGTTAAAGATTGTGATTGGATGTTGTACCCCATTCTGGTTAAAGTTTCAAAAATTTCAGTATTTGGCATAGCACTAATACCACTGTCATCATTTAGGTGGAGATGCCTCCTGAGTGATGATTCAGTAAGAGTGATAGATTTGCCATCTACAGTTGCATTTGATTCTTTGTCTCCATTTTCAAATGTTCTGACAGTAGCAGTCTGCCAAAACTCTTTGATTTGGGAGACATAGATAGTGGGATTAAGAGTTAAGGAATACCTTATATGAGAAGCATTTAGAAAGTCCACTATCTGATGAAATTGGGTATCCTCCTCTGCTTTTTCCAAATATGCGACCATGTTATGCTTATCAACAAAAGATATAGATGCCATTATTAGTCAGTAAAAGTGGGATTTGACTGCTGGGATTAAAGTAATTTAGGTTAGAAAGTAGATGGAAGAAAGTGAATTGAGATATTATGAAAGACTTATGAGGGTTTCTATTGGACTGACTTCAATTAAAAGATAACTTTTGATTGAAGAAAGATGAATATAATAGATTAAAAGTAAAAATATCCAAAAAGGAAACCCTTAAGATAAGATATTGATCAGTAAACATCTCAACAAACTCTCAACGGCTATTTTTAAAAAGCTGTTATTTCGCACCAATACTAACGGTTATCCAGCAGTACAAACTTAAGCCTACCAATACTAATTTTTTGTTTGGCAGTACTAACTTTTTGAAAAAAATTTGACTTAGCAGTATGAACTCAATTTTGATTAAAAACAATACTGCTTACAACCATTTTGAAGGGATTAAGTGTAAAGACAGATACTTAATCATAATTTCGGTTTAATGCAACCTCTAGTTGTGTGAGAACCAATGATTTCAGTTATAAATAACTGCCTGTGATCAGATAAACTCATTCAAAGAGCTTTCTTGACAGGGTTTTCAGCTCGTGGCAGGTGTTGCCTCTAACACAAATGTGTTAAATTTACTTTTGCTCGTTGTTCTCTCTACCAGATGTCCTTGGACTAACACATTATACTAAAAATATAAAATGGTAGAGAGTGAGTTAGATCAGTTACTATCTGACTAACTATGCTATCAATTCCAATGCAAAACATCATAATAAGATTTCAAGAAAGAAATTTTAAAGAATCTCATAATTCAGATGTAAGACCTTATTTAAGAGATATCCAAATTCAGTCCATCATCAATCTATTATGTCAGCAACCATTCCACCATTTTCTGCTCACACAATGCACTAGTAATTCCTTTGTGCCCAAATGATTCATACCTGAAATTGTTAGTCCAAAACCAAGAAAACAAATGGCAAAGCATTTGCTTCATAGCAGTATAAACAAATGACTAACAGTTCTAACAAACAGTCCTAATTTGTACTGGCAGTACAAACTATACATAGCAGTACCTATTGACAAACCTAGCAGTACAAATCCAATTTAATGTACAAAAACACACAGATTAACAACTTTAAGGGTTAAGTATTCCAATACTTGCTACCAAGTATTGAAACCTTCCAACATCAAAGGCTTTAGTGAGAAGATCTGCAAATTTTTTATCAGTATCAATTTTAACAACTTGAACTAACTTTTTCTCATTGCAGTCTCTTATAAAATTATGCCTAATTTCTATGTGTTTTGTTTTAGAATGTTGCACTGGATTTTTAATAATGCATATTGTACTGCTATTGTCAATATATATCATGGTATTCATAAAATTATACCCATAGTCAACCAGTTGATTTTGAATCTAAAGAACTTGACCACAGCAACTTGCAGCAGCTACATACTCAGCTTCAGTTGTAGAAGTTGCCACAATTGTCTGCTTCTTGCATTGCCATGATATAAGTCTGCAACCAAGGAACTGACAACCACCAGTTGTTGATTTCCTATCCAGACTTGCACCAGCATAATCACTGTCTGAGTATGCCACCAAATCAAAAGGTGATTCCCTAGGATACCACAGACCCAACTTAGGTTAACCCTTAAGGTACCTAAAGATCCTCTTGATAGCAGTTAAATGGGAAGCCTTGGGATTAACTTGAAACCTTGCACAGGCACACACAGCAAACATGATATCTGGTCTTGATGAAGTAAGATACATCAAGGACCTTATCATTGATCTGTAGGTGTGTACATCAACACTTTCTCCATCAGCATCTTTAATAAAAGGTTTCTCTGGATCAACAGGAGTGCTTGCCACTTTAGCATCAGTAAATTGAAATTTCCTTAGTATCTCAGTCACATATTTATCTTGACTGATAAATATGCCTTCAGTTGATTGCTTCACTTGCAACCCCAAAAAGAACGTAAGTTCCCCCATGGAACTCATCTAAAACTTATCATGCATAAGTTTCTCAAATTCTAAGCACATCTCCTTCTTTGTGGATCCAAATATAATATCATCCACATAAACCTATACTAGCAAGATATCCCCCTTGTTCTTCTTGATGAATAGAGTCTAATTAATCTTGCCTCTTTGGAATCCATTCTCTAACAAATAGGAAGCCAATGTTTCATACCAGGCCCTTGGAGCTTGGTGCAATCCATAAAGAGCTTTCACAACCTTGTACACCTTGTCAGGATGTTTTGGATCTACAAAACCTGGAGGTTGAGAAACATATACCTCCTCTTCAATAGTACCATAGAAAAAGGCACTCTTGACATCCATCTGGTAAACAGTAAGCCCATAAAAGAAGCATAAGCTAAGAACAATCTTATGGCTTCAATCCTAGCTACAGGTGAAAAATCTTCTTCATAGTCTATTCCCTCTTCTTGTATATACCCCTGGGCTACAAGCCTTGCCTTGTTTCTGATCACTATCCCCTTTTCATATCTCTTGTTTCTAAAAACCCGTTTAGTTCCAATTACCCTCATACCCTTGGGTAAATCCACTAGTACCCAAACCTTCTGAATCTTGAATTGGAGAAGCTCCTCTTGCATGGCTTCTACCCAGCTTGAGTCTTCTAAGGCTTTAAGGACATTTTTTGGCTCAGATTGGGAAAGAAAACATACAAATAGACATGTGTTGGCATCTTCATGCTTCTTTTCTTCATAAATAGCACTAAGAAATCCTTGTTGATCTGAAGTCATGGTCTGTCTTCTTGTCTTTACACCAGACTGTATGTCTCCAATCACATTATCTAGGGAGTGATCTCTATGTATCCTTTTTTGTGGAGTTGTGGGAACTGGATAGGTGGGTGGTAGATTGTTGATATCCACCTCATCTTCTGAGAAATCATCAGGATTAGGACCTGATGGGCCAGCAGTATGATTATTTTGCCCAGTAGTACCAACTTGAGGCTCAGCAGTACAATCAACATTTGTATTGTTTTCTTAATTCTCATGTTCTACAGCTCCATCCTCATTGTTTCCATCTTCAAAACCTTCTTTTTCTTCATCAGTAGAAGGCTCGCCATTCTTTGAAGACGAATCCACACTGTTCCATATTAGCATCAGTATATGATCTTTATCTTTCTCCTTTCCCAAGCTTGCTTCATTTATTGCAACATCATCTTCTGAACCTGCAAAATCATTTGAAAAGGTTCCTGCAACAACTGGCACATAGTTTATTGATTGGGTTAGAGTATCAAGATCAAATAGCCATTTTGGACCTTCACCTGCAACATTAGATTTATTTTCTAGAAACTGAACATGTAGGTTTTCCTCTACTTTCCTTGTTCTTGTGTTGTATACTCTAAAGGCTTTGCTATTTAGTGAGTACCCAACCAAGAAACCTTCATCAGATTTACCATCAAATTTGCCTAGATGGTCTAAGGTATTTAGAATAGTTACATGACACCCAAATGGTCTTAGAAAACCTAAAGCAGGTGTTCTACCCTAAACAGTTCATATGGTGTCTTGTTGTGAGGTTTAACTACCAAAACCCTGTTCTGCACATAACAAGCAGTATTAACTGCTTCAGCCCAAAAAGTGATGGGCAGCTTAGAGTCAGCTAACATGGTTCTAGCAGCTTCTATTAGTATCCTATTCCTCCTTTCAGCAACCCCATTCTGCTGAGGAGTTCTAGCTACACTAAACTCTCTCCTAATACCTTTTTTCTTACAGAACTCATCCATAACTCTATTTTTGAACTCTGTCCCATTGTCACACCTGATGACTTTTACTTTCTTATACACTAAGTTTTCTATCTCAGTTATAAATGTCTTAAGAATGCTAGGTGTCTCATCCTTAGATCCTAAAAAGAAAACCCATGTGAATCTACTATAGTCATCAGTAACTACAAGACAGTACCTTTTATGCATAATACTACTCATAGATTTAGGACCAAACAAGTCCATATGCAGCATAAACAAAGGTTGAGTAATAGAGTTTTGGGTCTTGGGCTTACAAGAAGCCTTGTGTTGTTTGCCTTTGAGACAGGCAACACAAGTCTGGTCATTTTCAAAACATTTTTGATGCAAGCCTCTTACCAAACCATCTTTAACAATTTTATTTATAAGTTTAAAATTGACATGACCAAGTCTTCTATGCCATAACATGGACTCATCCAATGTGACTTTTGCAACAAGATAAGTAAGAGCCTCTTTAGGAACAATGTTCTTCATATCAACACTGTACATGTTGCCCTTTCTTGGAACTTTAATTAGCACCTGACTTTCATCAGGTAACTTAAAGTCTGGGGAAAGCACAAGACATTCAGTATAAGTAAAAAGAACCTTGTTCTTTTTATCACACATTTGTGAGACACTAAACAGGTTATACTTTATCTCTTGTACAAAATACACATCTTCAAAGTCTAATTTACTGGTTTTCAATGTGCCTTTACCAGTAATCCTTCCACCTATTCCTCCCCCAAAGGTAACATATCTGTGGAAAACTAGAAAGGGGGTTGAATAGTTTTTACCGTTTTTAAATTTAATTCGCTTTGAGACTTCACGTGATTTCAATTAAATGCACACAAACAATCAATATAAGTAATGTAAGTAAGGATAAGAACAATCAAACCACAACACGAAGATTTATAGTGGTTCGGCTACAAGGACTCTCTTCCTTGCCCTACTCCACTCCTCGAGCCTCTAACTCGAGAGTTTTTCTTCACTAAGAAACAAGCTCCCTTCTTGGCGGAGAAAACCTTTATACACGTTGCTTACACCTTTTTTCGGTACTAAGCTAAATACCGGGTTCTAGTTCAAGGTAGAACCAACCTGACGTCGCCTATACAATTTTTGACACTAAGCTAGATGTCGAGTTCTTTACAAGGGTTCAACCACTCCCGACACTCCATGTGTTTTGAGGACTAACACACTAACCGATCACTACTGAATGAATGGTATAACAATGATGTGTGAACTAATACAATATCACACAGTAACTAAACTAAAGGCTTACACTACTGTGTTGAACCTTGATGCTTGATCTCTTTGCTACAAAAGGAAGATCACTAAGAATGAAATGAATGAGATGAAAGCGTTAGTAATGTATAAATGAGTGAATATTTACTTTATGCTATGTAAGTGATGAGAGTGCTTGAATGATCAGCTTGCTATTTAATAGGCAAAATTGACCAGACAACCCGCGGATCCGGCGGACCCAAATTATGGGTTTCGCCCTTGTACTGGTTTGGTTCCGCGGGAACATGCTAGCTAAGGGATTTCCAAATCTTACCATATCTTGTCTAGTCTTGTCAAGATCTTACAAAGTCAACTCCTTTGCTTCAAGATCTTTCCAAAATATATTCTAAAGTTAAATAAGATTTCCTAATGAGGTATGCCATGATGTCATGTGTATTTCCATTTTTAAGAAATAAAAATAAACATGTAAATGTATATATGTGTGCAATGTATAATTTCCTAGTGATCATGTGATATGTAAATGAGTTTTAAAAAGCTTATTACTAAAATGTAAAAGACTTTAACTTATATTTATGCTTTGCTAAAGATAAACCTTATAATTGTCATTAACAAAATAAAGCAAAGATCGTAAAATATAAATAACGTTTTTGGGACGATATTTGTATTAACAATCTCCCCCTTTTTGTTGATGACAAAACATAACGTTTATTTTTAAGCAATGGTATAAGTAAAGTGAAAGTCTTTTAAAAATATAGATTAAGTTAGTTTTATGCAAGTTGTGAAAACTATTTTAAGCATAAAAGCATGTACTGTGATGTATGAACTTAATCCTTTCTCCCCCTTTTTGTCGAAACAAAAAGAAGAAATGCATAGCGGAATGTAGTGAACGGTTCTTGGTGATTACTCCCCCTAATTTGGAGTACCAAGAATGATTCAATGATTTTGAGAACTTAAAAGCTCCCCCTTGGATAATACTCCCCCTAAATGGAGTGCCAAGGTTATGATGTATGAACCTACAAAACAAATGGTTAGTATATGATATGCTCCCCCTTGATGTATACTCCCCGTTGCTAGGGTACCAACATATACGATTCAAGGTTGAGAAAAGCTACAAAGGTTAGTTGTGAATCAATCCAGCCAAATAGCATAATGCATATGTAAAGATTCAACCAAACATGTAGTTCAACCCATTTGACTTAAAAAAAAGTCAACTAACTAAAATTGTTCAAACCAAACACAAAGTTCAAACAATGTCAATACTATAACCAACCATATAATGTTAGTAAATCAAGCAAAGTATTATGCATATGTAGTGATCACCCACAAGCATAAATGTAACATCCTTTCATTTAGAAAATTGTTTATGACAAAAGTCACAAAACAAGGTGTTACAATAATAAAAACACTCCTAAAAAGAGTTCCTAACAAGCCCTATGAAGTCCTATAGTGGAAGACAAGGGAGAGGATTTTAGTATCTATTGTGGAGGGTTGGTTGGGTTTGGTGAAGACATGATGGAGGCAAGCCATATGGATTCTAAATCCTTAGTGTCACGGAAGTGAGAATTCATCATATTTGAAGAGGTGTAGAGAGGATCAAGTTCCTTATTGCATTGAGTGTTTGGTTGGTTGAGCCACATTGATTCATCAATGGCTTGGAGTATGGCAAATATATCATTGGGTTGAAGTTTAGGTGAAGAAGGAGGTGATAATGATTTTCTCACTTGAGATGGTGTGGGTGGTGGTGTGGTAGCCACTGATGTTATGGTAGGTGATGGTGATCTTGGTTGAGATGGAGTAGGTGATGGTATGTTAACCACTGGAGTTATGATTGGTGTTGTAGTAGTAGTGGATATAGTAGGGAAGTTTACATTAGGAGTGGGATTTATGAACCAGTATGGTCTGACACTTATTCTTGCAGTCCTTCTGGGTGGTCTGGACATTGAAGGGTTGTTGGATTTGTGCATTGTGAGGAGGAAGGTTGTTTAGGAATGCAAAGGTATTGCTTTAAAGCTTCTAATTTATAGTCTCTAAGGATTATGGAGGAATGTGTTTCGATGTTAATTCATAGGAAAGTGTTGGTTTCCAATGTTTTGGAACAAGAGAATGAGTTTGTCATTTTATCAAAGTCAATCCATAAAGATGGAGTTGACATGAAGATTTGCAGTGGATGCAGAAGGTGAGTGGAATTCTAAGAGTGTGATTGATTCACGGATTCCAAGGAACCAATTAGAGGGGTCCTTAGTTGTTACAGAAAGGTAACTTGGAAGAAAATTTGAATTTTCAAATTTTGGTGGGAAAAGAATTTCCTATGATTCTAAGTGTGCTTAAATCTTCCTAATGTGCCTAATGATTAGTATAATGATCCTAAGAATCAATGATCTAAGGAGCGGGATTAGTTGGGAAATTTGAGATAGTTACGGTTAGAGGGGCGGATCCAAACGATAACAAGTGCGGAACCAAATTTTTGGTTCCGCGGAATCGACAGATTGAAATTTGGCGGAGCCAAATTAGTGAACAGACGGAACCCAGAACTTGGTTCCGCCATATCCGCCAGATGGAAATACTAATTCTTAACAGAGAGCATGTCATATTTTTCGATACCCGTTCAAAATTCAAAAAATTTCCTAAAACATATGCAACTACTTATTGGTGATTGATTAAAAGCAAAAACATAGATTCTAACACACATTTGCATATAGATCAATCAAATGATAATATCTTACCATAAAAGGAGGTTAAGCCAAACGGTGGCTTAAGCATGAAAATTTGATAACATTACGTGTTATCGTTCTTCAAGGTTATGTTAGTTCATATCTGTTGGGTCATGAAAAACCCAAGAATGCTTCAAACATGATTTGGACACAAATTAACTAAGTGTTAACTTAAACCGAGAACAATTCAAGTCACTGAGAGAACAGCCTCTCAGTGAGTCATCTTCAGGATGCTTAAGGCGAATTCAAGAAGAAGGATTCACTACTCAGGAAGGCGGTACTCCCTGAGTAGGACTTAAGCCAAAGAAGAAGATGATGGTTCAGTGAGTGTTGGACAAGAACTCACTGAACCCCAGTCTCCTCAACCAACAAAGTGATTGAAAGACTGAGGAACCAACGCCTGAAGAAAAGGCGGGAACAATAGGGAAAAGATCTGAGAAGATAATAGTGTCAACCCAACACTCTTCTCTTGTCAGATCCAACCTTCCCTATTGCGGCTAAAAGTCATAGAGTATCAGCCAACAACTCCCAAAGTCTTATTAGCCCTTTCCTATTGGTTCTTGGAAATGACAATTACTATTTGTAATTGTCAGACACGCAACCTCAACAACTTGTATTATATTTAATCACTTATACTTAGATTACTTGTGTATAAATAGATCAGAAAGGAGAGAAGTTAAAGTGTGCTTTGTATATTGAAAGTCTTGAACTTTTACAAACGAACTTCTCTCCTACAAAGAGTATACAACTCACTGAGATAGCTCAGTGGGTATATTATTACCACTCAAGCAAAACTTGAGTTTCGATAGGAGACACCCCATACCCTTGTCTATTCAATCCCAAGTGTTTGTTCCGCAAAACACTTGGGTATAGATTCTTGGAATTATTTCTAATAAGAATTTAAACGTTGAAAAATATTGTTGTTTTTATATTCACGTTTTATAACTGTTAGAATTAATCTTAAACATTGTATTAGTCATAAACACAAATAGATTAACTTTCTAGTTAATTCTAATCGTGTAAAGGGAACAACAAGTGGTATCAGAGCCTCTGGTTTATAAAATCTTTTAAACTAACCAAGAGTGCTCTAGGTTTTTAAAACCAAGATCCTAATATGGCTGATATCAATGTACCCCAGCTAGTCGACAAAAAGGGTGGCAGCTACTCAGCTGTTGCACCCAGACTTGAAGCTGGGAAATTTAGCAAATGGAAGAAGCGTATGATTTGCTATCTTACTGGTATGGAACCCTACTACATCACTTGTATCAGGGATGGCCCATTTGTCCCAAAGACTGCCACAGGGCTAAACAAGCCTGAGGCCCAATGGACCATTGATGAGAGAAGAGTGGTCAATCAAGACCAACGCCTGAAAAGCATCCTTATATCATGTCTTCCTGACGATGTAATGGAATCAGTCATCAACTGTCTAACAGCCAAGCAAACTTGGGATGACTTGGTAAACAGCTTTGAGGGTCCCTCAGATACCAAGGAAAATAGGGTCATGGACCTTAAACTTGAGTATAATACTTTCAGGGCAAAAGACTCTGAAAGTCTCTCACAGACCTACACCAGATACAAGACTTTGATAAATGAATTATCAAATGAGGGTGTTGTACTGTCCAAACATGAGACAAATGTTGGCTTTGTCAACAGTCTCCCTGAGAAGTGGCTCAACTTCTCACAAGGCCTGAGGAATGTTAACCACATTCAAACCCTTGAGCTCCCTGAAATTTATGGGAAGTTTGTCTATGAAGACAACTTGATCTCAAGGAGATACCCTGACTCAAAAGCTTTTGAGTCCAAAAAGGCCTTAACCTCCACACCCATATCAACTGCTTTCTATTCTAATGGTGTTGTGCAGCATATTCAAGAGGATTCTGAAGAAGAAATTGATGAAAGGACTGGTGAGGAGTACCTGAATGACCTAAACTTGGAATTCCAAGAAAGGGCACTCTTTGCTAGTTCAAAACGTTTCATCAAAAGAAATCAGTCCAACTTTACAAAATCAAAAGCAAATGAGACCACTGAATGCTTTAAATGTGGTAAAAAGGGTCATTTTGCTAGGGACTGTTATTCTAAAACTATTTCAGAACCTTCTTACAAATTCTCAGGAACTAGCAAGTTTCAACCTAAAATGTTTCAGTCCACCCAACAATTTCAAAACAAGGGTCAAAAGGATTTTGAAACAAAATATAGGAATATCGAAGCTAAACTTGCACTTCTTGAAACTAACCCCATATTGCCTCAGGCTGCTCAAACATCTAAACCAATTCAGACAAAGAACAAGGTATTAGTTGCTGAAGCATATGATTGGGATGATGAAGAGGTTTCCTCAGATGAGGAAATAAGAGTTAGTACACTGATGGCACTTTCTGAAGAGGATCAGGTGGCTGTGGGAAAAAGCCATGCTAGAAATGGAGAGTGGGTCAACATCACCATGAAGAAGGTAAATACTTTACTTTCTATGGATGATGATTCTGATTGGCAGTCTTACATGAATTATATTTGTGTTGATTTAAAGTTTGTTGAGGAACAAAGGCTTAACCTGTTTTCAAAATTTAACAATATTGTGTCAGAATTGAACAAATGTAGAGATGAACTGCTTATACTGAAGCAAGCCAAACTAGAAACAATAACTCTACAAATTCAGAACACTGAAATTTTGAAACAAAACCAAGCCCTTCAAACTGAACTTAACAAAGAAAAGGTTGTCATCCAAAGCTGGACCAGGAAGAACCCCAAGGTTTTTGACACTGTGGGATTAATCTCTCAGAAAACCATTGGTATTGACCCTCTTATGGTTGATCCAACTGTGTGTCAAAATGAAATAAACTTTGTTCCAGCTGGCATATCTTTTGAGCAAGAATTACTTCCCAAGTCAAATGACTGGATTGTCAGGGACAACCCAGTCAGTAAGTTACCAAACTTTGAGACTGGAAAGATCTTGCTTCCTGAAAGTCAGGCTTTGAAAAATATGCTTGGACTCACTGAACAACTCAGTATCACTGAGTCTGTAAATGAGTCTGAATCAGAATCATACCCTCTACTTCCTCCACTAAATACCCTTCAGGGTGCTGCACCTAGCTTAGGCCTCCCACCAATGGTCTTCTCACCACACTCTCCAAAGGAGAGATCAGGAAGGGGAACAACCATCCTGAAGAGAGCAAACCTTGATGTCTCAGTAAATACTGATGACTCATCAACTTCAGTCCCTTCTGAAGTAACAACCCAAAGCCCTGACTCAAAATTTGATCAGTTGGCTGAAATGGTCAGGAAGCTAGGAGAGAAGATTGCATCTTCTGAGAAATCTTCTCAATCCAAGAAGGAACAAAAACCAACTTCCTCAAAGACCAACCCCAAACCCACAAAACCCCTGAAAAGATGTGAACTATGCAACTATACAAATCATCTCACTGATGATTGCTATAGAGTCCTTTATTGCATGATCTGCAAAAAGGAAGATCACAGGACCTCTGATCATAAACAATGCTCAGTCATGTCAAACTTTTCAGGACTTAAGGCTCAGTGCCTGAACTACCCTTCTGATTCTAAGCAGAAACAGAAGCAAAAGGCCAAGCCTTTTTCACCTTGCCCTTTATGTGGATTCAATTATCACCTTCCTGAGGATTGTCAAATTGACAAACACTGTGAATCTAGTGGAAGTTCCACTCAGAAATCCTCAGGAAAAGAGAAGGTCATTCAGTCAAGAAGATGAATGAAACAATCCTCTCAGACTACTGAGGCTACCCCTGCAACTAAATGCAAAATTTGTGGTAGCTCAGTCCACTCAACCTCTGACCATGAATCAATTAATACTTTCATAAAGACCTACAATACCAAACCCTCCATGAAATGGAGTCCTAGAAAGAACTGACCCAATTTACTATTTATGCAGAAGCATGCCAAGGATCCTATTTGGCATCTAGACAGTGGATGTTCAAGGAGCATGACTGGTGTTAAGGAGTGTCTGCACAAATATGTGGAAGAATCAGGACCCAAAGTGATATTTGCTGATAATTCATCATGTCTCACTGAAGGTTATGGTTTAGTAAACTGCAATGACATTGTCTTTACTAGGATAGCATATGTTAATGGTCTTAAGTATAATCTGATCAGTGTCAGTCAACTATGTGATGCAAAATACATAGTTTAGTTTGATGATAAGCAAGGAACCATCTTCAATGCAAATAAGGAAATTGTCCTCATTGCACCAAGAAGACAAGATGTTTATGTATTAGACATGTCCAGTCTAACTCAGGATGGAACTTGTCTCTTTGCTAAGGCTACTGATACACTCAACTGGCTTTGGCATAAGAGACTCACCCACCTGAACTTTAAAAACATTAACAATCTTGTAAAACAAAACAAGGTCCTTGGCTTGCCATCTCTTGTGTTTTCAAAGGATAAACCATGCTCAGCTTGTGAAAAAGGTAAACATCACAGAGCATCCTTTAAAACCAAAACCAACTTTTCCATCAGGAACTGCCTACATCTTCTCCACATGGATCTATTTGGACCTATCAGTCCAAGGTCTACCAACCATGAGAAGTATACTCTGGTCATTGTGGATGAATACTCTAGATACACCTGAGTATTCTTCCTGATCAAAAAGAGTCAGGCAGCTGAAACAATCATGTCTTTTGTCAGGAACATAGAAAATCAAAATGACATTAAGGTCAAACAGATTAGAACTGACAATGGGACTGAGTTCAAAAATTATGAACTTGAATGTTTCTGTGATGAGAAAGGTATTTCCCAAAACTTTTCCTCTCCATACACACCTGAACAAAATGGTGTTGCTGAAAGAAAAAAACAGAACACTCATTGAAGCTGCTAGGACAATGCTATGTGGATCAGTCCATTCCAACCATTTTTGGACTGATGCAGTCAAAACTGCCTGTTATACACAAAACAGATCCATAATTGTCAAGAGACATGGGAAAACCCCATATGAGTTATTCAAAGGAAGAATCCCTGACATCAGCTACTTTCATGTCTTTGGGTGTCATGTGTTTATTCATAATCACAAGGATCACCTAGGAAAATTTGATGCAAAAGCTGATGATGGATACTTCCTGGGATACTCACTTGTCTCAAAAGCCTTCAGAGTGTTCAACACAAGGAGACAGCAGACTGAGGAAACATTTCATGTTACCTTTGATGAGAGCACTGATGCTATCAGGTTCTCAACTGCCTCAGTAGAAGAGATAGGAATTGATAATTCTTCAAGATATCCTCCTGATGAATATCTGTCTGAGAACAATCCTTCTACTCAGTATCAAGATGATGCAAATCTCTCCTATTACATAATCCCTCACAACCTACCTAACCCAACCATCACTGAGTTTGTTGAGGCACATGCACACACTGATGATATCAATCAGCCTGTTCAAAACACTTAAGAACCAAACAATCTCAATGAGCTGGTAGACACTCAAGATCCATTCAATGATCATGTGTCTACTCCAGAACCAACCCCTCTACCCAATCAGGCCTCCACAAGTTCAAATCAGTATCCAGGACCTCAAGAAAGTTAGACTAGGTCTCAGGACATTGAACTTGTGAATATTATTGGAGAGCCTACTGAAGGCATGCTCACCAGGAGCATGGCTGCTAGTCTAAGAGCAGCCTCATCCAATGAATGCCTATTTGTGGACTTCATTTCCACAATTAAACCCAAAAGTGTTAAAGAAGCACTTAAACATCCAAGTTGGGTTCAGGCCATGCATGATGAACTGGAACAATTTGACAGAAACAAGGTAATGACCTTGGTCAAATGTCCTGAGAATGTCTCAGTCATTGGCATGAAATGGGTATTCAAAAACAAAACTGATGAAAATGGCATAGTCATTAAAAACAAAGCCAGACTTGTAGCCAAAGGCTATAATCAACAAGAAGGCATTGACTATGAGGAAACATTTGCACCAGTAGCAAGGATGGAAGCCATCAGGATCTTCCTTGCTTTTGCTACATACATGAACTTCAAGGTGTACCAAATGGATGTTAAAAGTGCATTCTTAAATGGTTCACTGAAAGAAGAAGTTTATGTTGAGCAACCTCCTGGATTTGAAAGCCATGAGTCTCCTGATCATGTCTGTAAGCTTAACAAAGCCCATTATGGACTGAAGCAAGCTCCCAGGGCATGGTATGAGACTCTCTCAGCTTTCTTAATCCAAAACAAATTTGTCAGAGGCAAGATAGACAACACATTGTTTATCTATAAGACAAATAATGATGTCATACTAGTACAAGTGTATGTTGATGACATCATCTTTGGCTCAACAAGTTTCACACTTTGCAAACAATTTGAAAAACTAATGGCAAAGAAGTTTGAAATGAGCATGATGGGAGAACTGACATACTTCCTTGGTCTACAGATCAAGCAGACTGATAGAGGAACCACTATCAGTCAAGAGAAGTATGTAAAGAATCTACTGAAGAAGTATGATCTCAGTGACTGTGCCTCAGTCAAAACTCCCATGGTCCCCCCAAACAACCTTGGTCTTGATCTAACTGGTAAACCAGTAAATCAAACTCTCTTTAGAGGAATGATAGGATCACTGATGTATCTACTTGCATCAAGGCCTGATATCCAATTCTCAGTATGTCTATGTGCAAGATATCAATCTGACCCAAGAGAATCTCATGTCACTGCTGTGAAAAGGATATTCAGGTACCTAAAGGGCACTCCTAACCTGGGATTATACTATCCAAAGTGCTCAGGACTTGATCTCAAAGGATACTCAGACTCTGACTATGCTGGATGCAACATGGACAGAAAAAGCACCTCAGGGTCTTGCCAAATTCTTGGTGGGAAACTAGTCTGTTGGAGTGCTAAGAAGCAACAGTCAGTTGCCTTGTCCTCAGCTGAGGCTGAATATGTTGCAGCAGCTAGTTGTTGTGCAAATGTACTCTGGATGAAAAGTCAACTCAGTGACTATGGAATTCAGTACAAGATGGTACCCATCTTTTGTGATAACACAAGTGCAATTGCAATCTCAAACAACCCTGTTCTTCATCAGAGAACAAAACACATTGATATCAGATATCATTTCATCAGGGACCATGTCATGAATGGTGACATTGAATTACACTTCATCCCTACTGAATATCAGTTAGCTGATATCTTCACCAAACCGTTGGATGAACCAACTTTCACAAGGTTGAAAGCTGAATTAGGAATGTTGGATATAGAAAATCAGTCCACTGATTGAAATCCTTCCAACTGAAGTGTAAATTCTTATAACCTCAGGTCCCTGACTCAATGTGTACATCAGTGAATTAATATCACTGAATCCTCAACCTCAGGAACTAAACCCAAGTTCCTGAAATCTTGAAGGTTCAGGAACTAAACCCAAGTTCCTGAATCCTTGTTTCTCAGGAATCAATCCATATTCCTGAATCATCAGTGACTAATCCCAAGTCCCTGAAATACCATCACTGAATGAAATGTCATTCAGGGCCCTGAAAAGGACATTAAATACTGACTTAAATGCTCTAAGTATCTAGTTAGTAAATGTCCGAGGTTGGTAACTGAACTAATATTTAATTTGAGAATATTTGTTCTTTTTGCTTTCTGGCTTCCACCTTTGGGCCACCACATGTCCACTTGGCATTAAATGCCTTTCCAATCACATTACAGAAATGTGATGACTCATCTCTACAAAGTGCACTTTTGCAGAACTGCTCAACTGTTCACTTCGACTGTTGCGCCAAACCAAGAAAGTGGAGTGTTGGCATTAAATGCGGATCCCAAAACATATTATTCAAAACAATTTCCAATAATTTTTTTTGAATAAATAAAGATCACTCAAATGACCAAAACAACCCCATCTCCACTTTCCTATAAATAACCCAACCAAAAGAAACACACACATGTTTTTATAGAATCTTAAGCAAAACTCTGCCATTTTTAATTCTCAAAAACAAATTGTGTGTGTATTCTTAAGCTTTAGAAACCCTTTAACCTTAGTCAAACCCAGACTTACCCACAAATGGCTTCTTCTAAAGCTGTGAAATACGCCCCCAATGTGGATTTCACAATGGAGGGTGTAGACCTAACCAAAAACAATGTGGTGGGAAATTTCTCATATCCACAAATCTACCCAGCCTACAAGAACGTTACGAAGTTAATTGTTTTCTTGCAAAGGCTTTCACCCACACCCCCTCAGTCATCTACCATGACTATTTGAGGGAATTCTGGTGTACGGCTGTGGCTACCAGCTCCAAAGACACCAAAGAGTCAATCATCACCTTCACGGTGATGAATGGGAGTAAAACCCACTCCTTTGACTACACAACCTTCATCAAAGCCACAGGCCTTGACTTTGCTGAAGAGTTTGCACCCAACCCTAGTGATCAGGACATAAAGAATGAACTGATCTTTCTTGCACCTCATGACCCCAGACGTCCTACAACGTCTGCGGGAGGCTTATTGGAGAAGGCTCCAGTAGTCAAAACATGGTTCCACCCTATTTGGAGGATACTGATGACATTTGTCATTCAGGTCCTGGGTGGAAATAAATCCTCTACGGAACAATTGAACTCATCACAACAATTGATGTTGTTCAGTCTCCTTGAGGGTACAAAAATAGACATCGGAGGAATAATCTTCCGAGACCTTGTTGCTAAGCTCTCAGGAAAACATAGGCAAAGGCATATGTCCTATCCTAGATTTGTTTCCTGTGTGCTTCAGGACCTACTTGGTTCTGACTATGTGAGGACTGATGCAGAAGGTACGAAGCCTGACGTCCTGCACAAGTCAAACTTCACTAGTAGCATCAGTGAGGTTACACATATTGCCCTGACTGAATACATGCAATCAGTCATTCAGGGTAATGACGCTATCTCTCCAGTTCCTTCACAGACCAAAAAGGTGAAGAAGACAAAGAAGGGTCAGTCCAGCCAGGTGGTTAGACCCAAGACACTCGCCACTGAGACTGATCCTCAAAACCAACTCAACCTTAAAAAGAGGTTGAAAAAGGCTGAGACCTCTGAGACACCCATTTCTGACACCCTCTTGACCTCAAAACAAGGACCAACGGAGGTCACTGAGCAATCATCCTCAGTGACCTCGGGCACACCCCTTCCACATGGTTCAACTGACATAAACAAGTCAGAGGGATCAGGAAGCATTCCCCCCCTCACATCCTGATGAAGGAACTGTCAAAAAACAATCAGTTCCCAAGGGAGGAAAGGGTTTTAAATCCTCGGTAAGGCAGCACTACCTTACTGAGAAGGGGACCCACAAACATTCACATCCCGCTAAAGTTCCTGAGCAATCACCCTTAGGATCTCAGGGAGAAAAGGACCCTAAATCCCCTGAAGGACAGCACAATCCTGATGGGAAGGGGGTCCACAAACTTTCACAATCAGTACCTAGTGATACCACTGGAAAACACCCATCAGTGGTTGAAGGTGCTAAGGGGGACAAAGACTCAGAGGGAAAGAAACAACCCGCTGATATGGAACCCATCAACCCCTCAGGCGGATCCAATCTCTCAGGAACTGCCCCCAAAAGCCAGGCTGGTGTTACCCCAGTTATTATGGCTAGTCAGGCTGAGCAAACCCACTCAGTTATTATGACAATGGGGTCAGAACCTGACCAAACCGAAGGCAAGTCTTTTTATAAAGAGGAGCCGGTTGATTTTTTGGGTATTGTGTCCATGGGGGACTTTCAGGCTTTTATTGAGTCTGATGAAGAGCTCAGGGAAGAGAGTGAAGAAGAAATTTTTGAGGCAGGTGAAGATATGGAAACTGATGTACAACCTAAACAACCTGAACAATCACATCAGTCATCACCAAGCCAAAGTGAAGAGTCAGGTTCTCAATCTTCTGATTCTTCTGATACTGGGGACATCCTCCAAAAGTATGATAACTCTCTTCCCCTCACTGAAAGAACATTGGTCAAATTCCTACTGAAGACCAACAGAGCTCTTTTCACTGGTCTCACTGATGAGATGTTTGATCATCACACTGAAGCTGCTGTTCACTATGCCAACCTGAAGGCAGATGTTGAAAGTTTTCATGATGATGTGATCGAAATCCAATCAGACACCAAACACTCCCTGACAGCTATTGATCTTCATTTCCAGAAGTTCAATCTTACTCTTGAAGGCATCACCAACAGCCTTGGAACTATTCAGTCAGCTGTCAAGGATGACCCCGTACTCACCGAAAAGGTCCTTCAGACTGCTGAGACTTATCAGAAGCAGTCAGCTGAAATCAGTGATCTTCTCAACTTACTAAAGGATTCTAAGCTTCAGGGTCTTACTACTTCCTTGGACTCAATCAGGACTTCCATGGGTCTTCAAGAAAAACATCTTGGTACTTGGACACAATCTTCAACATCCTTGGCATGGTCTCTTGGGTCAAGGATGTCAGGCATCGAAGTTTCTCAGGCATCTCTGGTGGATCAGATCTCAAGTCTTTAGAAAGACAACACGGACATCAAATCAATGATGACTGAGATCTATCAGGCTTTCAAAGGTCCTGCTGCTCCAGTGACTCCAACTCTTGCTCTCATCATGGCTCAAGCAACAGTTGAGGGGGAGAAAGACACTGGAGTCTCAAGCCAACAACCTCCTTCTCACACTGAGGGGGAGATTCCTGAAGCCTCTTCCTCCCATCAAGATATAGGCAAAGGCATCCTCACTGAACCTGAGCCTCAACCAGCACCGATCTCGGTTGTAAAGGATCTTGAATCACCAATCAGGATCCCATATGAAATTGATAGAGTCCTTCACCACTTCACAGCTGATGAACTCAGTGCTTATCTTCAGGAAAAGGAAGCAAAGAAGAAGTTAAAGGAGGAAGAGAAGGTGAGCAAGCCTGCTATAATTAAGGTTGTTCATGAAGAGGCTGAGAAAATTGGTCTCGAGACTAAGGATCTCTCAGGAAGAGAAGGTGGTATGACCTTTGTGAAAGCTCAGTCTGAGGAGATGACCACTCTCAGGCAGAAAAGGAAGGAAAGGAATAAAAGGGCTGAAGAGATCAGGCAGAACAGGATTAAGAAATATCAGTGGTATATGACTAATAGGTTGAAGCCAGAACCGATCACTGATGTTCATATTCAAAGAAACACCAATCCTGCCGTTGTTACTGTCTACAGAGGTGCTGACATGAGAAACTTTGATGTTCATAAACCTTTCAGATTCGCTGACTTCGGGATCACAGAATTGGATGAGTTGGGTCCATTAATAGCAAAGAAATCAAATGTTGTGGTCCCTAATCTGATGAAGTCTTTGAGTCTGAGGTACGAAAGATTGGCAGCAGCACCTCAGGAACTTGGCATTCCATCTCTTCTTCCTGAATCTGCACAACCAGCTCCCTCTCAGTCTTCTTCAAGGAAAAGAAAGAAGATAGAAGCTGAGCCTGAGATCAAGATTCCTGGTCTTGATTGCAATAGGGCTCTCCCTGAAGGTGTTCCTTTCAGGAACAATATGGTCATTGAACAGCCTGAAAGAGGTTTGTTCTTCATTGATGAGTTCGGTGACAAAGCCTTCCAAAGGTGGAGTGACATCGACTTGTCAGGGATTAAAGCAATGCTCGGTTTTCTAATGATGGCCTCTCCACTCAAGAGTCCTAAAAATGTGAAGTTTTGTCAAGATCTGAAAAGGAAAATCAATGAGCATCCTGACCAACATGAGCTGCAGTCAAAGAAGCCCAAGCTTGAAGCCCTTGGAATCAAGTTGAACTGATGACCTGCCTGAATACCCACCACTATCCCTTTTGTACTTAGTTTTGTTAGGACTTGTAAATGATATCAATAAGATGATGTTTTTTATTATTTCAGTGTCCTTATTTAATTTCTAGTACATTCAGTATGAGTAGAAGTCTTTAGCTCACTCATATCTGATCAAAACACTTAGGAATAATTTATATCCAAATAGGGGGAGATTGTTGGGTCATGAAAAACCCAAGAATGCTTCAAACATGATTTGGACACAAATTAACTAAGTGTTAACTTAAACCGAGAACAATTCAAGTCACTGAGAGAATAGCCTCTCAGTGAGTCATCTTCAGGATGCTTAAGGCGAATTCAAGAAGAAGGATTCACTACTCAGGAAGGCGGTACTCCCTGAGTAGGAGTTAAGCCAAAGAAGAAGATGATGGTTCAGTGAGTGTTGGACAAGAACTCACTGAACCCCAGTCTCCTTAACCAACAAAGTGATTGAAAGACTGAGGAACCAACGCCTGAAGAAAAGGCGGGAACAATAGGGAAAAGATCTGAGAAGATAATAGTGTCAACCCAACACTCTTCTCTTGTGAGATTCAACCTTCCCTATTGCGGCTAAAAGTCATAGAGTGTCAGCCAACAACTCCGAAAGTCTTATTAGCCCTTTCCTATTGGTTCTTGGAAATGACAATTACTATTTGTAATTGTCAGACACGCAACCTCAACAACTTGTATTATATTTAATCACTTATACTTAGATTACTTGTGTATAAATAGATCAGAAAGGAGAGAAGTTAAAGTGTGCTTTGTATATTGAAAGTCTTGAACTTTTACAAAGGAACTTCTCTCCTACAAAGAGTATACAACTCACCGAGATAGCTCAGTGGGTATATTGTTACCACTCAAGCAAAACTTGAGTTTCGATAGGAGACAACCCATACCCTTGTCTATTCAATCCCAAGTGTTTGTTCCGCAAAACACTTGGGTATAGATTCTTGGAATTATTTCTAATAAGAATTTAAACGTTGAAAAATATTGTTGTTTTTATATTCACGTTTTATAACTGTTAGAATTAATCTTAAACATTGTATTAGTCATAAACACAAATAGATTAACTTTCTAGTTAATTCTAATCGTGTAAAGGGAACAACAATATCAATGTATCACACAAACATAATATTCTAAGAACACAATAATTTGACACATCATTGTTTTAAATTGTCTTATACCAAACACTCTCTAATCCTCACTTCTTGTCAAGCTTCTTGTTAAGCTTCATGATCCAACGGCCAATATTCTTCATCATCCCTCTTGTTTGTCGAAACTCCTCAGATTGGTTGTTGATGGAAGGAAGTTGAGTCATGTATTCAGGTGGAGGGATCCTAGAATTTGGCAAACCATCATCCTCGCTAACCGATGATGATGATGATGATGATCCTCGCTAACCGATGATGATGATGATGATGAGGTGGGAGGATGAGCTCGTTTTCCTCTTGCTACGGCTACCCTATGATCACTCAGAGGTACAAAGGTGTATTTTATTTTGTTGTAGTTGGGTACGAAACCTTTAGCGTTTGGAGGAATGGGTGCAAAAGCTCTATAAAGACGGGTGATAAGCATCCCGTAAGGCATTGCGGTGGTTCCTTGGACTGGAATATCAGCCATTCTTTTGGTGATATAATAGGCGAGGTTGAATGGTCTGTGGTTTGACACACAATAGAGCATGTAGCAAAGGCTTGCGTTTACATGGTCTCTATTTCCTATGGTGCTAATCACGTTTGCCCTAAGAACTTCCTCTAGCTTCTTGAATTGGCGCCTAAGTTCATTTAGCTCCATGCTAAACGGATCGCGATCAACCTCTTTACCTCTACTAGTCCTAGTGTGGGTTGTCCTAGGTACAAAAAGATTAGCACGGATGGTCTCTTAGGAGATTAGAGGTGTATCGTATGGATGCATACGATCAAGGTTGGAATCAAGGATGGACAATGACCATTTGTCCGAATAGAAGCAATCTCCTTGACTTAGAACACCTAAGACATCACCAAATTGATCTAGAGGGATGTTGAATTGGCTATGGTTTACCTTAAAATGGATGTTCATGTAACCATAGTCATTTGTGCTAAGACCTACAGTTGCATAAAATTCTAGTATGAATCTAGGGATTATGGGTTCATCGATATCTAGGAGACTATCGAATTGGATTGTAGCAAGTTGTTCTCTAAGAACGGTTCCATTTAGGAATGAGGAGTCTACGGTTCTACCCTCATGTACATAGCGTTTTTATAAGGCTTTAAAGATTTCAACTTGGTCCTCGATAAGTCCTTTGGTTTTATGGTGTTTAGGTAGGTATTTGACGGTTTCTTTGTGATCGTGATAAGTCGCGGGAGGCATGATTATCCTAGACACGAAAATTACATAGTTTAGTTAAGACTATTGAAAATACGTATATAGAAGTCTAGTGTGTGCCTATATGGGGACAATGTGGAGGTGCGGTTATCTCGACTCCTTTTGATGCATGAAAATTTTATGTATGCAAGTTTTATGATAAAACAAGAGATAACCCAAACGCTCCTACTTCAATGTGGCTACGATTAAAAGTACCCGTAAATACATATTATTATGTATTCCCTTTAGCTTTCAAGAGATATTATGCAAGTGATGTTTGAAACATAACGTTTAGTATTTGTATAAACAATGTTCAAAAACCGTTTTTCCTAGTCGTGAGAAGGTTTTGATAAAAATTTCTCATGGGGTTTTTGATGAATTATGATAATGTACTACAAGATGCAATTCCTAACTAAGGAAAACATGGTTTGTGATGCAATTCAGTAAATATGTTTCATGATTTTACTAAAAATATGCATAAACCCCAAATTTTGATTTTGTGCATGAAATAGAAATCCTAGACACAGATCGGGAATGTAGATGTGATTAGGATACTTACAGAGATGATTAGAGCACAAATTGATGGAAGGAGATGACCTAAATTGTGAGTTTGGATGATTTTAAGTCGAGTTCCAGTAGGTGGTATGTTTTTGGGAGTTGTGATGTACAGTACATGGTGTTTGTTAAATAAACTAAGAATCTGACTCAGGGGGCCGCGGATCCGGTGGAACCAAAACAAGGGGTCCACCCTTGTTGTCGGTTGGTTCCGTGGATCAGGTTCATGTTTTTGGTTTTTGGTTAATCTAAGGTTCAAGCTAAGGTTTTATCTACTCACTAGGTTCCATTAATCCTAAAACAAGTCTAAGAAAATTAAAGGGTGCTCTTTTAAGAGGTTTAGTGAGAATGTCGGCAATGTTGTCCTCTGAGGAAACTTTCTCGATTGAGATGTTTCCCTTCTGAACATTGTCGCGTAGGAAATGGTGACGTATTTCTATGTGTTTGGTTCTAGCGTGTTGGACTGGATTTTTGCTAAGGTCGATAGCTCCTTTGTTGTCGCAAAGAATGGGAATGTCGTTGAGTTTAATTCCATAGTCGACGAGAGCTTGTTTCATCCACAGTGCTTGTTGATACGCCTTTCCTGCAGACACGTACTCGGCTTCAGTTGTTGATATTGCTAGGGCCGTTTGTTTCTTGGCAAACCATGAGGTGAGACAATGCCCAACAAAAGTACAAATACCACTTGTACTTTTTCTATCGACATAGTCACCAGCATGGTCTGAGTCGGCATACACTATGTTTTCCATACCCGTTCCTTTGGATACCATAATCCTAAATGTGTAGTACCTTTGATATATCTAAATATCCATTTAACGGCCTCAAGATGGGATGTTTTGGGATCTTCTTGAAAGCGTGCACATAAACAAACACTAAACATAATATCCGGTCTACTAGCCGTGAGGTAGAGTAAACTACCAATCATTCCTCTATATTTAGTGCTATCTATGGATTCACTTTCATCATCCTTGGTGAGTTTGGTTTCGGACGACATGGGTGTTTTCATGCCATTGGAATCTTCAAGACCAAATTTCTTAAGCATATCCCTTATATACTTAGATTAGTTGAAGAATATCCCATCTTCTATTTGTTTTATTTGGAGACCTAAGAAAAAGTTTAGTTCCCCCATCATACTCATTTCAAACTCATCATGCATGATTTTCGAAAATTCATCGCATAACTCTTGACAAGTTGAACCGAATATAATGTCATCCACATATATCTGGACTATGATAATATGTGATCCCTTTTTCTTGGTGAAGAGAGTGTTGTCTACTAAGCCCATGGTATACTTATGGTCAACTAGGAAAGTCTTAAGTCGATCATACCAAGCTTTTGGTGCTTGCTTAAGTCCGTATAAAGCCTTTTTAAGTTTATAGACGTGATTAGGTTTTTCAAAATCGGAAAATCCGGGAGGTTGCGCTACGTACACTTCCTTATTAATAAAACCATTTAGAAAAGCACTTTTAACATCCATTTGGAATAGTTTAAAGTCGTGTGCACATGCATATGCAAGTAGTATTCTAATTGATTCAAGCCTAGCGACGGGTGCAAATGTCTCATCATAATCTATACCTTCTTGTTGATTATAGCCTTGAGCTACTAGCCTAGCTTTGTTTCTAGATACTACTCCATTTTCATTTATTTTATTCCTAAACACCCATTTAGTTCCAATTATGGTTTGATTTTGAGGTTGAGGTACTAATGTCCAAACGTCATTCCTAACAAATTGATTTAATTCTTCTTGCATCGCTATGACCCAAGATTCATCTTTTATCGCCTCATTTATATTTTTAGGCTCAATAGTCGAAACAAAACAAAAGAAATTACTTTGGTTTTGGACTTTTGAAATTAATTTCACCTATGACGTTATCTAATGGATGACTTCTAGATTCTTTGATGTTGACTAATTCTATTTTTACCCGTTCATCTTCTTTGTCATTTTCTATATCTTCTTGATTTTCAACCATTTGACTTTCAACTAAGTCATCATCTACCAAAGGTGATGTCTTAGAGGGAGGTGGACTTTCGTCGAATGTTACGTTCAACGATTCCTTGACTCATGAGGTCTCTTTGTTCAAGACAATATATGCTTTACTATTTTGTGAATATCCTAAAAATACACCTTCATAATACTTTGGGTCAAACTTGGTGAGGTAATCCTTAGTGTTTTAGATGAAGCACTTGCTTCCAAAAACTCTAAAATATCCTAGTGTAGGCTTTTTGCCTCTATAAAGCTCATATGGTGTTTTACTCAAGAATGGTCTAATTAAGACTCTATTTAGGATGTATGTGGATGTGTCAACGGCATTACACCAAAACTTTTGGGGTATGTTTTGCTCATTTAACATTGTTCGACTCATTTCTTGAAGTGTTCTATTCTTACGTTCTACTACACCATTAGATTGAGGAGTTCGAGGAGCAGTATGTGTTATGCCATTAGCATCACAAAAAGCTCCGAATTGGGTTTCATTATCAAATTCACGACCGTGGTCGGTTCTAATTGACACTATCCTATTTCCTATTTGATTTTGAATTTTCTTACTTAGAATTTCAAATTTATCAAATGCCTCATTTTTATTTTTCAAGAACTTAGTCCAAGTATACCTAGAGTAATCATCTACTATTACCAAAGTATAGAAGTTTCCCCCGTAACTTTGTATAACGGATGGACCAAACAAATCCATATGCAACAATTCTAGACACCTAGATGTAGACACCATGTTTTTAGCCTTATGGCTATTATGAACTTGTTTCCTAATTTTACAAGCATCACAAAAGTGTTGGTCGTATTTCAACTTGGGTAGGTTCCTAACGAGTTCCTTAGATGATAAGAATTGAATTAGCCTCATATTGGCGTGACCTAAACGTCTATGCCATAAAGTTGAGTTTTCATCTAGAGAGGTGAGAAAAAGTTTGTCTTTAGGTGTTTTGTCTAATTTCATAACGTAAACGTTTTTTTTCAAAACACATTTTCCTACGGTTATGCCATCTTTAAGTATTTTACTTCCATTTTCACTGAAAAGGACGTTATACTTTTTACGGCATAATTGACTAATACTAAGCAAGTTAAATCCTAAGTTATCTACATGAGCAACATCACCAATAGTGAGAGAGTCATGAGAAATTGTACCTTTTCCAATGATTTTACTTTTAAGCTTGCTACCGAATGTGACATTACCTCCGTCGTACACTTGGTAGGTTGAGAAAAGGTCTTTGTTTCCCGTCATGTATCTTGAACACCCACTATCTTTGATCCACTCATCCGGTTCTAACCCAACTTTTAAGCACACCTAAGTTAAAGAAAAACTCAAGCGTTTGGTCCCCAATATCTCATGGGTCCATTTGGGTTAAACATTAAATTATCATGGTTCATGTATGGAAATGGTGGACAAGTGTTCCATGGCATGTAGTTGGGACCTTGATAGTTTCTAGACATGTTTTGGTTCGAACTATTTTGATGATGATGTTGTGAATTAAAGTTACTCTTAGGAAAGGGGTGTTTGGGAAAACTAGTTTTAGGTCTCTGTTGAACCGTTTTAATCCTAAACTCATTTTTAGCTTGACCTTTTCCTATAGTAACTGCTGGTTTTTGTTTGTTAATAGTTGTGCTAGTGCTGGGTTTACTTGTGACCTTAACGAACTCAGTACTATCCGAAGTACAAACCTTCTGTTCAGCAACAGTACCCGCGGACCCTTTGGTCACTACTGGCGAAACCAAATTTTTGGGTCCGCCAGATCCGTGGGTGTCTGACTTTGTTGGAACAAGTTCTTGTACTTTCACTGTTTGTTTCATAAAGTCATTTAAGTTTCCTGATTTCATGAACCCTAGTCCGGTTTTATCATGAGGCAACTTTTGAATTTGCATTAACTCGTCTGCTAAACAAATGTTTTTATCAAACCTTTTAAACTTAGAATTTTGTTTGATAAGATTTTCCTGTGTGGTTTTAAGTGTTTCTATTTCCAGTTTAACTTCCTGACATGAGACACATGTTTCTTTAACACTTTTACCCTTTTCTGATCGTGTCTCTTTTTCTTTTAACCAATAGACTTCATTTTCTAAAAGTGTCATTTTGGTTTTTAAGAACTTATTTTTGTTTATGATTTTTAGAGTAATATCACACAGTTTGTTATATTATATTTCTAAGGTTTCATCATCAATAGAAGAGTAGGATGAGTCAGATAGTACCTCGTTAGAGTCATTAGCCATAAGAGCAACTTCGTCATTCTTAGGCTCGTCGTCATCACATTTACTGTCACTCCAAGCTCCACTAACAAATGCTTTTTGAGACTTGTTCTTTGGAGGCTTTGGACATTCTCCTATTAGGTGACCGGAATTCCCGCACCTAAAACACTTCCTATCTACTTTTCCTTTCCTATCATCACGGTCTTTCTAGAAGAATTTTTTTTCTTCACGAGGTTGTCTTACGAACTTTTCTCGTCTCCTGAAGAACTTCTTGAAATCTCTAACGGCCATGGCATACTCTTCGTCTTCACTACCCGAACTAGACTCTTCATCATCACTTGACTCTACCCTGCTTTTAAGGTAATGGACTTCATTTTCTCCTTTTTGCCTTTAACTATTTCTGAGTCTTTTTCCATCACCATCTCGTGAACTTTGAGATTTCCGATGAGCTCGTCCAGTGTCATGCTAGAAAGATCCTTGGATTCTTCAATAGCCGTCACTTTTTCTCTCCACTTCGGATGAATTGCTCTAAGAAATTTTCTGACAAAGTTCTTACTAGAAAAAGATTCGTCAAGTGCTTTAAGAGAAGTAATTATAGTATTAAACCTAGCAAAAGCACTATCAATGGTCTCATCTTCAAAGATAACAAATTGTTCATATTGTTGAACAAGAAGATCAATTTTTTTATCTTTGACTTGTGAGTTCCCTTGATCAGTGATAATCAATGATTTCCAAATATCCTTAGCCGTTTTACACATAAAAACTCTTTCATATTCTTTCTTGGGTAAGGCATTATAAAGCATCATTTTGGCTTCATTATTTTTGGCAATCAACTTCATTTGCTCATCACTATGACGAGTAAGAGAAGTACCCTCATCCCGACCACCTGATATATTTGATATAGGTTTATTATCACCTTCTACAATAGTATACCACAAATCTATATCCTTTGACGTCACATAAGTTTCAAAGCGATTTTTCCAATATATAAAACTATTTGGTTCAAATAGTTGTGGTCTTTGCATAGATTGCCCTTCTTTGAAGTTTTCAAAATCCATTGATCGTTTCAAGTTTTAAAATACAATATATTTGAAAATCTTGAGTAACGTAGCTCTGATACCAATTGTGGAAAACTAGAAGGGGGTTGAATAGTTTTTACCGTTTTTAAATTTAATTCGCTTTGAGACTTCACGTGATTTCAATTAAATGCACACAAACAATCAATATAAGTAATGTAAGTAAGGATAAGAACAATCAAACCACAACACGAAGATTTATAGTGGTTCGGCTACAAGGACTCTCTTCCTTACCCTACTCCACTCCTCGAGCCTCTAACTCGAGAGTTATTCTTCACTAAGAAACAAGCTCCCTTCTTGGTGGAGAAAACCTTTATACACGTCGCTTACACCTTTTTCCGGTACTAAGCTAAATACCGGGTTCTAGTTCAAGGTAGAACCAACCTGACGTCGCCTAAACAATTTCCGTCACTAAGCTAGATGTCGAGTTCTTTACAAGGGTTCAACCACTCCCGACACTCTATGTGTTTTGAGGACTAAAACACTAACCGATCACTACTGAATGAATGGTATAACAATGATGTGTGAACTAATACAATATCACACAGTAACTAAACTAAAGGTTTACACCACTGTGTTGAACCTTGATGCTTGATCTCTTTGCTACAAAAGGAAGATCACTAAGAATGAAATGAATGAGATGAAAGGGTTAGTAATGTATAAATGAGTGAATATGTACTTTATGCTATGTAAGTGATGAGAGTGCTTGAATGATCAGCTTGCTATTTATAGGCAAAATTGACCAGGCAACCCGCGGATCCGGCAGACCCAAATTATGGGTTCCGTCCTTGTACTGGTTTGGTTCCGCAGGAACATGCCAGCTAAGGGATTTCCAAATCTTACCATATCTTGTCTAGTCTTGTCAAGATCTTACAAAGTCAACTCCTTTGCTTCAAGATCTTTCCAAAATATATTCTAAAGTCAACTAAGATTTCCTAATGAGGTATGCCATGATGTCATGTGTATTTCCATTTTTAAGAAATAAAAATAAACATGTAAATGCATATATGTGTGCAATGTATAATTCCTAGTGATCATGTGATATGTAAATGAGTTTTAAAAATAAAGCAAAGATCGTAAATTATAAATAACGTTTTTGGGACGATATTTGTATTAACAATATCCTCCATCCATTGGTTGAAAGTCTGAAAGATAGGACATGTTGCTTGTCATGTGCCTGGAACATCCACTATCTGCATAACCTTGATCTTCCTCATCATCCTGTAAATGTCCCTACACATAAAAGAAGGAAATTAGTTTCCTTGGGGTACCCAAGCCATCACTGACTTGGGTTTGCCTCGTGCATCAATATAGTCAAATCTCTTTAATACAATTGATGCACCATTGGGTTTGATTGGTCTCCATACCCAACATGCTGAGGCCTTAACAGCATTTGCCCTTTTATCCCTAGCAGTGTTTTTAGGCTCACCAGTACTAACTGCTGGTCTAGCAGTTTTAACTTTTGGTTTCCAAACTTTGTTTTGAAACACTGCATTCTTGTAAAAATACCTTTTTCCAGTTTCTTGTGCTGATTTTACAAAACATGTGATTGGTCTAGCACTTGAAACTGCTGGATTAGGGTAAACAGTCTTAAATGGTCTGGCAGTACTAACTTCTGGTCGAGCAGTAATAATTGGTTTGAGGCTAGACTTCATTAAAAGTGCCATGGGAGTCATTCTATTGGCATTAGGGTGAGGTTGAGACCTGTTTGAGTTCACCCTATGACTTGTGTTCCCAAGAACCCTATTGTTCCCTTCAACCATCTTTCACCCATGATGGTTATGACAAAAAGCCTCTAAGTGGTCAAAGCTACCACAAGTAAAACAAGCCTTGTTATAGATGACAAAGTCATCACCTAGTTATTGAAACTTGAAGTTATTTCAGTTTCTCTGGTTACCTCTTGGCTTGCCTGTGGACCTATACAACTCAGAATATCTAACTGTTTTCTTAACTGGTTTTACATTTGCTGTAGGCTTAATAGTTTTATCATTAACCACCTTAGGAACATTGGTTCCTTCTAGCTTCACTACATCAGGTTTAGCTACAACCTGATCTTCATTATCAGATTCCCAATCTTCAATGATGGGAGCATCTAAATTCCTATCAGTTGACACCTTGTCCTCAGTAAGAGAGGTGTCACTTGCACTTTCAAAAGCCTCATTCAACACATCAGGTTTATCTACTTTAATACTTTCTTTAGCCTTACAACCATATTCTAGTTTTGGCTCTTGAAACTCAGCTAGACCTATGTGTTCTAAGTCTATTCCTGGGGGTGCAGGCACTCCTCTATGAGGAGGTGGACATGTTTTATAGCCCAACCCAGACTTAGCCTTATTAACCATTTGACACTCTATAATTTTATTAACACCCTTTGATGCATACTCCAAAGTGTCTACAGTTAATTGAATATTTTCTTTTGCCTTTATGATTTTATCTAACTCAGCTTTAAGCAAACTAATTTCAGCATTTTTAAGAGTCAAGTCTCTTTTAAGAATAGATATATCCTCAGTAAAAACAGACTCATTGTTCTTATAATGCACAATTTGTTCTTCTAGGACTGCTAAACCTCTTTTATGATTAGACAAATTATAGTTTGTTTGGTTTAATTCAATCCTCTGCTCATCATAATGTTTCTTTAAAGTTTCATATTCTTTAAGAGCAGTACAAGTTTTAGAACAACTTTTAGCTGAGAGTACCTCTGAGTCAGAGAAGGCCATAAGTGCCATCTCAACTGGTGCTTCCTCTTCATCTGCCATGAAGCTCCAGTCATAGCCTAGACCATCAATTGCCACCATAGCCTTTGAAGATGTCTTTGGCTCTTCCACTGCCTTTGGCTTGCTTCTATACCCCCTATTCTTGCTATCCTGTTGCTTGGGTCTTCTACACTCTCTTGAAAAATGCCCCAACTTGTGACAGTTAAAGCATTCTACCTTAGACTTGTCAAAACCAGCAGTATCATTACTACTGATGTTGATCTTCTTGCCAGTTCTTTGATAGAATTTCTTAGCCCTCATGCTAAGAAGTGAAATTTGCCACTTGAGATCCATCTCTTCCAAGTCATCATCATTAATCTCCTATAGATCTTCATGTGTCAGCATTGACCCATCGTTTTGGCTGGTCAAGAATGCACAATATGTAGTATCATTCAAGATACCAGTAGTACTGGTTGATGAGCTAGCAGTACTAACACTAGGGTTAGCAATACTAACTCCTACATCCACTTTCACCTCATTTGGCCATGAATTACTAGGAGATGACACAAAAGCCATGTTCTCAGTGCTTGAACTAGCACCTCTAGCTTTCTTGACATCCTATTCAACAATCTTGAAATTGTTGTATAGATCATTGAGGCTCATAGTATCAATATCTGGCTTATTCTTCCAAACCACCACATGCATAGCCCATTCAGCAGGTAAACTCCTCAAGAACTTGGAGTTCAGATCTTCCTGAGGGATGTCAACACCAAGCACAGCTAGTTGGCTAACAATCTTCTGCAATCTGTTAAACATATGATCCAAAGACTCATTACTGGTAGCACTAAAATTTTCAAAGTTCTGCTTCAACAGAGTCTTTTAGGTCTTCGTGGTGGCTTCATTCACACCATACCGAGTAGTGATTGCTTCAAACAAGGACTTTGCATCCTTGTATTTGCTGAAGTTTAGCAGCTGATCACTGGGGATGGTCATCATCAGCAAGCTCCTAGCCTTGACATCATTCTTCTTTTGCAGCTTATCTTCTGCAGTCACTAGAGAGGTATTTACAACAGTCTTTTCTTCACCATTGACTGTTGTAACAGATGTTGAAGGTTTAAAAGAGTTTCTTTCTTCAATGATCTCCCAAAGTGCATAGTCCTGCACTTGGAAGTACTGTTCGATTCGAAGCCTCCACATCTCAAATTCGTTTTGCTTCAGCATAGGCAATTTAGCAGCCATGTTGGTCTGTGTGTTTTCCATGTCCATTATCTTCAAAAAGAGTTCTTCTAAATCAAAGTATCAAACTATCTTTGATACTACTTGAGAGGATCAAACACTTAGGATGTGTTTAGGATACTTTGAGGTTATATTATCAAGTATGCGGAATCTACTTGACAACACTTAGAAGATTTATATTGACGTAACAGTGTTATGAACAAGAATCGATTTTCGGAGGTCGAGGTTGATCAAAATACATCATCGTTCTAGAGAGAGAAAGTAGAGAGAAAGGTGAAGAAATACACAATGTTTATTAGCTTGATAAATGAAGATACACAATGATTTCCCACACCCCTCATGGAGAGTCATGAGGGGTATTTATAGGCTCATTACATCACAAGTTTGCCACTTAAACAATAGTAGTCCCTGCGAGTACTACTTACTACAAATCTAGTCCAATTCACGTGTAAGACGTTATCATTATAAAAAAGCAATGCCAACAATCTCCCTCCAAGATATCGTCACACGTGAATGATTACAATGAGACCTATAAACAAAGTAAATTACAATAATAATAAACTTATGTTGACGTTGTTGAAGCGCAGAGTCTCTATAGACTAGATATTGAGGCAGACTTGAAGTTCTCTCTTTCGAAGATCTCGGCGTACTTGATCATTGTAGCTCTGAACTTCAACTGTAATGGTCTAGTTAGGTTATTACTCCCTCCTAACTAGTGAGCCTTTTTCTTTGCTCTGCTCCCTCCTGAATCGACAACTCTCTTTAGTCTTCAAACACGCAGCGGAGAATGTAGACACTAAAGTGTAGCACCATGGTTGTCGTTCGGGGAGCATCATAGCAACATATCTCACAAGGTATTACATCCAAGTTTGTAACACCCCCAAAATCATATTGCAGCAGAATTAATATCTGGGGTGCTACTTAACTGGATCATAACATAAGTATTAGAGAACGAATTTATGAAATTTGTTTTAAAAGCTTTATTAAATAAAACATAAGTTTTAAATAATTGAAATACGAAAAACAAGGCCCATTATTGTTATTAGTTGTCCCATAGTACAAAAACTTTGGTCATGAGTGTTATGTGTACACTCCAAAAGTGTGCCTATGTCCCTGCCACTCACTGCCTTGCATCATCATATATCAACAATTAAACACCTAAGAAAAACATGCTAAAAAGTGTCAACACAAAGGTTGGTGAGTTCATAAGTTTACATAAAACAGTAAAGTTGGATCATAAGTTCATGAGTTAACATTTCTAAGTGCGAGATGTTATACGAAAGGCTATTACGCTACGCTAAGTTTCATGTTTCCGAAGTTACGACAGTTTGCATGCGTAGAGTGCATATAATAACATGGGTAGAGTCCATGTAGTACTAAACATTGCGTAGTGTACAATATAATAACATGGGAAGAGTCCATGTAGTAATAAACATGCGAATGGTGCATAAGATACAGTACTTAGGCTAGCAAGTAATAGTTTTATCAAACAGAAGTATTGTTTCAATGATTCATAAAAGTAAGCAATGTTTCTCACCCTAAGTAGTTTAAAACAAGTATTAAAAGTAAATGTGGGGCTATGACTCACCTTGAGTATAACTGGAAAGGTGAAATGTAAAATCAAGTAAGTTATGGGAACAGCTCCAACACACGACCTGAATTAATAATGAAGTCTGAGATTTTACAGTTTTGGTTCTATACGAATGATGAGTGTGAAAATGAGTAACGTACAATGGTTTAGTGTGTGATGTGTGAGTTTGATATGCTTAAAATGCTTAAAGTTCAAAAATAATATTATATATAATATTATCTTGTTTTTATGTTTTTGATTCCATAATTATCGTTTCCTCGAACGTCGTTAAATGGATACGTTAAACAAATCGTTAAAAGTTCGTTATAAATATAAACGTTATGAAATTAAATATACTGAAACGAATGACGAAATGCATATGAAATGAGTAAAACATGAAATGGAAATGATTATGAGAAATGTTACAGATCATCACTTGGTTTTATACAAAATTTACATTTCCTACCCTAACGGTGTAAGTTTTGCACCGTTAGTCCTCCGTTAGTGATATATTGCATATTTGGTCCAATAATGGTCAAGTATTACTACTTATGACTTCTAGTTACTATTTTATCCTTTTGTACCCATATGTTATTGTCTTGGTAGTTTTGGACCTAGTTTTATTAAGTTGGCAGTTTTAGTCCCTAAGGTTGAAAATACTTTGCAAGTTTAGTCCAAAAATCACAAAAAGTCTAGAAAAAGTTTTTCGAAAGTTCTGTTAAGTTCATAAAGCTTATTAAAGTCAAACTTAACTGCTTATTAGTCAAAGAGCTTATTTTTAAGCTTAATGGGCTTTTAACGAGACATATCAAAGCCCATTAAGAGATAACGATCCAATGGGGTTAAAGGGGTTTTGGGCTTTTCATTGGGCTTATAAAATGAAGTTAAAAATATAATAAAACTGCTAATTAATCTGCTTATATGAAATAGCTTATTGGGCTTATCCTTCGGATTAAGCCCAATCCGATATATATATAAGATTTGAAAATGGTTCGAGTAGCGTTAGGATTAGAATTTTTAAAGGGCTTTTGAGAGCTTATGAAGGGAATCTTAAAACACGATTTTGGTTCATTAGCTTATGAAGAAATGGGACAAGCATTAAAAATGATAGGTCGTGTTTAAGAATTCTATGTTATGGTTCCATTACTATTCGACAGTAACAAGGTTCGACAAATATGGAAATGTTATGTAAATGGAAATGCGATATGATAAATAAATAAAATGCGTTCGAAATGAAATGAAACAAATGTATATATGTAATATGAATATGTAAAATATAGTCCTAGCCTTCCATGAAGGAGGCATTACGTTTAATACAAAAAAAAAAAAAAAAAAAAAAAAAAAAGAAACGTAAATGAAATAAAATGAAATGTATATGCGCTCGAAATAAATAGAAACAAAGTATGCTTATGTAGTAATTGAATAGAAATGACTTAGGAAGAGTTTAGAAGACTCACAACACCACAATGGTGGAGTTTACACGTTTGAATGATCAACAAGGTTCGAAATGGGGCATATACGATTGAAAAAGAACTCGAATGCTAAGTGTTTTGTCTTGACTTCCTTCGAACTACTTGGCAGAAGGTTTTTAGGACTTGGAGAGAGTATACAAGTGAGTTTTTCAGGTGTGGAAGCAATGTATGAGTGTGTGTTCGATTATGCATGCATAGGGGGTTTTTATGAGTTTTAAAATGTCAAGTTGTGGGAATATATTCCCCCCTAGCTGAGGTTTTAATGAGTTGCAGTAGATAAGATGGGATTATTGCCAAGTTGGGTGGTATCTAAGGGGAGGGTTCATGTCTAGGTTCGGTTTTGATCAATTATGTACATATATATATATCGCATGACATATTAAAAGGGTCCAATTGATTTTTAACGTGACCAAAACGTTTAGGAGTAATGTAAACACACTTAGGAACTTGTATTCGACTAGATATGATGCAAGGTATAGGTAAAAACGAGTTTAAATTAAGTGTAATTAAAATGGGTAAATATCGTATGAGGTTATATATGTCACAAGGGCGATTCACTTTAGTTCTCGTTTACCGATCAAACATACGAATTATGAGATGAGGTTGATCATTCTTGATTCCTTGATGTGCAAAGAATCGAGATATATATATATATATATATATATATATATATATATATATATATATATATATATATATATATATATATATATATATATATATGTTATGTGTCGAGTTTAAAAGTAAACGAAGCAAAGCTTGGCACATTTAGTCGAATGAGAAGTAAAAGAAAAATAATATTTGGGTTGGGTTATGAATAGTAACAGGCTCAATTGTTGGGCCAGAATAGTAACTAAGGTCCGTTTAGTTATTTTTTAGTTTAAGGGATTTTAGTGGTACGCTTGTGAGCTCGTTCCGATATATTAAATCGCGTATTAACATTTTTGAGTTATCATAGAGTAATAACAAGTCATTATGAGATAACTTCTCATTTTTAAAACTCAGAAAATAAATAACACATATATTCTGATAATTAATTATTTTTATTAAATCGGGAAAATTACTAGTTGTCACAGCCTCGCAGCCTTATTTGAATGTCGTCTCGACATTCAACTCATATTATCAGAAGAAGATACGAAAATATGAGGATATTTGGCCTTGAATTCATCTTTACGTTCCCACGTGAATTCAGGGCCTCTTCGGGAATTCCAACGAACTTTGACTATCGGTATTCGACTATGTTTCAATCTCTTGACTTTTCGGTCCATGATTTCAACCGGTTCTTCGATAAAGCATAGTCGATCGTCAATCTCGATCTCTTCCAGAGGAATAGCAAGAGTTTCCTCGGACAAACATTTCTTAAGATTGCATACATGAAAGACATCATGTACACTGCTGAGTTCCACGTTTGCCAAAATGTATCACGCCTTTCCATGGCGAAACCTTCAACATGACTCTGTCCCCTACTTGGAACTCAAGTGGTTTACGTCTCTTGTCAGCATAACTCTTTTGTCGGTCTTGTGCAGCTTGCATCTGGTTACGAATCTGCACGATCTTTTCGGTTGTCTCATGGATGAGTTCGGGTCCTGTGAGTTGACTGTCTCCTACTTCAGTCCAACAAATGGGTGATCGGCACTTACGTCCATAAAGTGCCTCAAAAGGTGCAACTTTTATACTCGTATGATAGCTGTTGTTATACGAGAATTCGACTAGGGGCAAATGTCCGTCCCATTTCTTGCCGAAATCAATAACACAAGCTCGGAGCATATCTTCCAATGTTTGGATGGTTCTCTCACTTTGGCCGTCTGTTTAGGGATGATAAGCTGTACTCATGTCGAGCTTAGTTCCCAAAGCTTTCTGGAGTGATTGCCAAAAGTTTAAAGTAAAACGACTATCATGATCGGAGATGATCGAAATTGGTACTCCATGTCTACAGACTACCTCTTTCAGATATAAGCGAACGAGATGATCCATGCTGTCCATTTCTTTGATGGGAAGGAAATGAGCAGATTTGGTAAGTCTGTCAACAATCACCCAAATCATGTCATATCAACTAGATGTTCTTGGTAGTTTGGTTATGAAGTCCATAGTGATTCGCTCCCATTTCCATATAGGGAGTTCAGGTTGAACTAGTAATCCGGACGGTCTCTGATGTTCTGCCTTAACTTTGGAGCAAGTTAAGCATTTACTGACATATAGTGCAATATCCGCCTTCATATTAGGCCACCAATAAAGTTTCTTAAGATCAAGGTACATCTTATCAGCTCCAGGATGAATAGAGTATTTAGACTTATGCGAATCATGCATAATCAACTCTCGTATCCTACCATAGAGTGGTACCCAGCTTCTATCCTTGAAGCACAATACTCCGTTTGATCTCTTTATAAATCCATTTGCGTTCTCGGGCATACCATAGAGTTTCTCACTTGGTCTATTTTCTTCTTTGAGGGCCTCAATATGAGCAGTGAGAATTTTTGATGAGAGAGGTGAGCTAATCGTCATTCCTAATGATCTGAATCTTAAGGGTTTGATTCGTTCTTTTTGGCTAAGAGCATCTGCTACAACGTTGGCTTTTCCAGGGTGATAACGAATCTCACAGTCGTGATCACTGAGTAATTCTAACCATCTACGTTGTCTCATGTTCAACTCTTTCTGGTCTAGGATATGTTGCAGGCTTTTGTGGTCCGTAAACACTGTACACTTAGTGCCATACAGGTAATGTCTCCATATCCTTAGAGTGAACACAACTGCTCCTAGTTCTAAATCGTGGGTTGTGTAGTTCTTTTCATGCGTCTTGAGTTGTCGTGATGCGTAAGCAATCACTTTCACTCTCTGCATTAATACAGCACCTAAACCATTGTGCGAAGCGTCACAGTATACGACAAAGTCATCGCTTCCTTCAGGTAAGGCTAATATGGGTGCACTACACAACTTCTCTTTGAGCGTCTGGAATGCTTCATCTTCGTCTTTACCCCAAACGTACTTCACGTTTTTCTGAGTTAGGGTGGTTAAGGGTTTGGCTATTTCGGAGAATCCCTTGATGAATCTCCTGTAATAACTGGCAAGTCCTAAGAATTGGCGTATTTCGGTTGGCGTTGTTGGCGTTGCCCAATCCTTAATTGACTCAATCTTTGCGGGATCCACGTGAATACCTTGGTTGTCAATCACATGACCGAGAAATTGCACAGTGGGAATCCAAAATTCACATTTTGAGAATTTCGCATACAATTCCTCCTTCTTGAGCAATTCCAGAATCATCTTGAGATGTTGTTCATGTTCTTCCTTGTTCTTGGAGTAGATCAGGATATCGTCTATGAATATTATCACAAACTTATCCAAATATGGTTTACACACCCGATTCATAAGGTCCATGAATACGGCTGGTGCGTTCGTCAAACCAAATGGCATAACCTGGAACTCATAGTGTCCGTAACGGGTTCTAAATGCTGTTTTTGGGACGTCCTCTTCTCGGACTCGGAGTTGATGGTATCCAGATCGAAGATCGATCTTTGAATATACAGTGGAACCTTGTAGCTGATCGAATAGGTCATCGATTCTGGGAAGTGGGTATCGGTTCTTTACTGTCAACTTGTTCAGTTCTCTATAGTCGATGCACATCCTAAAGGATCTGTCTTTCTTCTTTACGAATAGAACAGGTGCTCCCCAAGGTGAGGAACTAGGCCTGATGAAACCTTTTTTTGAGAGTTCTTGCAGTTTTTCTGACAATTCCTGCATCTCTGAAGGAGCTAATCGGTATGGTGCTCGCGCCACAGGTGCAGCTCCTGGTACTAAGTTGATCTGGAACTCGAGTTGCCTGACTGGTGGAAGTCCTGGCAAATCCTCAGGAAAGTTATGCACAACTGGCACGTCTTCTAGGCGTTTCTCTTTAGACTCCTTCTTTATCTTCTCAACTTGTGCTATAAAGAGATGGCATCCATCCTCAATGTACTTCTGTGCTTTGGTGCACGATATGATGTTCAATCGAGATGACTTCTATCTCCTAGTACTTCCAGTACTTCGTCATCGTACAGTATGCGAATAATCTTTTTGTCGCAGAGGATCACCGCATGGTATTTAGATAACCAGCCCATTCCAATAATAATGTCAAAACTGCCCAGTCCTACTGGCATAAGATCTACGTTGAATGGGTGGTTCAACAGGTTTAGCGTACAACCTCGGATTATAGTGTCTACTCTTTCCACATTACCATTAGCTAGTTCTATGTCATAAACAACGTCTAAGGCTGTAGGGATACTATCTAGCAGTTGACTAAATGTTTTTGAGATGAAACTCTTATCTGCTCCGGTATCAAATAAAATAGATGCATAGCGGTTGTTTAGAAGAAACATACCCATAACAAAGTTCGGGTCCTCTGCTGCTTCTTTTCCTCCAACCACAAATACTCTTCCTCGGGCAACTCTTGCATAGCCCTAGTTCCTTCCAGCAGCTTGATTCCCATTGTTACCCTAGCTTCTCTATTTCTTGCACTCGTTCCTGAAGTGCCCTTTTTCTCCACAACCAAAGCAGGTAATGGAAGATTTGTCCTTGACGGTAGGAGCTCTTTGATTAGCCACTGGCGTCCTTTGCGCAGTAGCAAGAACTGATGATCTGCAATTCCTGGCCATATGGCCGACCCTCTGACACTTTCCGCATCTCACGGAGCATGGCCCGTTGTGATGGAGTTTACAACGGTTGCACAGAGGAGATTTTCCAGCATAGACCTTCTGGTCACTGGGTCCAGCAGAATAAACCTTAGCGACTTCCTGTCGTTTGTTTGCCTGATGGTTGGCTCTTGAGTTGTCTTCCCATTTTCTTTTGTTATCTCCTCCTTTTTGTGCCATATCTTGGATCACCTGATCCATCAAGTTGTGAGAGATGGAGATTGTGTTATGCATGTCACTAGGATTAGCAGCCAATATATTCCCTATGATGTTCAAGGGTAATCCTCCGATGTAACGCTCTATCATCCGCGCCTCAGTAGCGACCAACTCGGGACATAACAATGCTAACTCTTAGAAACGTTGAGTGTACACCAAGATGTTGGTGCCTTGAACCTTCAAGTTCCAAAATTCTGCTTCCATCTTCTTGACCTCAGTGCGAGGGCAATATTTCTGGAGCATCAGAGTTTTGAATTGCTCCCATGCCATAGCGTAAGCAATATCCATTCCCGATGACTTCATGTAAGAGTTCCACCAAGTTAAAGCACTGCCTGTCAAAGTGTATGAGGCATACTTAACTTTGGATTCTTCTTCGCAATTACAGATGCGAAACACAGTTTTCAACTTTTCTAGCCATCTTACCAAACTGACAGCTCCCTCAGTTCCTCCAAAACTTCCTGGATCACAAGCACGAAACTCCTTGTATGTGCAGGTCCGACTGACATTAGTGGGTCTTGCGGCTCTGTCACCGGTGTTAGTGCTTGATCCTACATTGGCAGCAGCTGCCATGGCTTCTGCCACTTGCTGTGCCATAATCTGTGCCAAAGTCGGCTGGTTGACTACATCTGGAGGGGGAGTGGCATTAGTTGCGTTGTGAGTACGGGTTGATTTGCGCTGAGCCATTTGTCTACAAAAGAGAGTAAAGAAATAATGAGATTTTGCAAAAAAGTATGAAAATTCGTCACATGAATGAACAACATTATAATAGAGCATGATAGAAAGAACTAAATCAACAACAGAGAGATATAACAAAATGAGCCTGTTATAGATTAAAAGTCGATTACAAGATCTGAACATTACAAGTTTATTGGGAATTACATTAGACACTAACCGAGACTACTCGGTTTAGTGGGTACAGAAACGATGAATATGAATCTAAGACTAGTTACGTCCTCGACATAAACGTCTAACTTCTGCCTCAAGCTCCAGTTGTGCAGCTTCCATGTCTGCGAAACATCTCTGGAACTCTTGGCACATCCTCATTTGAGTAGTTAACATGGCTTCTAAGGCTGAAATCCTCTGATCCTGGTTCCTTGCCGTGTCTCTGGCAATCCACTGGGTCCTTTCAATGCCTTATATCCTACCATGTACCTGAGTATGGTCCCTACTCAAACAGCGGACTCTGGAATCCAAGTTTCTAAGTTCATAGTTATAAGTATCCTTCATTTTATCAACATGCATCCCTAAGTCAAACACTTCTCGCCTCTCAGCATCGGCTCTCTTAAACAAAGTGTCAAGGTTTCGATTATACCATTCGAAATGGTTTGGTGGTAACCTTTCCAGATGTTCAGTGTGGGCGTCTAGTGTACTGGCTTGCTGATGAAGAAGGGTCCATATCGCATCACGAGTACTTATAGTATCGTCAGGGGGATTAAGTGAGGATACGTCATCTGGGATGTCTGGCATTGGGGAGTCTGGAACATCGGGCAATGGAGAGTTCGGCTCAACATCCTTCCAAATTGTCTCCTGGTGCGTTCCCCTCGAACTCTGCCCAATCTCGAATGTGGCCGGACAACCATTAAATCCTTCATCTGAATAAGACTCAGTGGCTCTCCTAAGTGGAGGTGAATGAGTAGATGATGATGATGTGTTTAGGGTAAGTTCCGTATTAGGTTGCGGTTGTGACACTTGGACATAGGGATCTTCAGCATCTGGAGTGGTCTGAAGGGTAGGTGATGTACGAGTAGTACGGAGAATAGTTTCGGAAATATCAAATGATTGGGAAGGCATAGTCTGTGACAAATATGGTATCCGCATATAAGTATGTAGATGATACTTAAAATTTTGAGTATAAGGCTAGAAAGTATTAGCCATAATATCAGTACATATGTATGTATACAGTTAATACGAAAGCATGTAGTAACATGTAAGTATATGCTAAGCATTATTACAAAATAAAAAGCATTAAAATGTAGTATATATCATCAAAAGCGTTAACACGAAGTAAGTGTCTTTAAAGTAGTACGTAAGTATATACTAAGCATGATGAAACAATAAGTAAAGCAACAAATAAAGTGGAAAGTAAGGCAGGCTAGCACTGGCGGTCATAGGTTGAGTTTTTGTAAAAAGCGGTTATAGTCTAGGATTTATGTGTACCTAGTTCTCTATAACCTTAGCTCTGATACCAATCTGTAACACCCCCAAAATCATATTGCAGCGGAATTAATATCTGGGGTGCTACTTAACTGGATCATAACATAAGTAATAGAGAACGAATTTATGAAATTCGTTATAAAAGCTTTATTAAATAAAACATAAGTTTTACATAATTGAAATACGGAAAACAAGGCCCATTATTGTTATTAGTTGTCCCATAGTACAAAAACTTTGGTCATAAGTGTTATGTGTACACTCCAAAAGTGTGCCTATGCCCCTGCCACGCACTGCCTTGCATCATTATATATCAATAATTAAACACCGGAGAAAAATATGCTAAAAAGTGTCAACACAAAGGTTGGTGAGTTCATAGGTTTACATAAAACAGTAAAGTTGGATCATAAGTTCATGAGTTAACATTTCTAAGTGCGAGATGTTATACGAAAGGCTATTACGCTACGCTAAGTTTCATGTTTCCGAAGTTACGACAGTTTGCATGCGTAGAGTGCATATAATAACATGGGTAGAGTCCATGTAGTACTAAACATTGCGTAGTGTACAATATAATAACATGGGAAGAGTCCATGTAGTAATAAACATGCGAAGGGTGCATAAGATACAGTACTTAGGCCAGCAGGTAATAGTTTTATCAAACAAAAGCATTGTTTCAATGATCCATAAAAGTAAGCAATGTTTCTCACCCTAAGTAGTTTAAAACAAGTATTAAAAGTAAATGTGGGGCTATGACTCACCTTGAGTATAACTGGCAATGTGAAATATAAAATCAAGTAAGTTATGGGAATGGCTCCAACACACGACCTGAATTAATAATGAAGTCTGAGATTTTACAGTTTTGGTTCTATACGAATGATGAGTGTGAAAATGAGTAATGGACAATGGTTTGGTGTGTGATATGTGAGTTTGATATGCTTAAAATGCTTAAAGTTCAAAAATAATATTATATATAAATTCTTGTTTTTATGTTTTTGATTCCATAATTATCGTTTCCTCGAACGTCGTTAAATAGATATGTTAAACAAATCGTTAAAAGTTCGTTATAAATATAAACGTTATGAAATTAAATATACTGAAACGAATGACGAAATGCATATGAAATGAGTAAAACATGAAATGGAAATGATCATGAGAAATGTTACTGATCAGCCCTTGGTTTTATACAAAATTTACATTTCCTACTGATGCGTGCGATGTGTCGTTGCGGTTTAGCAGTATTAATGCCTATTCAAGTTTTAAATTTATATTTAGCCGACTTATCAATAACACACACACTTAACGAGCAGTGTACCCGGTCAGTATGAATATAATGGTAAGTAGAGTGTCGATCACTAAGAGTGGAACGTATTATCTCGTTATTCTAATCAGTATTTTAATATACTAAATTAGCTATACAACCTAATCTAACGCAAGGGGGTTCAGCCTGAGAGACTGGCACGATTTGTTTGCAATTAAATAATAAACTAAACCAATAAGCACGAATCAGCGATAGGCATGCACGTACACAGATAAATACTCGAGACAATAAGAAGATCTGTCCTGATGATTAAATCGATTGTCACTTGTTTTATTGATAGTTTTATATGAAGTGTATGTAGTTAATCCTTTCTCGTTGGTCCTATTCTTATCGGCGAGTAAACCCTTAATGATTACTTATGTCTAAAAGTTATTCCTAAGTGATCAATTTAGTAACAACCGTGGGAGCCACATTCTCTTCCGTAGTCAAATGCGCAGGCCACTAATAAACACAGAGGTTATCAATGCACTAATAAGTAGTAACCAAAGACATCAACATATAAACTTTAATTGATGGGAAAGCAGTTTTAAGGGAGTGCAATCTTTCCGTTGTCACATTACACAAGCCATCAATCCTGATTAATTAAAGTTTACTAACACAATAAAACAAAACTACTTAATGAATTAAACACATGCAGCACCTTCTTACAGCTCTTGTATCTTCGTTCGGGTGTGTCTTGTGCTGCCTATTCGTCTGAATTCGACCTTAGGTTTCTCTGGTCTTCGTACTTCGTATATATTATGTCCTCTCGAAATTCGTCTGGTCTTGGGGTATTTATAGTTTCTGTCTGAGGGTAAGATGCGGCGCATCTAGTAAGTAGATGCGGCGCATTGACTTAACTTCGCGTGGGGTCCAAGATTAATATATTCAGGAATATTCGTACACCGCCAGAAGATGTGGCGTAACTCCATAAATAGATGCGGCGCATGTCCTCTTGTATCTTGGATCGTATCTGGTGAAATCTTGATAGTGATGCGCCGTATGTAATAAGTGAGATGCGGCGCATCTGGAGCAGAATAGTCTTGATCTTGTGCATTTCAGTAGACTCTTAACTTCTTGCATGTTTTGCTCCATAATTAGTCTAAAATCGCCAAGTTTCACCAAATGCTTGTTTTTACCTGAGAATTACAAAAGTAAACGATTAAGTATCAATTCTCATACATAATATAATAAAACAAGTCAAATTAATAGGATAAATGATGGTAATAAAATGTACTTATTTGAGTTCATCAAATATCCCCCCACTTGAACTTTACTTGTCCCCAAGTAAACCTTAGAATTATTCTTATGAAAATGTATCCTAAAATATATTAGGATTTATTTTTTATATTTAAGCATGTATTCATTTTTGTCATAATCACATAACCAAACACTTAACGAATTAGAAGTAAAATAAAATAATTTGATAAAAGCAAATCTAATCGTTTAACTGTCCAGTCGTGACGAATATTCTATCATAAGCTTGGCAAGTATACACATCTCCCCCACTAAAGCCAAGGAATAACAAGTCTAAAGCGGTAAAAAGGGTTTTGAGGTTTAAGGGTTAATTATTCTCCTTAATCTCTATCGATCTCAAATTCCAGAAAAGGCGACAAAATCACAAATACATGATCGAATCCACAAACACGATACTTGCAATTGCTCAAATCCTTAACTCGAATAGGCTAAAGATAGGTCCAAACTTTACCAATAATAATATATCAAAAAGGGCGACAAAATCATAAATACATAGCCGAATCCACGACTACGATACTTAAGATTGCTCAAATCCCTAATCTCAATAAATCAAAGGTTTGGTTGGATAAAGAATAATACAGGGTATGGATAAATTTTGGGATATAAATTTGTGTAAAAATGAAAAATAAACAAAACAGATAAATTAAAATCCTAAGTGTGGTTAATCACTATCTCAACCATCCCATGAATAAGACTCATATCATTGAATAACTCACGCTTTAACACTTGAAACACACGCTTTAGGTAGACACGAATTATACTCAACAAGATCTCAATCAAAGAATAAACCTTAGTTGGTGTTCCCATAATTGCCAACTCCCATTCAATCCATAGATAATATACAACAATTAGTGGTGATATCGACCACTTAATACAAAACTTTACATAAGTTGGTCAAAACAAACATCCAACTCTTCCTTTTTCTTTTTCTTTTCTATTTTTTCGAATTTTTTTTTTTTTTTTTTTTTTTTTTTTAAACATAAACATAGATGTGTAAAATTTCACCACATCACCATAATGATAATTCTGGATAATTTTTCCATACTTTTCATAACTTCAGAAATAACGGTAATAGTGAAAGTAGTAAACACACGAAAAATAAACTCAAAGATATACAATATTTACTTTCACTCCAACTGCATTGTGCAATTTCCCGACCTAACCAAAGATAATGAATTACGCACGCGAACACAGGTAATGTAAGGAAACACACTTTGCCTAAAGCAATTAACCAACCACGGATTTTAATCTACAGGGTAGGCTAAGGTGTAAGGGTGTAACGAAACATTTTAACAAAGGTGTAAGAAACGAAAGGAATGGCTCTGAGTGTTTTTCTAGGGGTATCTTACTCTAAAAGTGAGAGTAACAAAAGGGTTTATACGGGGGTTAACTAACCAGTGTAGTTAGTTAATAACACATAACATATAAAGGCTATTTGGGTGTAATCCTAGAAATTTACCAATTTAGACAAGTCATTCCAATTATATAAATAATACTTATTACGGTGGTCTCGAATAGTATACAAGCCAAGTTCTAAAGTTTACAAGTCACCGGCACACTCATAGATTTGTGAATTTTGAAAAATCACAATTTTTGAAAATAACGTCATGTGTGCAGCAATGCAACTTAGACTTTAAACAAAAACATGCTAAAAATTTTAAATTTTGATATATTAAGCACATTTTAAGCATAATTTTTGAAAAGTTTAGGACAAGTAAGTGTTAAGTGTTCTAATTCTCCAATCCCCCCACTTAAGTTAAACAACGTCCTCGTTGTTTGTATAAAAGGTTAAAAACTGGAAAATAAAAGAATTAGAACAGAAAAACTCCCCTGAGATTTGCTCGGTATGATCCTCCATTTGTATAAGAGCAAAAATCATCTTTCTTGTGGATTAGAACGTTTAAGCTTCATAATAGATGTATCCACAGGAAATGCAGGAATCTATAATACCACCAAGGCTTTAAAACACACCTAAGTTAAGAAAGGTTCAAACTTGCATAATACATTAGTAGTTAGTTAAAATAAAACTTAAAAATTAAAAATGAAAATCATCAGGTCAGTCGATGCGCTGTATCTTATGGAAGAAGATACGCCGTATCGAGCCTGGAATAAATACGGATCAGAATAGAAGATGCGTCGCATCCTTAACCAGGGATGCGCCGCATTAGAATAAACTGATAAAAAGTTTTAAAGTCGAAAATTAAAAAAATGCATAAAAATAAAGTAAGATATGACCATTGCAGGAGATGCGTCGCATCTCAGGATTGAGATGCGCCGTATCCTCTGCGGCCCTGACTGACTCAACACAAAATCAGAAAATAAAATAAAAGATAAGCATGGGTTGCCTCCCACGAAGCGCTTGTTTTTGTACGAGTCACGAGCCTGACTCCACCCTTATTTACTGTGTAATAGGGTGTTGTTCCCTCCACTTGGGATCAAGTGTGGATGATAGTAGCAATAAACACGAAAAGAGTGTAAATTTGCTAGTAAAGATGGAAGAAATAAATAAAGATCATACCTTGGCAATACATGTACATCTTTCCTATTCATACCCGGTTTGGTTGATAAATTGGATGACTTGACCACTTCATCTGAAAGAGTAGTATGTTGAGGAAAAATGAGTCTCCTTTCTTCTTGGTTAGCCTCTTTGGTAGTAAGGCGTCCCTTGACTTCCGCAGAAGATGAGAAAGGGTCTTTAGCAAGTAAAAGTTCGAGTTCCTCAATAACCTTCATAGGGTCGACATCATCATCATCTTTGATCATAGCAATGTTCAAGAGCTCATCACCAAATTCTTCCTCGAGCTCCACCAAAAACGGGTTGATCACAGGTGCTTCAATAGGTAGTGTAATAGATTTCACCTCATCATCTTTTTGTTTTGCAACCTGTTTAGGAAAACTAGCAAGATTATTAGTAACGGGATTAATAATATTAAATAAATTTGTACCACTTTGTGTTGTAAGTGACTCCAATTCATCTTGTGAATCTCCATCTTCAACTAGTGGTTTTGCAATTTCAGCATCGTCCCGAATTTCATCCTTAAATAAGTAATCCCAGATTTCTTCAAAATCCCTTGTTGGGTCAAAATCTGGTTGAGGTATGTCATCATAAACTATGGCGTCAAATGGTTCGAAATCAGAATACTTTTCATCTTCATCCGTTGGATTGTCTAATGGTGGTAATACGATTGCAGAATATTCTTCAACGTAGGGTTCCGTATACACATCATCTTGTGCAATCTCCGGAGAAAAAGTACTATCAATAACAATTGCCGGAATTGGTTTCATGGTATATGAATCTTCTTCATCATCATTTGACATACACCAAGTGTGTTGAAATGGCAATTTGTTTCTTTCTTTCCTTGACTTTTCATGCCCTAAAATCAAGTATTCTTCCATAGTGATTTCTTTCGTCTCAATGACTTGTGCACCATATCTTGCTCTTTTCCAATCATACATCTGATTATTGCTCAAGGCTCTTTCCTCTATAAGCTTGATATATTCTTCCATTGTAATATCCGGATCGTCCATCTTCCTGAAATAAAACTTACTCGTGCAAAAGAAGAGTGAAACAATCAAAGTAAAATAAAAGCTGCTGACGTCTGCTGTTGATGCGCCGTATCCTATAAATGGGATACGCCGTATCTTAATACGTTAAAAATAAATCAGACTTTTATTCAGAAAAGCAATACGCCGCGCTCGATAAATCAAATGCGCCGTATGTTTAAATAATCAAAAATTAGTTATACTTATAAAAATTTTAATGCGCCGTATCAGCAAATACATCGTTACGTTTCAAAATATAAGATTTTTGATTCAGAAGATACGCCGTATCGACAGAAATCGATGCGTCGTATCTGTTTAATAATTCGAAAACTGTTTTTAATTAAAATAATAGATACGCCGTATCTGCTAAAGCAGATGCGTCGTATAGCGTTAACGTTTAGAAAAAATTTTCTATCAAAAACAGATACGCCGTATCTTGGGGAAAAGATGCGTCGTATCGAATTAATTAAACGCGTTGTATTTTATAAAAATTAAACGCAATACGCCGTATCTGAGAAATCAGATGCGCCGTATCGTTTGATTAAGCTCAGTACAACGATAGCAGAATACAGAAAATACGAAAAGTAAAAACAAATAAAAACACAAACGAAAATAAACACAAATAAAAGCAAACAAATAACACACAAAACAGAAAATATGCAAAATAATACAATGAATGCAAATTAATCTAATACACAACACAGTTAGCGGTTAAATTAAAAATTAAAAACCCTAAATAAAATACTAATCAAATTAACAGATAAAAACAATTCACTCCCCGGCAGCGGCGCCAAAAACTTGATGCGTGCGATGTGTCGTTGCGGTTTAGCAGTATTAATGCCTATTCAAGTTTTAAATTTATATTTAGCCGACTTATCAATAACACACACACTTAACGAGCAGTGTACCCGGTCAGTATGAATATAATGGTAAGTAGAGTGTCGATCACTAAGAGTGGAACGTATTATCTCGTTATTCTAATCAGTATTTTAATATACTAAATTAGCTATACAACCTAATCTAACGCAAGGGGGTTCAGCCTGAGAGACTGGCACGATTTGTTTGCAATTAAATAATAAACTAAACCAATAAGCACGAATCAGCGATAGGCATGCACGTACACAGATAAATACTCGAGACAATAAGAAGATCTGTCCTGATGATTAAGTAGATTGTCACTTGTTTTATTGATAGTTTTATATGAAGTGTATGTAGTTAATCCTTTCTCGTTGGTCCTATTCTTATCGGCGAGTAAACCCTTAATGATTACTTATGTCTAAAAGTTATTCCTAAGTGATCAATTTAGTAACAACCGTGGGAGCCACATTCTCTTCCGTAGTCAAATGCGCAGGCCACTAATAAACACAGAGGTTATCAATGCACTAATAAGTAGTAACCAAAGACATCAACATATAAACTTTAATTGATGGGAAAGCAGTTTTAAGGGAGTGCAATCTTTCCGTTGTCACATTACACAAGCCATCAATCCTGATTAATTAAAGTTTACTAACACAATAAAACAAAACTACTTAATGAATTAAACACATGCAGCACCTTCTTACAGCTCTTGTATCTTCGTTCGGGTGTGTCTTGTGCTGCCTATTCGTCTGAATTCGGCCTTAGGTTTCTCTGGTCTTCGTACTTCGTATATATTATGTCCTCTCGAAATTCGTCTGGTCTTGGGGTATTTATAGTTTCTGTCTGAGGGTAAGATGCGGCGCATCTAGTAAGTAGATGCGGCGCATTGACTTAACTTCGCGTGGGGTCCAAGATTAATATATTCAGGAATATTCGTACACCGCCAGAAGATGCGGCGTAACTCCATAAATAGATGCGGCGCATGTCCTCTTGTATCTTGGATCGTATCTGGTGAAATCTTGATAGTGATGCGCCGTATGTAATAAGTGAGATGCGGCGCATCTGGAGCAGAATAGTCTTGATCTTGTGCATTTCAGTAGACTCTTAACTTCTTGCATGTTTTGCTCCATAATTAGTCTAAAATCGCCAAGTTTCACCAAATGCTTGTTTTTACCTGAGAATTACAAAAGTAAACGATTAAGTATCAATTCTCATACATAATATAATAAAATAAGTCAAATTAATAGGATAAATGATGGTAATAAAATGTACTTATTTGAGTTCATCACCTACCCTAACGGTGTAAGTTTTGCACCGTTAGTCCTCCGTTAGTGATATATTACATATTTGGTCCAATAATGGTCAAGTATTACTATTTATGACTTCTAGTTACTATTTTATCCTTTTGTACCCATATGTTACTGTCTTGGCAGTTTTGGACCTAGTTTTATGAAGTTGGCAGTTTTAGTCCCTAAGGTTGAAAATACTTTGCAAGTTTAGTCCAAAAAGCACAAAAAGTCTAGAAAAAGTTTTCTGAAAGTTTTGTTAAGTTCATAAAGCTTATTAAAGTCAAACTTAACTGCTTATTGGTCAAAGAGCTTATTTTTAAGCTTAATGGGCTTTTAATGAGACATATCAAAGCCCATTAAGAGATAACGATCCAATGGGGTTAAAGGGGTTTGGGCTTTTCATTGGGCTTATAAAATGAAGTTAAAAAGATAATAAAACTGCTTATTAATCTACTTATACAAAATAGCTTATTGGGCTTATCCTTCGGATTAAGCCCAATCCGATATATATATAAGATTTGAAAATGGTTCGAGTAGCCTTAGGATTAGAATTTTTAAAGGGCTTTTGAGAGCTTATGAAGGGAATCTTAAATCACTATTTTGGTTCATTAGCTTATGAAGAAACGGGACAAGCATTAAAAATAATAGGTTGTGTTTAAGAATTCTATGTTATGGTTCCGTTCCTATTCGACAGTAACAAGGTTCGACAAATATGGAAATGTTATGTAAATGCAAATGCGATATGATAAGTAAATAAATTCGAAATGAAATGAAACAAATGTATATATGTAATATGAATATGTAAAATATAGTCCTAGCCTTCCATGAAGGAGACATTACGTTTAATACGAAAGAAATAAATAAAAGAAACGTAAATGAAATAAAATGAAATGTATATGTGTTCGAAATAAATAGAAACAATGCATGGTTGTGTAGTAATTGAATAGAAACGACTTAGGAAGAGTTTAGAAGACTCACAACACCACAATGGTGGAGTTTACACATTTGAATGATCAACGAGGTTCGAAATGGGGCGTATATGATTGAAAAAGAACTCGAATGCTAAGTGTTTGGTCTTGACTTCCTTCGAACTACTTGGCAAAAGGTTTTTAGGACTTGGAGAGAGTATACAAGTGAGTTTTTCAAGTGTGGAAGCAATGTATGAGTGTGTGTTCGATTATGCATGCATAGGGGGTTTTTATGAGTTTTAAAATGTCAAGTTGTGGGAATATATTCCCCCTAGCTGAGGTTTTAATGAGTTGCAGTAGATAAGATGGGATTATGGCCAAGTTGGATGGTATCTAGGGGGAGGGTTCATGTCTAGGTTCGGTTTTGATCAATTATATATATATATATATATATATATATATATATATATATATATATATATATATATATATATATATATATCGCATGACATATTAAAAGGGTCCAATTGATTTTTAACGTGACCAAAATGTTTAGGAGTAATGTAAACACACTTAGGAACTTGTATTCGACTAGATATGATGCAAGGTATAGGTAAAAACGAGTTTAAATTAAGTGTAATTAAAATGGGTAAATATCGTATGAGGTTATATATGTCACAAGAGCGATTCACTTTAGTTCTCGTTTACCGATCAAACATACGAATTATGAGATGAGGTTGATCATTCTTGATTCCTTGATGTGCAAAGAATCAAGATATGTAAAAAAATATATATATGTTATGTGTCGAGTTTAAAAGTAAACGAAGCAAAGCTTGGCACGTTTGGTCGAATGAGAAGTAAAAAAAAAAAAAATTGGGTTGTGTTATAAATAGTAACAGGCTCAATTGTTGGGCCAGAATAGTAACTAAGGTCCGTTTAGTTATTTTTGAGTTTAAGGGATTTTAGTGGTACGCGTGTGAGCTCGTTCCGATATATTAAATCGCGTATTAACGTTTTTGAGTTATCGTAGAGTAATAACAAGTCATTATGAGATAACTTCTCATTTTTAAAAGTCAAAAAATAAATAACACATGTATTCTGATAATTAATTATTATTATTAAATCGGGAAAATTACCAGTTGTCACAAAGTTGGTAATAAGCCTCGATGTACCCTCAACCAAATTGCTGAAGATGAAACACTACTTTTTCCTTCATGTACTTCTCCCTCCTGATGGTTGCGAGTCATCGAAATCATCATAATTTTGTGTACATGCCGTAGAATTACCTTTTACTTTTGCAATATTTAAGCCATAACAGCCCGAGTAAGCATAATTTCATGAGAATATGTCGAAAAAATATGACTCTCTTTTTCTACAATCTCATCTCTTTTCTTCAACCTATAAGCGACCTCTTCAAAATCCAACCAGCTAGTAAATGACCACTGAATAGAGACAACCCAATATAACCGATCTAAGAATGAAGTAAACATCCCTTATGTGGAAAACTAGAATGGGGGTTGAATAGTTTTCACCATTTTTAAATTAATTCGCTTTGTGACTTAACGTGATTTCAAAGTAAATACTCACAAACAAGCAATATAAGTAAAGTAAGTAAGGATAGGAACAATCAAACCACAACACGGAGATTTATAGTGGTTCGGCTACAAGAACTCTCTACATTGCCCTACTCCACTCCTCGAGCCTCTAACTCGAGAGTTTTTCTTCACTAAGAAACTAACTCCCTTCTTGGCGGAGAAAACCTTTATACACGTCGCTTACACTTTATCCGGTACTAAGCTAAACACCAGGTTCTTTACAAGGGTACAACCACTCCCGTTAGTTCTTTCACAAGGGTACAACCACTCCCGACACTCTTTGTGTTTTAAGGACTAAAACACTAACCAAACTCTACTGAATAAATGATACAAACAATGATGTGTGAACTAATACAAAATCACACAGAGTCTATACTAAAAGGATAACAACAGTAGGTTGATCCTTATATGCTTTGATCTCTTTGCTACAAAAGGAAAGATCAATGAAATGAAAGAATGATATGGGTTAGTGATATGTAAATGAATGAGTATGTATTTAAGCTATATGAGTGATGAAAATGCCCGAATGATCAGCTTTCTATTTATAGGCAAACAGATAAAATAGTTGGCGGATCTGGCGGATCCCTAAATTTGGATCCGCCCTTGTATGGGTTTGGATCCGCCAGTGCAGGCCAGCTAAGAGATTCTCAAATCTTTCCATATCTTTCCATATCTTCCAATGTCAACTCTTTGGCTTGAAGATCTACACAAGATATCTCAAAATCTTTCTAAGATTGTGTTCATGATGCATGCCATGATGTCATCCTAACATTTAAGAAATAAAGTTTCTAATTTGAAAAAGAAACTTGTAAATGTAAAATGTAAGTGTTATTATTCATAGTGATTTTGTAAAATGCAAATGTGTTTTTAAAAGACTTTAGCTTGTATTTATGCTTTGCTAAAAGATATACTTTGTATTTGTCATTAACAAAATTAAGCAAAGATCGTAAAATATAAATAACGTTTTTGGGACGATATTTGTATTAACAATCTCCCCCTTTTTGTTGATGACAAAACATAAGGTGTATTTTTAAGCAAATGACTAAATAAAGTATAAGTCTTTTAAAAATATAGATTAAGTTGGTTTTATGCAAGTTTAAAAAGTTATTTTAAGCATAAACGTATGTACTGTGATGTTTCACAGTAATGAGAACTTAATCCTTTCTCCCCCTTTTTGTCGAAACAAAAAGAAGATATGCTTAGCGGAATGCGATTTTGAGAACTTTAAAGCTCCCCTTGATGTATACTCCCCCTAAATGGAGTGCCAAGGATATGATGTATGATCCTACAAAACAAATGGTTTGAATATGATATGCTCCCCTTTGATGTATACTCCCCATTGCTAGAGTACCAGTGTATACATTTCAAAGGTATGAAATGCTATAAAAGAAAAGTTATTAATGAACAACTTCAACCAAGAAGCAAAATGCATATGTAATGGTCAACCAAACAAGAAAGGTCAACCCATTTGACTTTAAAAAGTCAAAATGAAGTGTCTAATCAAAATTAAGTACCTAATTATATTTGATCAAATCATTATGTGAAGTTAAAACAACCATACTATGATGTTAGTAATCTAAAATAAGATAATATGCTAAATGTTGATCACCCACAAGCATAAAAACATAACATTCATTACTTTGAAAAAATGATGTTACATTTAAACAAAGAAAATAAATCCTAAAAAAAAATCTAAAACAACATTCTAAAAGTTCCTATAAGAGGAAACTAAAGAGCTCCTATTGAGGAGGATGAGAGATTGCATTGAGACGCTCGAGAATGTGGTTCAAGATGAACCTCATTTCATTTTGGAGCTCATGGAATAAAATGTTGGTCCTTTGGGCCAAATGAGTGGTTCTCTCGCAATGCGAGCAATCATGTCTTGGAAAGCCGGGAGGAAGGGTAAGCTCATTGTTTTGTGGTGGTGGTTGTGGGTTATTTGGTAGTGGTGGTGGTGATTGGTTGTTTGATGATGGTGGTGGTTGTTGGTGAGATGATGGTGGAGTTGGGACGGAGTTCATCAATATGGTTTGGAGATCCATCGCTTCATCAAGGCGGAAATCCACCATATTAGAGAGAGCATGGAGGCGGGCGAGTTCTTCGTTGATTTCTTCTTGGGTTTGTGGCTCATTTATCCACATTGCCTCATCAATGGCAATTAGTGTGGATGTGGGTGAGAGAGGTTGTGTTTGAGGTTGAGGTGGTGGTGCATCACAGTATAAAGGACCGTGGATATCCTGATAAAGCGGATGAAAAAGCATGGGTTCTTAACCTTCAAAGGTCATGGGTGGAGGATTGGTTGACCTTGGTGGAAGGTCTTCCAAGTCATCAAGATATGGATGTGGTGATGTAGGTGGAGTCCTAAATAACTCCATTGGTTGGAGTTTGGGTGAGTTTGGGAGTGATGGTGATCTAACAGGTTGTGATGGAGCGGGTGGTGGTGTGGTAGCGATTGGAGTAATTGTTGGTGGTGGAGTATGGATGGCTACATTTGATGGTGTGGGAGTGGAGAGTGTAAGGAAATTTTCATTTGCTATGGGAGATGAGATATTAAGAGGGGATGATTCCTCCTCTGATGAGTTAGCTAAGTTTATGAAGCAACAAGGCTTAACACTAATACGAGCAGTTCTTCTTGTGGGTCTGCTAGTAGAGGAATTGCTTGATTTTGTCATGTTTAAGAAATGTAGCTAAAAAGGTACAGGAGATATGTAGAGAAGATGGTGAGTGAGTGAGTTTTGATCATCCTGATCATCCTAATTTATAGATAGTAAGATTTTTGAAAGTTGTGTTTGGATTTGATGTAAATCCAATGGAGAATGTTGGTTCCTAATGATTTGGAACAAAAATTTGTGCTAGTCACATCATTTAAGTCAAACCATAGAGCTCAAGTTGAGTGAATGGTAGAAGATTTGCAGTTAATGCAAAGAGTGAGTGGAAAATCTGTTGATATGATGTTCCCACGGATTTGACGGATCCCACAAAAGGGTTCCTTTCTTGTCTTAGAAAGGTAACTCACATGGAAAATTTGAAAATTCAAATTTTGGTGGGAAATTGATTTCTTAAGGTTCTAAGAGTATCCTAAAACATTCTAAAGAGTCTAATGATCAGTTAAGAATATTCTAAAAACTATAATCCAAAATCTAAGTATCGGGATTAGTCAGGATTTTTGAAAAATGTTACTGTTGGCACCTACGGATCCAATCGACAACAAAGACGGATCCAAAATTTGGGAGCCGTAGAATCCGCAGGTTTAGGAATGGTGGAGCCAAAGGATACACTAGGCGGATCCAAATTTTGGGATCCGTCAAATCCGCCATATGAAAGTGCGAATTCTGAACAGAATGAATGTCAAATTTTTCGTTTCTCGGTCAAAACCCAAAAAATCTCCTAAAACATATGTAATAGCTAATATGTGATACAAATATACTAAATATATAGATTCTAACACACGTATACACATAAATTAATCCGATCATCATAGCTTACCATAACAGGAGTTAAGCCAAACGGTGGCTTAATCTCGAAAAATTGATAACACCATGTGTTATCGGCCTGCAATGTTAAGTTAGTTTACACACATGTCAAGTACTAACATAATGTCATAAGAAACATACATGTTCAACACATCATTGTCTAATAAAGTCTAAAACCAAACACTCCTTTCAACTTAACTTCTTGCTCAATTTCTTGTAACCCTTGTGAAGTTTCATGATCCAACGCCCCAAATTCTTCACCATTCCTTTGGTTTGACGAAATTCCGCTGATTCATTCAGGATCGGTGGAAGATGACTCAAGTACTCCGGTGGAGCGATCCTAGAATTTGGCAATCCGTCATCCTCACTCATTGATGATGATGATGATGATGATGATGTAGGAGGATGAGGACGTTTACCTTTTGCTACTGCTACCCTATGATCACTTCGAGGAACAAAAGTGTGTTCTATCTCGTTGTAGTCGGGAACAAAACCTAAAGGATTTCTAGGAATGGGTTCAAAGGCTCTATAGAGATGAGTCAAGAGCATCCCGTAGGGCATTGCGGTGGTACCTTGTACCAGAATATCGGCCATTCGCTTGGCGATATAGTATGCAAGGTTGAAAGGTTGATGGGTTGACACATAATACATCATAAAACAAAGACAAGCGTTGATACGATCTCGATTCCCAACGGTGCTTATGACATTTGCCCTTAACACTTCTTCTAGCTTTCTAAATTCGGGCCTAAGTTCATTGAGTTCCATGGCAAAAGGATCTCTATTTACTTGACGACCTCGATGCAACCTAGTTGGGTTGTTCCTAGGTAAGAAGAGATGCTCCCGAATGGTTTCTTTTGTGGTCAAAAGTGTGGCATATGGTGCCGTTCGATCAAGGTTTGATTCTAAGATTGTCAATGACCATTTATCCGAATAGACACATGTTCCTTGATTTGGAACTCCTAAGACATCACCAAATTGATCTAAGGGAATGTTGAATAGGTTTCCATTGACTCTAAAGTGAATGTTCATGAAACCATTGTCATTTGAACTGAGACCTACACTAGCATAGAACTCGAGAATGAACCTAGGGATGATGGGCTCATCAATGTCTAGAAGACTATCGAAATGAATTGCGGCTAATTGCTCGCGGAGAATGGTACCTTCATAGAATGATGGGTCTACAACCCTACCCTCATGGACATATCGTTTTTCTAGTGCTTTAAAAATATTTACTTGAGCTTCGGTGAGACCTTTGGTTTTGTAGTGTTTGGGAAGGTATTTGATGGTGTTTTTGTGATCATAATTAGTCGCGGGAGGCATAGTTATCCTAGACCCGAAAAATATATAGTTTAGTTGAAATTATCGAAAATACGTATAAATGTCTAGTGTGTGCCTACATGGGGACAATGTGGAGGTACGGTTATCTCAACTCCTTTTAATGCACGAAAATTTGTTTATGCAAGTTTTATAATAAAATGAGAGATAACTCAAACGCTCCTACTTCAATGTAGCTTCATTTAAATGTACCCGAAAATACATATTAGTTATGTATTCCCTTTAGCATTCAAGAGACATTATGCAAGTGATGTTTAAAACATAACGTTTTTGTATTTGTATGAACAATGTTCAAAAACCGTTTTTCCTAGTCGTGAGAAGATTTTAGCAAAAATTTCTCATGGGGTTTTTGATAAATAATAATAATGTACTACAAGATGCAATTCCTAACTATGAAAAACATGATTTGTTATGCAATTTAGTAAACATGTTTCACGATTTTACAAGAATTATGCATAAACCCCAAGTTTTGATTTTGTGCATGAAATAAAAATCCTAGATGAAGATCAAGAATGCAAACATGATAAGGATACTTACAGTGATGTTTAGAGCTCAATTTCGTTGAAGAAGATAGCCTAAATTGTGAGTTTGGTGAATTATGGGTCGAGTTCCAGTAGGTGATATGATTTTGGGAAGTGTGATGAATAGTACAGGAGTTTATTTAATATATAAAACTGGCTCACCAAGTGACGGATCAGGCGGATCCAAAACAAGGGATCCGCCCTTGTTGTCGTTTGGATCCACAGGATCAGAACACAGGTTTGGTTATTTCCGTGTTTGGTTAATCTAAGGTTCGAGTTAATGTTTAATCTACTCACTAGGTTCCATTAATCCTAAACCAAGTCTAAGATAGTTGAAAGGTTCTCTCTTGAGAGGTTTTGTGAGGATATCGGCAATGTTGTCCTCTAAGGAAACTTTATCAATTGAGATATTTCCCTTCTGAACATTGTCACGTAGGAAGTGGTGACGTATTTCTATGTGTTTGGTTCTAGCATGTTGGACTTGATTTTTGCTAAGATCGATAGCTCCTTTGTTGTCACAAAGAATGGGAATATCGTTGAGTATAATTCCATAGTCGACGAGAGTTTGTTTCATCCACAGCGCTTGTTGGCAAGCTTTTCCTGCTGACACGTACTCATCATCAGTTGTTGATATGGCAAGGGCTGTTTGTTTCTTAGCAAACCATGAGGTGAGACAATGTCCTACAAAAGTACAAATACCGCTTGTACTTTTCCTATCAACATAATCACCAGCATGGTCTGAGTCGGCATACACTATGGTTTCCATTCCCGTCCCTTTAGGATACCATAATCCTAGATGTGTAGTGCCTTTTATGTACCTAAATATCCGTTTAACGGCTTCAAGATGGGACATTTTGGGATCTTCTTGAAAGCGTGCACATAGACAAACACTAAACATAATGTCCGGTCTACTAGCCGTTAGATAGAGTAAGCTACCAATCATTCCTCTATATTTAGTGCTATCTACGAATTCACTTTCTTCATTCTTTGTAAGTTTGGTTTCGGAGGACATGGGTGTTTTCATAGGTTTTGAGTCTTCAAGACCAAATTTATTAAGCATATCCTTGATATACTTAGATTGGTTGAAGAATATCCCATCTTCTAATTGTTTAATTTGGAGACATAAAAAAAAGTTCAGTTCCCCCATCATACTCATTTCAAACTCATCATGCATGATTTTTGAAAATTCATCGCATAACCCTTGACAAGTTGAACCGAATATAATGTCATCCATATATATCTGGACTATGATAATATGTGATCCCTTTTTCTTGGTGAAAAGAGTATTGTCTACTAGGCCCATGGTATACTTATGGTCAACTAGGAAAGTCTTAAGTCGATCATACCAAGCTTTTGGTGCTTGCTTAAGTCTGTATAGAGCTTTCTTAAGTTTGTAGACATGATTTGGTTTTTCAAAATCGGCAAAGCTGGGAGGTTGTGCTACATACACTTCCTCATTTATAAAACCATTAAGAAATACACTTTTGACATCCATTTGAAATAGTTTAAAGTCATGTGCACATGCATATGCGAGTAGTATCCTAATTGACTCAAGTCTAGCGACGGGTGCAAATGTTTCATCGTAATCTATACCTTCTTGTTGATTGTAACCTTGTGCTACTAGCCTAGCTTTGTGTCTAGATACTACGCCATTTTCATCCATTTTGTTTCTAAAAACCCATTTTGTACCTATTATGGTTTGATTTTTAGGTTATGGGACTAATGTCCAAACATCATTCCTAACAAATTGATTTAATTCCTCTTGCATCGCAATAACCCAAGATTCATCTTTTATGGCTTCATTAATATTCTTAGGTTCAATTGTTGAAACAAAACAAAAGAAATTACTTTCATTTTGGGCTTTTGACCTTAATGTTCTTTCATTGATTTTTCCTATGACGTTTTCTAATGGATGACTTTTGGTTTCTTTGATATTAACTATTTCTCTTTTTACCGGTTCATCTTCTTTGTCACTTTCAATGTTTTCTTGGTTTTCAACCATTTTACTTTCAACTAAGTCATGATCTACCAAAGGTGATGTCTTAGAGGGAGGTGGACTTTCATCGAATGTTACGTTCAATGATTCCTCGACTCTTGAGGTTTCTTTGTTCAAAACTATATGCTTTACTAGTTTGTGAATATCCTAGAAATACACCTTCATACGACTTTGGGTCGAATTTGGTGAGATAATCCTTTGTGTTTAAAATGAAGCACTTGCTTCCAAACACTCTAAAATATCCTAAAGTAGACTTTTTGCCTCTGTATAACTCATATGGAGTCTTTTTCAAGAATGGTCTAATTAGAACTCGATTTAGGATATATGTGGATGTATCTACAGCGTGACACCAAAACTTTTGAGGTATGTTTTGTTCATTTAACATGGTTCTACTCATTTCTTGAATTATCCTATTTTTGCGTTCTACTACACCATTTGATTGAGGAGTTCGAGGAGCTGAGAAATTATGTGTTATGCCATTAGCATCACAAAAAGCTCCGAATTGGATTTCATTGTCAAATTCACGACCATGGTCAGTTCTTATTGACACTATGTTACTTCCTATTTGATTTTGAATTTTCTTACTTAAGATTTCAAATTTATCAAACGCTTCGTTTTTAGCTTTCAAAAACTTAGTCCATGTATATCTAGAGTAATCATCTACTATTACTAAAGTGTAGAAGTTTCCCCCGTAACTTTGTATAACGGATGGTCCAAACAAATCCATATGTAACAATTCTAGACACCTAGATGTAGACACCATGTTTTTAGCCTTATGGCTATTATGAACTTGTTTTCCTATTTTGCAAGCATCACAAAAGTGTTGGTCATATTTCAACTTGGGCAGGTTCCTAACGAGTTCCTTAGATGATAAGGATTGAATTAACCTCATATTGGCGTGACCTAAGCGTCGATGCCATAGAGTTGAGTTATCGTCCAAAGAAGTGAGACAAAGTTTGTCTTTAGGTGTTTTATCTAATTTCATAGCATATACGTTATTCTTTAAAACACCTTTTCCTACGGTTATACCGTCTCTAAGTATTTTACTGAAAAGGACGTTATACTTTTTACGGCATAGTTGACTAATACTAAGCAAGTTAAAACCTAAGTTATCTACATGAGCAACATCATCAATAGTGAGAGAGTCATGAGAGATTGTACCTTTTCCGATGATTTTACTTTTAAGCTTGCTACCGAATGTGACATTACCTCCGTCGTACACTTGGTAGGTTGAGAAAAGGCTTTTGTTTCCCGTCATGTGTCTTGAACACCCACTATCTTTAATCCACTCATCTGGTTCTAACTCAACTTTCAAGCACACCTAAGTTCAAGAAAAACTCAAGCGTTTGGTCCCCAATATCTCATGGGTCCGTTTGGGTTAAACATAACATTATCATGGTTCATGTAAGGAAATGGTGGACAAGTGTTCCATGGTATATAATTAGGACCTTGAAAGTTTCTAGACATGTTTTGGTTCCAATTATTTTGGTAATGATGTTGCGAGTTGAAGTTACTCTTTGGAAAGGGGTGTTTGGGAAAACTGGTTTTAGGTGTCTGTTGAACCGTTTTAACTCTATACTCATTTCTAACTTGGCCTTTTCCTATAGAGACTGATGGTTTTTGTTTGTTAACAGTTTTACTAGTGCTAGGTTTTCTAGTGACCTTAACAAATTCAGTGCGATTCGTTTTAAGAACCTTATGTTCATCAACAGTACCTGCGGATCCCTTGGGTACAACTGGCGGATCCAAATTTTTGGATCCGTCGAATCCGTGGGTGTTTGACTCAGTTGGAACAGTTTCTTTTTCTTCCACTGTTTGTTTCTTAAACTCACTTAAGCTTCCTAGTTTCATAAAACCTAGTCCGGTTTTATCATGAGGTAATTTTTGCATCTTTATTATCTCATCTATACAACTTATGTTTTTGTCGAACTTTTTAAATTTAGAATTTTGCTTAATGAGATCTTCCTGTGTGGTTTTAAGAGTTTCTAATAATAGTTTAAGTTCTTGACACGAGACACAGGTTTCTTTACTATTTTTACCTTTTTCCAATTGTATCTCTTTTTCTTTAAGCCAATAAACTTCTTTTTCTAAAAGTGTTGTTTTGGTTTTTAAGAACTTATTTTTGTTTATGATTTTTAAAGTGATATCATACAGTTTGTTATATTCTACTTCTAAGGTTTCATCATCTATAGAAGAGTATGATGAGTCAGAATGTACCTCTTCTGTGTCATGAGCCATGAGAGCAACTTCGTCTTTCTTAGGTTCGTCGTCATCTCCTTCACTATCACTCCAAGCTCTACTGACAAAGGCTCTTTGTGACTTGTTCTTTGGAGGCTTTGGACATTCTCTTATTAAGTGACTAGAATCACCACACCTATAACACTTCCTATCTACCTTTCCTTTCCTATCATCACGGTCTTTTCGGAAGGATTTCTTTTCTTCACAAGGTGGTCTAACGAACTTTCCTCGTCTCCTAAAGAATTTCTTGAAATCTCTTACTGCCATGGCATACTCTTCGTCTTCGCTACTAGAACAAGACTCTTCATCATCACTTGACTCAACTCTAGCTTTCAAGGCAATGGACTTTATCTTCTCCTTCTTGCCTTTAACATTTCTGAGTCTTTTTCCATCACCATTTCGTGAACTTTGAGATTTCCAATGAGCTCGTCCAGTGTCATGCTTGAAAGATCCTTAGATTCTTCAATAGCCGTCACCTTTGCTCTCCACTTCGGATGGAGTGCTCTTAGAAATTTCCTGACAAAATTCTTACTAGAAAAAGATTCATCAAGTGCTTTAAGAGATGTAATAATAGTATTAAACCTAGCAAACGCACTATCAATGGTCTCATCTTCAGAGATAACAAATTGTTCATATTGTTGAACAAGAAGATCAATTTTGTTATCTTTGACTGATTGCCAAATATCGTTAGCCGTTTTACACATAAAAACTCTTTCATATTCTTTCTTAGGTAAAGCATTGTAAAGCATCATTTTGGCTTCGTTATTTTTGGCAATCAACTTCTTTTGCTCATCACTGTGACGAGTAAGAGAAGCACCTTCATCCCGACCACCTGAAATATTATTACTTATGGGCTTGTAATCACCCTCTACAATTATATACCATAGATCTATGTCCTTTGACTTCACATATGTCTCAAAGCGGTTTTTCCAGTATATGAAACAATTTGGTTCAAATAGTGGTGGTCTTTGCATAGATTGCCCTTCTTTAAAGTTTTCAAAATCCATTGATCGTTTCAAGTTTTAAAATACAATATATTTGAAAATCTTGAGTAACGTAGCACTGATGCCAATTGTGGAAAACTAGAAGGGGGGTTGAATAGTTTTCACTGTTTTTAAATTAATTCGCTTTGTGACTTAACGTGATTTCATAGTAAATACTCACAAACAAGCAATATAAGTAAAGTAAGTAAGGATAGGAACAATCAAACCACAACACGGAGATTTATAGTGGTTCGGCTACAAGGACTCTCTTCCTTGCCCTACTCCACTCCTCGAGCCTCTAACTCGAGAGTTTTTCTTCACTAAGAAACAAACTCCCTTCTTGGCGGAGAAAACCTTTATACACGTCGCTTACACTTTATCCGGTACTAAGCTAAACACCGGGTTCTTTACAAGGGTACAACCACTCCCGTTGGTTCTTTAACAAGGGTACAACCACTCCCATTGGTTCTTTCATAAGGGTATAACCACTCCCGACACTCTTTGTGTTTTAAGGACTAAAACACTGACCAAACTCTACTGAATAAATGATACAAACAATGATGTGTGAACTAATACAAAATCACACAGATTCTATACTAAAAGGATAACAACAGTAGGTTGATTCTTATATGCTTTGATCGCTTTGCTACAAAAGGAAAGATCAATGAAATGAAAGAATGATATGGGTTAGTGATATGTAAATGAATGAGCATGTATTTAAGCTATATAAGTGATGAAAATGCCCAAATGATCAGCTTGCTATTTATAGGCAAACTGATAAAACAGTTGGCGGATCTGGCGGATCCCTAAATTTGGATCCGCCCTTGTATGGGTTTGGATCTGCTAGTGCAGGCCAGCTAAGAGATTCTCAAATCTTTCCATATCTTGCCATATCTTTCCATATCTTCCAATGTCAACTCTTTGGCTTGAAGATCTACACAAGATATCTCAAAATCTTTCTAAGATTGTGTTCATGATGCATGCCATGATGTCATCCTAATATTTAAGAAATAAAGTTTCTAATTTAAGAAAGAAACTTGTAAATGTAAAATGTAAGTGTTATTATTCCTAGTGATTTTGTAAAATGCAAATGTGTTTTTAAAAGACTTTAGCTTGTATTTATGCTTTGCTAAAAGATATACTTTGTATTTGTCATTAACAAAATTAAGCAAAGATCGTAAAATATAAATAACGTTTTTGGGACGAGATTTGTATTAACACCTTAGATATGTGACTTAAGCTTGTACGAAAGTGTGACTAAGAACCTATACTGAGCAGTACAACGTTACTCCTTAAAGCATAGGTAGTGTCATATACCCATCCAACCATCCTTAACTGTATATGAACTTCTCTCGAATTATCCACAGCTTTTTGTGACACTTGAGCACTACAACTTAACTCCTTTAAAGTGATAGCTATACACTGTGAGCACAACAACGTAACTCCTTACATCAAGTATAACTACATAAATCAATTCTTAATCACTACCAGTGTATGCCCAAACAAGTATCTCTGAAAGTCATGCATCCATCCAACCTCTAGACTTTGAGATAAATAAGTACACATTCCAGTGAAATGAACTTTAAACCCAAATAAGCAATATCATACAAAAACCCCGTAGTCACAAAAAACTCCGATACTAGCCGTTGTCATTTGATTGTGATTCTTGATCAGGATCTTTTAGGCTATACGTGGTTTGTTTTGAAAGTGTAGACCAATAATATCATATGTGATTTTGGTGTGAATGGTGAGTTTGTTATATGCCCTAATTCTTTAGATACCCCCTATTACGCGAAACCTTAAGAAACTCAGAAGAATTTCACTCCTTGATGCTCAGTAAATACCCTAGAAATTCGGAAACATAACTCCTTACTCGAAGTTTTCCTTGCTCGGAACTCCTTATTCGGAAGTCTTACTCGGAAGTTTAGAATCCTTGCTCGAAGTTTATACTTGCTCGAAGTTTTCTGCCTAACTTGAAGGTTTTAGGCTTACTCGAAGTATGTAGCTAACTCGAAGAACAACAAAACAATAATTCCTTACTCGGAATATTTTTCTTGCTCGAAGTTTTTTTGCTTACTCGAAAGTTCTCTTCTAACTCGAAGATTTTAAGTTCTAACTCGGAAAAACTGTACATCTTGCTCGAAGGAACATTAAAAACTAACTCGGAAAACCTTCTTGCTCGAAGGAGTTTCAGAACTAACTCGACAAAAACCTTCTTACTCGAAGGAATTCATGAACTAACTCAGTAAAACCCTTCTTACTCGAAGGTATTTAACCCTAACTCGGAAAAAGTTCTTCTTACTCAAAGAAACTCATGTCTTTCTCGAAGAAACACGTACTTTTTCCGAGAAAAAACACCAAAAATCACATTTTTTCACCACAAAATACCACGATTCGCCTCTGGTTAGCTCTGATGCCACTTATTATGAACAAGAATCGCTTTTCGGAGGTCGAGGTTGATCGAAATACATCATCATTCTAGAGAGAGAAAGGTGAAGAAATACACAATGTTTATTAGCTTGATAAATGAAGATACACAATAATTTCCCACACCCCTCATGGAGAGTCATGAGGGGTATTTATAGGCTCATTACATCACAAGTTTGCCACTTAAACAATAGTAGTCCCTACAGGTATTACTTACTACAAATCTAGTCTGATTCACGTGTAAGACGTTATCTTTATAAAAAAGCAATGCTTACAAACAGTAACACAATTATAATGGTCAATGAACACAGAGAATAACTTCAAACGATTCAATATTATTAAGCAATAATACTAGTGATCTCAATATCACTAGGGTTACAAAGACCTTGAATCTTAACAAAAAATGTATATGAGATATATAAACATATAACCTAGGACCTCCTTTTATAGACATAAGGAGTCCCATACAAGATAAGTATCTACCAGTATAATTCTAACTAATTGTGATATACATACAATCTATACCATACTTATCTTTTACACGTATTCTAAAACCTTATCATGCAGCAGTACCTTCTTCTACTAGCAGTACTAACGTGACAGTTTGTATTGTTAGTTGTTCTTCAGCAGTCTTCAATTATACACTAATAGTTTGTACTGTTAGTGTAATCTTCAGCAGTACTAAGTCTTGAACATTTAATTCCCAACAAGATTCATATATGTTGAACTTTCGATCAACAACCTGGATGCTATGAATGCGGAATAACTCGATACGAATGAATAAAAACACAACACGACAGAAAAGTAAATGACATGTATTCTTGCTCTGATACCAGTTGTTGATCCTTTGTAAACAACTCGGAAGCAAGTGTGCGGAATACCGAACTTGTAAAGTGAATTGACACACTTGAAACTCGACTAAAGAAGAAACCCACACGACTTGACCCAAATGTATAGTTCATTATTTTCCTTTAATTAATAATCGAAAACGTTTGGGTCAAGTCGTGTAGGTTTCTTCTTTACTCGAGTTTCGAGTGTGTCAATTCACTTTATGAGTTCGGTATTCCACATACTTGATCCCGATTGTTGACAAAAGTTCAACAATCCCACTTTTATGAACCAAAGCTCTTGATATAAATTGTTTAATTTTCGATCAACAACCTCGATGCTACGAATATGGAATAACTCATAAAAACATAACCTGACATAAAAGTAAACGAAATGTATTCTTTTTCAGATACCAGTTGTTGAGGTTTTGTCAAAAACCCGGTAGCAAGTATGCGGAATATCGAACTCGTAAAGTGAATTGACACACTTGAAACTCGGCTAAAGAAGAAACCCATACGACTTGACCCAAATGTATTTTGAAAATGTTAGACTAAAAACGAAGAGGGGCCTCTCTTCAGGCTACAAAGAGAGCCGTTCTTTGGAATCCAAAAATTAGAAAGTCGGTTGATATTGACCTGCCTAATGTGTTAGATCCTTCGAGGTACTATAAAACAGTTATTGGTTTTGGGATTTGTCCTCGCACTTGTGACCTTAAGTTTGTCAAGATTATCTCGCCGCAGGGATCGGATATTGATGTTATTCCTATGCAAGTTGAGGTCTTCACATTGGGATCTGCAGATGATTGGAGAAGTCCATCTAGCAACAACCTGCCTCATAAATCAATTGGGTTTACACATACGCAGGTAGTTATAGACAAGTTTATATATTGGCTTTCTTTTGATCACAGGGTTGATGTGAATGGTAAACATCTCTATGATAAACTAATTATGTCATTTGATATGACAAGTGAATAATTTGTAGAACTACACCTCCCCGAGGGTGTAACGAGAAGCGAAAGTTGTTTGCACATATCTAAGCTGAAGGAGTCTCTTGTTGTGGTTACAACTACTTTGCCCAATTTATCTGTATGGATTATGCAGAATGGTGATCCAAAATCTTTTACACCAGCATTCACTATTAGCACGCCAAATACATCGATAAGAGATGTACTTGGATTCAGAGGTAGTGGTGAACCTATATATGTACAGGAAACAGACTTGAAAGAGGATGAACTTTTTGTTTATGAACCCAACTTAAAAGAAATCAAGCTTATTGGGATTCTTGGAGCATTATATTCATTCTCTGTGCATTCCTACGCCGAAACATTGCTCTTGCTTGATCATTAAAATAATGGCAACGTTGCAAAAGGTGGAACATATGAGAGTCGTCTAGAATAGGCAAAAAGGTATGGAGATAGAAGAAAATTTACATTAGACTGATGCTTTTACTATATCATCAATGTCTCTAACTTTGTTGATGAAAATGATTCTCACTTTTTTCTGTGAACATTATGCATATTCATCTTGTTGAAAATGAAGTAATTTATAATAGATATGTGTATAGTTTCGTTTGTATGGGAGCAATTTTGTTATCCTTTTTTTTTAATTCAAGAAGATTCATATTTTTAAGATTTGTTGGTTTCACTTTGTGCTTTACGTGTTATATTTGTGAACTGCATTTTTTACTTTCTGTATACAACTCATATTACAGCATAATAGGTTAAATTACGTTATCACTACTCATTCACTTTATTTTCTGTATAGAAGATTATGGCGTAACTATCCATTAAGTTACGCCGTAAATGTTATTAATCGGATAAGGATCAAATGAAGATGCACTAGTTACAGCGTAACCATACCTAGAGGTTACGCCGTAACTTTGCCGGGCCTATAAATACAAACCATATTTCCTGCATTTTATACAACTTTCACACCACAAAAAGTCAGAGAACGAAGTAGGGTTCCACAAGGACGATCACCAGCAGCATACGGAGCATTTTCCAAGGGAGAAATCACGCCATAACATCAATAAGTTTCAGCAAATCACATTTGATTTATACTTTTGATTTCATGTCTTCCATTACCATGCAAAACATTGAATCTTTTGTACTATTTGAAATGATCGGCTAAGCACCTTTGGTGCTAGCCTCGTTATGATTCCTTTATTGTTTTGATTATGTTTTCGTGCTTTTATTATTGCTTCTAGTGTGTGCATGCTTAGTTTATTCGTTAGATCCTCTACACACGATCGGGTTTTTGTAGTTAGTGCATTAGGTAGACCATAGGTAGACGAGTAATTTATAAATATTAAAACCTGGTCAGAAAACTTGCATCAAAAACCATATTAAAAATTAAAATAAGTTGTTTGGTTGCATTTTTGGGATTTAAGTTTAAATTAATATACCAGATATTAGGGGATGCACTAATATAGGGAATCCAAAAGGTTTTATTAAAAAATGTGAGGCCACGTGTTTTTTCTCTCTCTGCTCTTTCTTTTTGTCCATTCATTATTAATATAAATACTTTTTAGTTAATATTTTAATATATAATATATTTTTAAATATTATATATACTCTCCTATCTCAAATGCAAATGCGAATCCAAATCTTAAAATCAAATTTAAATCCTAATCCTAATCATAAACCCATATACAAACCAAACGGGCCCTTATATTAATGGTCTAATGGTATAAATATTAATTTGACATGTTGTAGGATATGAATGAAAGTAGAAAACCATAATTATAAATAAATGTTTGGTTGAAATGAATTTTGTGTCACGAGTTGCAATAGGAGGTTCGCTTAATTTTTTCTTAGTTTGAATATTCATATATGTTGAACTTTCGATCAACAACCTGGATGCTATGAATGCGGAATAACTCGATACGAATGAATAAAAATACAACACGACAGAAAAGTAAACGACATGTATTCTTTCTTTGATACCAATTGTTGATCTTTTGTCAACAACCCGTAAGCAAGTATGCGGAATACCAAACTTGTAAAGTGAATTGACACACTCGAAACTCGACTAAAGAAGAAACCCACACGACTTGACCCAAACGTAAAAGAATGAACTGTACGTTTGGGTCAAGTCGTGTGGGTTTCTTCTTTACTCGAGTTTCGAGTGTGTCGGTTGACTTTACGAGTCCGGTATTCCGCATACTTGAACCCGATTGTTGACAAAAGTACAACAATTCCGCTTTTATGAACCAAAGCTCTTGATATAAATTGTTTAATTTTCAATCAACAACCTGGATGTTACGAATATAGAATAACTCATAAAAACATAACATGACATTAGGGATGAGCATGGGACTGGAACTGGTGGAATCGGAACCGGAACCGGTAAATCCGAGAACCAAATTTTGTGAAAAGTAGGAACCGAGAACCAAACTGAATACAGTTTTTGGTTCCGGTTCCAGTTCTTTTGGGTCTACCCGGTAGGAACCGCTTTTCTGAAGAAAAAAAAATAACCTCATGCATCAATGAATTAAGCTAATAAAAAACATAAAAAATTTAAACTTTTTAAGAACATAGGTAATCAACTTGATGATCAACAATTATTTGTCTATATTTGTCTAGTTGAACATGTGGCTACGTGATGATCACAGATAATAAACAAAGTATTAATAAAAGTGCTAGCAAATTTTAGCATGATGAACATGTAAAAGCTAATCGAATGCAAATAAAAATAAAATATAAAACTTACTTCCATTGTTTTGATAATGATGATAGTTGTTTATGTGAGTTTTGAATGTTGAATGATCTTGGATTGTTATTAGGTTTAAATTAATTATTGATTTGTGGATGTTTCAGTGAATTAAAGATTAGGGTTTAGAGGGTTTGGCTTGAAATTTCTGAAAGTAGGCTACTAGGGTTTTTTTTTAATGCTACATAGGATTTGATATTTTTTTATAAGAAGTAAAAAAAATTACATATTTTTATCATTATTGGTTCTTTGGTTCCGGAACCGAGAACCGGTGGAACCGAACTGAACCGACCCAAGAACCGGAACTGGCACCTTTCGTTCTGGTTCCAGTTCAGTTCTTCATGGTTCCGGTTCGGTTCTCGGTCCGGTCCGGTTCTTTGGTTCTTTTGCTCATCCCTACATGACAAAAAAGTAAACAACATGTATTCTTGTTCAGATACCAATTGTTGAAGTTTTGTCAACAACCTGGAAGCAAGTATGCGGAATATCGAACTCGTAAAGTGAATCGACACACTCGAAACTCGGCTAAAGAAGAAACCCATACGACTTGACCTAAATGTACTGTTCATTCTTTTCCTTTGATCAATAAATGAAACGTTTGGGTCAAGTTGTAACACCCCAATTTATACATTAAAGATTATTATTAATTTAAAAGCTACTCAGTTAGCTTTTTTTAATATTATAAACCCTTCGTTAGCCTAAAGGATCTCCTATGAAATAAGCTTAAAGCAAATAGGACCATTTATGCAATAGTTTTCCTAACATGGACCAGTTTTGCCAATTAGTTAAACTTTTATTATAACAAATAAAAGATTTCTTTATCACCAGGAAAGCTTATTTCTGGTTTCTTCTTCTCCTGCTCTCTGCTTCACGACAACACACACAAACACAAGAACCATTTAGGGTTTTAATTCTAACTTGATTTTTATCAAGTTCATGCTAAGATAATTGTATATCAAGGTGTAGAAGTCCAAGTTCTAGCTCTTCCATAAGTTTATTCGAGGTATGAATCATGGTTACGTTCCATAATTCGTTTTTAAAGGTTACCCACTATTAGATTATGCTTAAAGATCATATCTTCATACCATAAATGGGGTTTTGTAGAAATTTATAAGTTTATGTTAATTTGTGATTTTTGAAAATCACCAAGATTAAATGTTAATCATGTTTATGTGTTAAGATAAGTGTTTGGTCAATGGTTAAGATGCCATAACACCATTTTATGGTGTTAACTTTCAAAAAGTATGATTATGTCACACGTAAGCTGTGGTACCAAACACCCCTTATGGTTTAGTTCACTTTTAATATTTTTTTATGACAAGCTAAGCCTCATATTAAATAAGCTCCATGTTATTTACGTGTTTCTTAGTTGTAAAGGTTAGCTGGGGACGCTTACGGGAGCTCGCAATAGGTTACAAGCTTAATTGAGGTGAGTAACGTATATAAAATTAGAAACGGGATTAATAGAGCCTGTTAGATATACCATATGTGTTATGGTATTTACGTTCGGGTTTTTTATATGTTTATGTATTACACTTACGTTACGAGTTTATGATAAGTGAGCACATAACTATGTCGAAGTATATATATATATATATATATATATATATATATATATATATATATATATATATATATATCATGAGTAGAAATGGATCTCGCGATATGAAATTATATATGAAATACCTTAGATGGGTCATAACAACCTTGTAACGACCCGTGTGGTCTTAGTAACATGTTTTTAGTATAAATGATGAATCATTGCTTACTTTAACGGGTCTTTAGTAGCTCGTTAGAAGTGTAACATATTTCGTGATATATCTAAGTCTTATTGTATGTTTATGTGTTATACTCGTGTTATGAACTTAAATTGCTTATTATTAGTTTAATGAATTTAACGGTATAAGTATATGTGAAATAAAGTAAACGAGTCAAAACAGCCCGTAATGACCCGTGTGGTCCTGGTAAAGTGATTTTAGCCAAAATGGTCTATTTTCACTTGTTTAGCGTCGTAAGAGGACGATTTGTGCTAATATGTGATCACATACAGTTGTTCCAGACAAAGTTGGAACTTAGACATCCTTAGTGGAGAATCGAGCCTCAGAATAACAAAAGTTCCAAAAACGGAACTCATACATCTTAAGTGGATGATTAGTATGTTTATATGGCTTGTCAGTTATGAAAAGCACAACTAGATATGAAAAGTCTCAAAACAGGACTTGATGTCCCCAAGTGGACAATTAGAGCATATATTGCTATATTGAACCAAATATGGGATCACGATGTCCTAAGTGGACAACTAGTATACTCATGGCAAGCATGAGCTTTCTAGCATTATGATGAAGTATCTAGCCCCCAAGTGCACGTTACGATGCAAGAGTATATTCCCATGAGGAATTAGTGGTGTTATAAGCACCAAGATAGCTACGCGGGGGAAAGTTCTTATGAAGCAACATCTAGTAACATTGATATGATTATTTTCAGTTTTATATATGTTATTTCACTAAGCTTTATGCTTACGTTGCTTCATTTATGTTTTTCTTATAGGTGAGAACAATTTAAGGCTTAAAGTCACGGGCTAGCATTCGGTGGAGCTCATGGGTAATCGAGCTATTCTCTAAACCCTCTCTCATACCAAGAAACGCCCTAGGGACAATGCTTTCGAGTCATGATTTATATAAACGCAGATTTATGTAGTTTAAAGATTAGTACATGTTATATTTGAAAGTAAATGGGTGTTTGGCATAGTGCTTATTCCACCCGTTTTGACCCATTTTGGCTTTGGTATGGGTCTAGCCGAATGTTACAGGTTATGTACAGTTTTTATGAAGTAAAATGAATGTTTTGTTTGGGTCTAGAACCTGTATATGAAGGGAATTAGAGATTAGAAATGGCAAAGAAAACCAACAGAAGAAAAACATGCTGATCAGGCCTCTAAGCCGCAGGCTGTGTGGCTCAACCGTAGGCTGTTTTTGGTTCTGAGGCAATCCAGCCGCAGGCTATGGCACACAGCCGTGCGGCTAAATGCCCCTGTGGCCGTTTTTGAGTTTTTGTTTCATCGTTTATCTTGTATAAGTTTATCCGTGGCTCGTTGGGGGTCGTGCTACATATCGACGGAAAGCCTTTCGAGTCTACCTTAATCTAAAAACATTTCTAGAGTCTAGTTTTTATTGTATATGAAATGTGATACCCAAAAAGTAACTAAAGTCTATATCGTCAACTCTAAAAAAAAAATAGTAGTAGGCGTTTCACAAGTCGTGTGGGTTTCTTCTTTAGTTGAGTTTCGAGTGTGTCGATTCACTTTACGAGTTCGGTATCCCACATACTTGCTTCCAGGTTGTTGACAAAAGTTCAACGATATCCGAACTAGAATTTTAATGAGGAGTTACTTTTTTCGGCTCAATGTGTGGGATAAGGAATTGTGTTTGATTTGCTTAATTGTTTCTCTCTGTTTGTTTCTTTTTTCCTTTGATTCTTTGACTGATATTTCTATTTTGCTCACACTAGTTTGTGAAGTGTTGTAAACAAGTATGTATATGAAGTGAACCCTATTAAATATATGAGTATCATTGTGGCCATTTTAATATCATGTGACATGAATTTATCAAGGTTATTTTTGTTTTTAATGATGATAATTGTCTTCCTTTTATATTGTTGATACATGAGTACAAACTAACAAAGTTTTACTTTAAATTAAGTGTTTGGTCGTTGATCGATTATATCAACTTTAAGATCAACTTACTTATATGAAATGTAATGGTCAATTTTTTATAACCGGATATCAATAAAATTAGACAACATTTTAAAATTTCCACATGTTCACAATATTAGAATCAAAATACATATGTTAGATACGTTTGTTTCTTACAATTAAGTATTCTTCAAAAGAGTTTTGAGAAATAAAGTTAAACAAAATACCAATCAATAGCATAGTCGATATATTAAGTATCTATACTACATATAAAGAGCGAACCACATATTGAAAGTTGAAAATTCAGCGTAGCGAAATGACTATACTAACTTTGATTATCATTCAATATTTCCAGCCAAACTACCCGTGATTTTCATTAATATTTTTTATATAACATACCATAGTTTCTTAATTTCAACCTACAACATAATATATACCTTTGATTTTCATTAATATTTTCCAGCTAACCTAACATATTACTTTACTACTAGCAAATAATAAGGTGACTAACATATTACTTTATAATATATCGTTATAACAATACAATAGAAAAATATTTATACCGATGTTGTGATGAAATAAATATTGTCGTGGCATGTTGCTGAATGAAATGGAAGCAGAAAACTTTAAATATAAATAAATGTTTGGATGAAATGAGTTTTGTGTTACAGGTTGTAGTAGTTTGAAAACTATAAATTAAAGTTTAGGTAGTTTAAATATTCACGTAAAGACCATGATAGTTGTTGAAGCAATTTCTTGCAATTACTTCGGACAAATAAAGTGGGCCTACCGGATGAACTCAACTAGGGTCCTTCCGGAAGGCTCAGGTGTAAGTCCCTTCGGCTATTAGGGGTCCTCCGGATATCTGCACACAACAGCACACGTTAGGCTCGCCCCGGGTGTTATCCCAGGACCCACCTCCGGTGTGAGAGTAAGTATTTGGTATTTCGAAAGGGCTATCAATTATATTGAGAAGTATAATGCGAGTGAATCGTTACCTGAGAGTAGCAAATGGGCTGAGTATTTATAGTACTCAGCCTCGATACCTGTACTGGCGGCGGCGGATATTCAGGAAACATGTCGCCGACACAATCCCGTAAATCCTGGGGAAGGCGGCGGTGGTGTCAGTAGCTGCCATCTGTCTCCTGTCTTAAACCTATACACGCCGAACGGCCTTTGTGCCTTCCGGTATACATTAGGTAGCCTTGAGCCGTCCGGTAGACCGAAGGACTCAGACCGTCCGGACACATACGTCAACATGTCCCCCCCAGTATCATAATATCGGTCTTGCCGATGTTATGATACTTCGAAAATCTTTGAGGTCTAATTTCTAGTTCCGAGGGGACTGAGTCGTTCGGTAATCAGAGTGCTGACCCAGTGCATAAACTGCCAAAAAACATTATTACCTCTTTTTAAGGATCGCCGTCATTTTTACTGGGGCTCTGAAACGCCGACACGTGTGCATGCGTATATCGTACGAGTGAGAGGGTGCCACCTCACCTGCTGACAACGCACGTCGTTTCATACTTCCTTTTTTCGCCTATAAATAGCGTCATTTCTGCGGTGTTTTTTATTTTTACCACTTGTAATTTTTTTTTGCTCTGACAAACTTTCCGAAAGGCTTGCTCTTAATTATTTTCGAACGACTTCATTTGCCATTCGGTTAACTATGTCGAATTCTCCCTCGTATGATTATGAAGAAGACATCCAAGAGGCTGAAGGGTATCTTCCCAAATTTGACGTTCCAAAATACACTTCTGAAATGAGCGAAAACGATTTATTTATGGTGGTGTCAGATGCGGGTATACCGGAGGATCTACATCCTCGCCTACCCCCTCCGGATATGACGATGGACCAGCTGCCGTCAGACGCCATCGGATTGTACTTGGAGTACTTTTATGAGGGTGGTCTCAGTGTGCCCTTTTCTACTTTTTTGCTGGACGTCATTCGGTACTTCAAGGTGCACATTTCCCAATTGGTTCCGCTGGGCATACATCGTGTCGTACTTTTCGAGGTGTATAGCCGAAGTTTGGATATTGCTCCCACCACCCCGCTATTCCGAGTCTTTTATAAGCTGAGCAAGCAGGGTGATTGGTTTTCTTTCGAGAAGCGAACCGGTAAGGATAGGAAGGTGTGTTTCCGGGAGATCTTGACTGGGCTGAAGGGTTGGAAACGCAACTTTTTCTTGATAGATAGACGGGCGATCCCCTTTGCTATGCCTTGGAGGCATCACGACTCTGATATTTCGGACCCTTATCCGGAAGGTGGCTTCTTCCTTGCGGATGTCGGAAAGCTGGCCGCGAATGTGATTGATCTGATTCAAATTCCCAAGGGCTTCCTTTACGCCGTCGGGCTATCTTCACATTGGGAGCATACCGGTTATCGAGCTGTGCTCCAAAATGCCGAAGGGGCAGGTAGACCTTCCTATATTTTTTCTTCTTTTATTAATTGGTCCATGGCATGCATACTCTCCCTTCTTTATATATTATTATTATATTTTTTATTTGTCTCGTGTTCTTTCTGCAGTTGTGCCGATGTCTGAGTACTTGATCAACCCGGCGGCCCACCAGGAAACTTCTATGGTTCGGGGTGATGTGTATGGTGAGGGTGAGCGTCATGAGTTGTTCGTGACTCTTCCGGCTGCGTCAAATGCCGATATACCCGGCTTGACGGCAGAGGAAGAGGAGGTCGAGAGGGCCAATAGTCGGGTTGTTGCGGCTAAACTTAGGAAGCAGAGGCAAGCCGCCACACGGCGGGCTTTGAGGGCCGATAGGCGTGCCGAACAGGGTGAGGGGAGTAGCGGAGTTGCCCAGGCGGCCAAGAGGAGGAGAACGGAGAGGGCCCCCGTAGCGGATCCGGAGCCTGATTCGCCAGATGTCGAGATCATTCCGAATCCTCCCCCTATCCGTTCTCTTCGACCGGAAGATATTGGTCTTCGACCAGAGGGTGCAGGTTTCACCGAAGGGAGTTCCCGTGCTGGTAAGTTGTCCAACTATTTACCTTGTGTTACCTATTTCTTTTCATTTCTTTGGTAATGACGCCTTGTTCCTTACAGGGAGTGTTCCCGTGGCCGCTTCCGGTCGCGGCAAAATTAAAGCCATGGCAGCAGGTGATCCGGCTGCTGTATTCGTTCCGGAGTGGTCGGTCACAAGGGGCGACCGCTTGAATAGATCTGCCGTTTGTAGGGATCTGATGTCGCACCTTCCCACCCCTTGCGAAGAAGTTCATTTCCAAAGCTTGGGTGATTCAGAGGCCATCCGAAGGGGTTGGGTTTTATTAGGCCGAGGAGCGACTACCCAAGCGGAAATTCTGGGCCGGCACGAGGTCCTCCTCGAGGAATATCGACAACTACGCAGCGCCCATGCAGAGTGTGAAGATGCGGCTCAAGAGGCGGAGGAGCTTCGGGAATTAAAACATGAGCATGCGGGCTGTGTAGAAAGGCAGTCGGATTTAAAGAATCGGGTCTCTCAGTTGGAAAAGGCAAGGGATGAAGGGAGGACGATTTCCTCCGAACGGATCAGAGCCTTGGAGGGAGAGCTGGCGGATGTTAACGGTAAACTTGTTGTCGAGAGGGAGACAGACACCGAGCTGTGCAAGGAAAGGACGGACATCGCTGTGAAATTGGGCCAAACGGACGTCGAGCGCCAGAAGCTTATAAAGGAGTTCCTTCCAGAAATGGTTCGTCGGCTTCTGGATAGCCATGAGTATAAACAACGCTTAGCCGAGCCTTTCAGCTTGTCCTCTCAGTCGGGTTTCTTGGAAGCTATCTCTGTGGACCGAGAACCGGAGGATATAGCCACGATTGCGGCCGGGGTGGATGATTTGGATTTGGAGGCTGAGGCAAAGCTTGACCCTTCGTTTGATGGTCTTTTTTCTGCGGAGTATCCGTATGTGCTTAAAGTTAGCGATGCTGCGGATAGACCCCTTTCGGAGATAATGGATCTGTTTCCTGATCCTGCCCCTAATGATTCATCTGGTGGCCCCTCGTCTTGACTCGGCGACTTTTGATTGCAAGGCCCGTTAGGGTGTTAGGTTAATTTGTGAATTGTTTAGCATTTTTGAACTAATGTAACGATCAACCGGTTGCGCAACTGTTAGCGCTTTTTGTATGCTTGAACATGATGAAGTTCCGTATGACTTGTTATAAACTGTTGATATTTAATGTACATTCCGTTTGTATTGTTTCGTGTGACTTTTCCCTGTTTGCCTTTTCTTTTGGTCGCATGACCCCTTCCTTCCCGAACACTGACCACAATATCTCCGGAGGGCACGAACCTCCCGGAGGGATCACTTTTCGCTTGTGTCCGGAAGGCAACAAATGATTGTATAATTTTCCTCTTCTTTTTACGTTATCCCCATCTGAACATTGACCACACACTCCCCGGAGGGCGTGAACCTCTCGGGGGGGCCATTTTCTAATTATGTTCAGGAAACAAGGAACATTGACCACTGATCTCCGGAGGGCACGAACCTCTCGGAGGGATCACTCTTCACTTATGTTCAAAATATTACAGATGGTTCAGCCTTTCCGCCAAGATTATGGCAACCCCTTTCCTGGGTATCAACCATCTTTGAACATTGACCACACACTCCCCGGAGGGCGTGACTCTCTCGGGGGGGGGGGGTCATTTTCTAATTATGTTCAGAAACAAGGAACATTGATCACTGATCTCCGGAGGGCACGAACCTCTCGGAGGGACCATTTTCTGATTATGTTCAGAATATTACAGATGGTTCAGCCTTTCCGCCAGGATTATGGCAACCCCTTTCCTGGGTATCAACCATCTTTGAACATTGACCACACACTCCCCGGAGGGCGTGACTCTCTCGGGGGGGTCATTTTCTAATTATGTTCAGAAACAAGGAACATTGATCACTGATCTCCGGAGGGCACGAACCTCTCGGAGGGACCATTTTCTGATTATGTTCAGAATATTACAGATGGTTCAGCCTTTCCGCCAGGATTATGGCAACCCCTTTCCTGGGTATCAACCATCTTTGAACATTGACCACACACTCCCCGGAGGGCGTGACTCTCTCGGGGGGGTCATTTTCTAATTATGTTCAGAAACAAGGAACAATGTAAAAGTCATTTATCATTAAAATTAGTCATGGCTCCTTTCGGAAGCTTACATTAGATATATCTAGCCGTTTTACAAGAAACATTTTCTAAGGTTAACAGCGTGCCAAGTTCGGGGCACTTCTTTTTCCTCCATTGTTTCCAATTTATAGGATCCGGTCTGGTATGCTTCCACGACTCGGTACGGCCCTTCCCAATTTGGCCCTAACTTTCCTTGATCCTCCACCCTGCTAGCTTCGTTCCTTCGGTATACAAAATCACCTACCTTGAACGACTCAGGATGGACCCTTCGGTTGTAATATTGCTCGATCTTCCTTTTGTACTTTGCCTCCCGTATTGCGGCCATTTCCCTTCGTTCCTGTAGGAGGTCGAGATTCATGAAGATCTCCTCGCCATTTTCTTTTTCACTGACTTTCATGGTCCGAAAAGTCGGCATCCCTATCTCCGCCGGTATGACCGCTTCGCTACCATAAGTGAGGCTGAACGGTGTTTCCCCATTGCTTGTTTTTAGTGACGTTCGGTGCGCCCATAGGACATTCGGCAGCTCATCCACCCATCCAGCTCTTTCCCTGCCGAGTCTCGTCTTGAACCCTTTCATCAAACTTTTGTTTGCTGCCTCCACCAGCCCGTTGGCTTGAGCGTGTGCCACGGCCGTGTTTATTTGTGTTATGTTCAATCGTTCGCACCAGCTTTTGAAAGGATCATGTATGAAATTGCTTCCGTTGTCTGTCACGATCACCTTGGGAAGACCGAATCTGCATACTATGTTTTCCCAAACAAACTTCTTTACTTCCTTCCCAGTCGTGCGGGCCAGCGGCTTGGCCTCTATCCATTTGGTGAAGTAATCAATGGCTACAATGACGAATTTGACTTTTCCTGGGGCCTCTGGTAGGGGACCCAAAACGTCCATTCCCCATTGGTAGAAGGGCCAAGGAGCCATTATCGAAGTTAAAACAGTTTTGGGGAGTCTCGGAACTGGTGCGTGTATTTGACAAGAATCACATTTCCGAATTACTTCCCTGGTATCCCGGTGCATGGTGGGCCAGTAGTACCCTTGCCGCATTAACTTTGCTACCACGGACCGCGTCCCGGAGTGCATTCCGCATGCTCCTTCATGTACCTCTCGGATAACATAGTTGGCTTGAAGCGGCCCGACACATCTCAGCATCGGGCCTAAATAGGATTTTTTGAAAAGCACGTCGTCCACCATGGTATACTGGTTTATTTTCATCCGAAGAGATCGAGCTTCGTTCTGGTCTTCCGGCCAAATGCCCTCTTGCTTACACCGAATGATCGGGGTCATCCAATTTTCCCCTTCTTCTTCCACAATTGCGTTGACCATCTCTTCCTCCGTTGATGGCCTCTCTAAAACTTCCACCATGGTTTTCTTTGCCAGATGTTCGAAAGCAAGGGATGCCAATTTGCTGAGTATATCGGCTTTCTGATTCTGCGCCCTTGGGATACTTCGGATCTTAAACTGATCGAAGTGTGCAACGTATTCCTTGGCTTTGGCTAAATACGCTATCATGTTATCTTTGGTTGCTATGTACTCCCTATTAATCTGATTTGCTACCAAATTGGAATCTACTCTCACTTCCAATACTCGAATTTCCATTTTCCGAGCGACTCTTAACCCGGCTAGCAAAGCTTCGTATTCTGCTTCGTTGTTGGTGCTTTTGAAATTTAGTCGAATGGCGTAAGTGTACTCCGTTTGGTCCGGACTGATCAGTACCAGGCCTGCTCCGGCACCAGATTTGCTGGAAGCCCCATCGGTATATAGTATCCATGGCTGATGATGTACCCTCCTAACGGGTCGAAGGACTCCCCTTCGAGCCTGTAGAAAGCCCTCTCTTCGGAGGCCCAGGTTAATCTCCTTAACACGTTTCATTGGCGTAAAACCATTCGCCTGCGAATGGTTACCATGTGGGAATCCGCCAATCGAAGCCTTAAGCCCTTCGGGGTATTCCTGACGAAGGGACTAACACGAAGGATCATCCAGACCTGGTCAAACCCACGTCTCCTCTATCCTTTGGCTTCCCGCCAAAACAGAGATCGTGGGCTACAAAGCCCTAGCGGTTACCACTTTCCATGGGACGCCCCCATGATCTCCGAACTATGTGCAACCGCCCACTATGTCCTATTTCTCACCTATAAATAGCATAGTCGGGCCAAGAACAAGGTAAGTAATTTCGAGTTAATTCACAAGTTAACTTCACTCTCTAAATTTACGACCTACATTACCATCACGCATACTTACTCGCACGCCGGAGGTGGTTCGCAGGGTCCAACCCCTGCGCAATCACTTAACGTAGTGTCTTTGTATTTCTTATTTTCAGGTTAAGAACAAGCTTGGCGCAATCTCAACACCCCATTATTCCTTTGATCACCATCGAAGGCTTGGTTGACGAATATTTGTTCAATCAGTGGCGCCATCCGTGGGACCGCTACAATTGGTCTCGTTAATTCCGAGCTTTTAACCTACCAACCAATTTCACTATTATTCCGGCATGGATCAAGGGAGAGAAGATACTCCCCCACCGGGCTTCTCTACCTTAACACCAATACCAGTCGACGAACCTAACAACCTTCCCCCAATAACCGCCTCCACCTTCACAACACGTTCTCACCCAGAACCTGTCATTAGCCCAGCCTTTGTCGAAGCCAACCATGAAGTGTTAGAAACCCTTTTAAGGGCTCGCAACAGGCAAGTCAGGAATGCTGAGGTACGAAAGGAGTTGGAATACTCGAGTGAAGAGTATGATGAGGAAATGGAGATGGAACCTAGGCCTCCGACCCAAGGACCAACCCTATCTGCCTTAAGGATTGGTTCTCCAGTTGGCCGAAGGCTAAGCAAAAGGTCTGTTGGTTTCGAAGGGGTCCCCGAGAGGGCTCCGACAAGACGAGAAGGGGCGGTTGCCGAAGGCTCCAACGGTAGGAGTCAGCTTAGGGAAGAAAGGGGGGTGACTTTACCTCCATTGCTAGCCGCTCATCTTGGAAGAACTGAAGCCGGGGTTCCGTTGCAGCCTTCTCACGCGTCAGGCGTAGAAGGTAATCCGTCTACAATCAATATGGGAGGAAATCTTCCTCCCAATGGTATGTACCCCCGTTCCAAACTCAGTCTTATCCTCAAAATTTATATCCTCCTATAAATGGACAGCCCAATAACCCAAGCTTCCCTCAAAACTATGGGAGCATGCCCTTCGGCCACCCTATGGCGTACCCTCCATACGCCATGGGAAACAGTTACCCGTTCGCCATGAGCACACCTTATCAGTCCTACCCAGGCCAAACTCCTATGGGAATGCCCCCAAACAGCAATCCATACAATACAGTCCCCATGTACGCACCACCTTATAATTGTCTATATTCAGACCTTATGGGTCCAGCTACACCCTTCGTTAGGTGGATAGAAGATTACCCATTGCCTGATGGTTTGAAGATGCCTTCACATGTCGGGACTTATGATGGGAAGGGGGATCCGGACAATTTCTTACACTTGTTCGAAGGGGCTATCAAAATGCAAAAGTGGGTTATGCCGGTGGCCTGTCACATGTTTACATACACCCTTCGGGATTCTGCTCGTATTTGGTGGAATGGGCAAAAGCCCGGCAGCATTGTCAATCTTGATGATCTCAAGGCTAAGTTCCGGTCACACTTCAGTCAGCAAAAGAAATTCACAAGGACTCATTTAACGGTGCACAACATCAAACAAAAGGAGAATGAAAGCACCAGGGCCTTCGTTACTAGGTACACCGATGAGACTTTGCAAATTTTGGGTCTTCACGAAGATCAACGTATTTCTGGTTTCGTACATGGCCTTCGGAATCGGAGTTTGGTGGAATTCTTATCCACCGACCTTCCGACAACTTACAAGGGCCTGACCGAGAAGACGTACACTTGGGTCGAAGCCAAAGAGGTATCCACTAATGGGGCTCCGATAGATAAGGATAGCAACAACAAGTTTTCGAAGCATTCCGCGTGGGAAGGGTCCAAGAACAAGAACAAGAACAGAGATAGGTTCTCTCCGTACAACAAAGGCCCCAACCATGGTTTGTTGAGCAATCTAACGAAGTCTCCAAAGGAAATACTTGCTACGGAGAGGGTAGCCAAAGCCTTCGAAACGCCTCCCCATATGACAAGTAAGGTAAAGAACAGGGATACCAGCAAGTACTGTCACTTCCACGAAAATTATGGTCACGACACAAACAGTTGTAGAGAGTTGAAGAAACAGATAGAGGAAGCTGTGAAGTCCGGGCAATTACAACATTTGATTAAAGGTATAAAGAAGAAACTTAACCCCAAAAAGTGTTCCTTTGGCGTGGAGGAAGGGAAATTCTTGGGACATTTGATAACGAAGCAAGGGATTAAAGCCAATCCTTCGAAAGTTAAAGCCATCACCGATCTTCAGGCTCCAAAGTCATTAAAGGAAGTCCAAAGCCTCAATGGGAAGCTTGCGGCACTCAGCAGGTTCCTTTCAAAAGGGGCAGACCGTTCTTTACCGTTCTTCAAAACACTCAAAGGGTGCACAGATAAGAAGACTTTCCAATGGAGTTGCGAGGCGGAAGCAGCTTTCGAAAAGCTAAAAGAATTCATAAAAATCTTACCAACACTGACGGCCCCAATCAAAGGCGAAGTGTTGTTCTTATACACTGCGGCTTCCTTCGAAAGCATCAGCGCGGTGCTTTTAGCCGAAAGGGAAAAGAAACAAGTCCCAATATACTTTGTTAGCAGGGTTCTACAAGGAGCTGAGCTAAACTATCCGGAGTTGGAAAAGCTAATCCTTGCTTTGGTTTATGCTGCGAGGCGCCTTCGAAGATACTTTCAGGCTCATCCCATCACAGTCTTGACTGATAAGCCTATCAGACAAATATTGTCGAAACCCGAGAAATCAGGAAGGGTAGCCAAATGGGCCATTGAATTGGGAGAGCATGAAATAGAATATAAAGGTCGAAATTCCGTCAAGGGCCAAGTACTGGCGGATTTCCTAGCAGAAACGCCCTCCGGACCTAGCCAAGACAAGGAGGTCCCTAAGCGACAGCCTTCGAAAACGATCGAAGGATGGAAGCTGTACACAGATGGAGCCTCAAGTTCCGATGGTTCGGGAGCAGGTTTAATGTTGGTCAGCCCGGAAGGAAAAGAGTATACTTATGCACTCCGATTTGAGTTCGAAGCCACCAACAACGAAGCCGAATACGAAGCTCTGCTAGCGGGACTTCGACTAGCAAAAGAAATGGAAGTTCAAAATCTGTCCATTTTCGTAGATTCCCAACTAGTCGCCAATCAAGTCAAAGGCTCCTATGAAGCAAGACAGCCCACCATCAAACAGTATCTGGAAAAGACTAAGGAACTTCTCCAAGGTTTCGAAACCTATAATATAGTACATGTTCGCAGAAATCAGAACAAGAAAGCAGATGCCCTAAGCAAATTGGCGTCAATGGCGTTCGCTCATTTAACAAAGGAGGTTCTGGTAGAAGTATTGGCTGATAGGTCGATCGAACGAGGCGAAGTTTCAGACATTGTCATTGAGGAGGGCACCAACTGGATGACTCCAATTAGGGAGTACTTGATCAGCGGCATCTTGCCAGAAGACCCTAAACTAGCTCGAAAGGTCCGTATAAAAGCTCCCCAATATAGACTTATTGGGGATAATCTATACAGGAAATCTTTCTTATCACCGTGGCTTCGTTGTGTGGGACCAAAGCAGGCTTCAAGTATCATATACGAAGTTCACGAAGGCTCTTGCGGGTTACATGCAGGTCCTCGCTCTGTTGTCTCAAAAGTAATGAAGCTCGGGTATTATTGGCCATCCATGCACAGGGATGCCATGGAAATAATACAAAAGTGTGAAGCATGCCAGATCCATTCCAAGGTCCCAAGAATGCCTAAGCAAGACATGACCTCCGTTACGTCAGCATGGCCTTTCTGCCAATGGGGAATTGACATAGTCGGACCCCTTCCAGTTGCTCCAGGGGGAGTAAAGTTTTTGGTTGTAGCCATAGACTACTTTACCAAATGGGTTGAAGCGAAGCCCTTGGCATCAGTGACAGGAAGACATATGGAGAAATTCGTATGGGAACACATAATCTGTCGTTTCGGTGTCCCCCACATTATCATCTCCGACAATGGAAAGCAGTTTGCCGAAGGGGTGTTCCCAACCTTCTGCGAAGGTCTTAAGATCAAACAGTCATTCACTTCCGTTTATCATCCCCAAGGTAATGGACAAGTAGAAGTTACGAACCGGGATATCATAGAAGGAATCGAAAAGAGATTGGGACGAAGCCATCATGGGTGGGTAGACGAATTGCCCCAAGTCTTGTGGGCACATAGGACGCACCCTAAGTCAAGCCACGGGGAGACTCCTTTTAGCCTCACCTATGGAACGGAAGCTGTTATACCCTCTGAAATAAGCATCGAAACGGAACGCATCGTGAACTTTGAAGAATGGTCAAATAATGAAAAGGTTCGAGAAAATCTTGACCTTCTGGAAGAAAGAAGAGAAATAGCTTCGATCAGAGAGGCTGCCCACAAACAGAAGATTGAAAAGTACTATAACAGCCGAGTTCGACCTTCCACACTCAAGCCAGGTGACTATGTCCTTCGTCTGAATAGCGCAAGCAAGGCTGAATACGAAGGAAAACTAGGGCCAACATGGGAAGGACCCTACGTTATATCAGAAGCCTACGGCAATGGCGCGTACAAGCTCGCAACGCTTAAAGGGGAAGTCATGGATAGAACTTGGAACGGTACTAACCTTCGTAAGTTTTACATATAAAACTTACTACTCATCTTGTTTTTCAAATTTCATGTAACGCATTCTTCTCATTCGGGGAAAGAAGCATTAATGGTAGGTGTCCTAGTATTCATTTCTTAAAATGATGTAATCCTCCCTACCCAATTAATGATATAACGCATTTCCCTCAAATCTCTTGTTTCGTTCTTTACAACAAAGATTTGTCCAGCCAAGTAGTGTAAAAGTTTCAATGTCGAAGGATGTGGCAAGGCACAAGCCTTGTATATATGTAACATCCAGTATAATTCACATTAACTTTCCTATGAAGTCTCAGGGTATTAAAAGCCCTTTGCTACTTAAGGATAAAGGCGGAGTGGGTCGCGACCCTCTGTCGCAATCAAATTATACGATTGCTTAAAATCTTGGTCCAAAATACACACAATAAGGTTATAACCTTAGGTTGTATGTGTACGCTCTTGAAGTAAGCGTAAGAGAAGATAAACAAAAAAAAAAAAAAAAAAAAAAAAGTGGGACATATTCCACTAAATTATGACGAACAAAGGCTACGTGAAGTCTTAGTCACAAAAAGGACGGTTGTCTAAAGTTACTGGTCGAAGCCCAGCGACACAAAAGATAAATTGTTCAAACAGAAATAAAAGATAAAATTATAGCATGGTGGGGACCATTTCAAGGTAGAGCAGAGTTGGATTTCCTTGTTGAGGATGAAGGTTGGATCTTCATAGGCTTCTTTGCCAACAGCTCCTCAATTGAAGCCAATGGATCTTTGGTCACTTCGGAAAGATATGGGTACTTTGTTGAAATAAAAGCATCACCAGCTTCATCAAACTCTCGCTCCGAATTGGGGCGATAGTAAGACACCTCCGACAGAACAATGGGTTTCTTTGTTTTGGCAACTTCTTCCAAGGCGGTGCACGTCCCGTAGAAGATGGCTGCGTTCACAAGCCTCCCAATAACTTCCCCTACCTCATCGCTACGATGCAATTCCATAGCAACATGAGGAACAACTCTTGAAACTACCTCAGCTCGGTCCCTCTCCAAGATTTGCAGCTGAGATTCAAGATCATGGAGTTTATCAACCACGTTACTCTCCTGCTCAGCTAACCTAGACCTTTCAATCTCCAGGCTTGTACATTTAGACTCAAGCGCGGCAATTTGGGCTCTATAGATGGAAACTTTGGACTCCTCAACCTTCAATTTATTATACCTCTCCTGGGATTCTTTCAGTTGGATTTCGAGTCTGTTAATTTTGACCCGCATATCTCGTACGAAGGGATTCTTCTCAAAGTCCTCCATCACCTCTTTACACTTAGCCTCCAACTTATCATATCCCTGATCCTTAGCTTTTTCTTTAGCTAAAATAGCATCCATTTTTACCCTCGCATCCAACAATGTTTGCATTAATTCCCTTGTTCGTGAATTAAGATGATTATCCAAAACAACCTGCCTAGCGTAACTTTTGGAGTGAAAATCGCAGAGTTCTTCAATAGACATGTTATTCAAAACTCCTTTCCAGCTGGTAGGCGTCATTTTGTCAACCAATTGTCGACAGGCATGCGCAGTAGGAAGTTCCGCAACATCGGGAAGGCCTGCAAAAGCATAGAACACAAGTTATATGGCGAATGGCTTTCGATAGGTATGAAAGATGTTAGCTTACTTGGAGTAGGATCACAAGGGATCGTTAGAGGAGTGGGTATAAAAGTTTTAGAGTGTGATCCTTTGGCTTTCACAACTCTCGTTGGAAGACTGGGAAGGGCTAATTTCCTCTTTGGAGGACTCCTTACAGACATGACGGCCTTCGCTCTACTACTTCTCTTGCTTGAAAACACCGGAGGACCTTGCGAGCCTCGTTTGAAATTCCTTGATAAGGGGGTCATCGGAATCTGCAACAGTTTCCACAAACGGCGGGGTTTCGTCATTCTCAATTGACATAGATGGAGAACCTACCCCATAGCTTGTTTCTTCTGGCTCTTTGGGGACAAAACTAACTTCTCTAACACCACGAGCCACGACGAAGTTCCTGAATGCCATCCCTACAGAGATACAACGAGAAGAGATAAATATCATCAGATAAGTAATTTACTTTATTTTAATAGGTATGCGCATACTTTTCCCATTGCAGATTATAGCAGGTTCCAGTGGAGAGCCTTCCCAATGATCTACAATCCCCGCCATAAACAGTATCGGCTCAGGAAAAGTTTGCACGTCAAATGGGTGACGTTCAAGACGTTGATAAAGGGGATAGCTTCTGACGAAGTGTGGCAAAGGATCATCAAAACGTTTCTCGTCAAAACGAAAGTCTTTGTCTAGCAACGCTGGATACTTGGGAGGTATGATAGTGTCTTGCACATAGAAAAACAAACCTTTCCATTTTCTTATGTTGGCAAAAGGTTTTGTTATTAAGCAGGGAACATCAGGTTCACTTCTTTTGCCTAAAGTTAACCAATCACCACCAGGGCAAAGGTTGGTAAAACCTCTAAGCACGTTAAGCGTGGGTTCATAGCCATAAGCTTTGCATACAACAATGTAGGTGGTTAGTTTAGCCAGGCCAAACGGGTTCAACCTAGAGATATGTACTTGATAATACTGTAAAAATTCTAAGATTAGTGGATGAATAGGAATCCTAAAGTTGGATTCCGTAAAAGCATGAACATACAACCCAACATATCCAGCAGGGGCATCAAAGATACTTTGGTTTTTGTTTGGTAACATAATTTTAACTTCTTTGGGAATAGGGTATTTCCCTAAAAACTCCATTAAAGCCTGTTCCGATAAGGAACATTTTTGCTGCCTGATAATCCTTTTGGCTGCCATACTCATATTGTATTTGTAACAATGAGAACGAGGTGGGATAAGTACCTTAAAATTTTTGAAGAAGCACAAAGCACCGTTCTGTGTATGTGTATTTTGGGCGCAACCAAAAAGAATGATCAAGTAGGGACTAGAAAGAGTTTATTTATTGGAAATTTACCCTAACCGTCCACGTGTACTCATAGTTTGAGACTTTGAGTAGAATACGGATTCCAAACCATTTTTCAATTTTGAAAAGAAGTTTGAAATTACCGATATAGTAGCTGCTGCAGCCTAGGGTGTAGTAGGTGGAGAGTTATTAGCCGCATTTATTGCGCATAATTTTTTTAAGCACTTATCTTTATCTCGTTCGGCTTTGTGACAGAGGGAATAGAGTGTAGCAGATTTTTTGAGTCGAAAGCAATTTATACTCGTACGTATATATCGCCTTCGACTGGGGGGCTTGATGATGTACCCTCCTAACGGGTCGAAGGACTCCCCTTCGAGCCTGTAGAAAGCCCTCTCTTCGGAGGCCCAGGTTAATCTCCTTAACACGTTTCATTGGCGTAAAACCATTCGCCTGCGAATGGTTACCATGTGGGAATCCGCCAATCGAAGCCTTAAGCCCTTCGGGGTATTCCTGACGAAGGGACTAACACGAAGGATCATCCAGACCTGGTCAAACCCACGTCTCCTCTATCCTTTGGCTTCCCGCCAAAACAGAGATCGTGGGCTACAAAGCCCTAGCGGTTACCACTTTCCATGGGACGCTCCCATGATCTCCGAACTATGTGCAACCGCCCACTATGTCCTATTTCTCACCTATAAATAGCATAGTCGGGCCAAGAACAAGGTAAGTAATTTCGAGTTAATTCACAAGTTAACTTCACTCTCTAAATTTACGACCTACATTACCATCACGCATACTTACTCGCACGCCGGAGGTGGTTCGCAGGGTCCAACCCCTGCGCAATCACTTAACGTAGTGTCTTTGTATTTCTTATTCTCAGGTTAAGAACAAGCTTGGCGCAATCTCAACACCCCATTATTCCTTTGATCACCATCGAAGGCTTGGTTGACAAATATTTGTTCAATCAGTATCCATGGCTCCTGGTTGGAGATGTTGCATATCTCCTCACCATCCTCTTTTATGGTTTGGCTCAGTGCTTCCACGGGTATTTCCGTTATGAAGTCGGCGAGGACTTGTCCCTTGATGGCGTTCCGGGGTACGTAAGCGATATCGTAGGCTCCCAACTCCACGGAGTACTTGACCATCCTCCCGGAGGCTTCTGCTTTGTTTAATATTTGCTTGATGGGCTGGTCAGTGATGACTTTTATTGGATGAGCTTCGAAGTATCTTCGTAATCTTCTGGCCATGTGTAGTAGGGCTAGAGCTAGCTTCTCAACGGGGGCGTAGTTTTGTTCGGCCTCGTGCAATGTCCGGCTAACATAGTGTATCGGGATCTGCTTTCCCTCTCTTTCTACTAACAACACTCCACTCATTGCCCCTTTTGATGCCGAGAGATACACATATAGGTCCTCCTTCAGCCTTGGCGTTGCTAGATATGGTAATTCAAGGATCATCTTCTTCATCTCTTGGAAGGCTGCTTCCGCTTGATTTGTCCATCGGTACTCATGCTGGTTCTCCTTCGTGATGTTCCTCAACGTTTCAAAGAAAGGGAGGGCTTTTTCTGCCGACCGGGATAGAAAACGGTTCAAAGCTGCTAGCTTTCCACTCAAACTTTGCATCTCCTTGAGTGACTTTGGGGATTGCATATCCACGATAGCCCTCGTCTTCTTCGGATTCGCCCTTATTCCTTCGGAAGTCACCATATATCCAAGAAATGTCCCTTCCTCTACCCCGAAAGAGCATTTCTTGGGGTTTAGCTTCATGTTAATCCTTCGGAGGTTATCGAATGTTTCTGCCATGTCGGCAAGTAACTCCTTTTCGGTTTTGCTTTTTATTACCATATCGTCTACATATGCCTCGAGATTTCTCCCTATCTGTGACCGAAAGGCCGAATCCACTAAACATTGGTATGTGGCCCCAGCGTTCTTTAAACCGAACGGCATTTTGGTGTAACAGTATGTCCCGTGCTCAGTATAGAAAGCTGTTTTTTCCTCGTCTTCCTTGGCCATGTGTACTTGGTGGTATCCCTTGTAAGCATCCAAAAAGCACTTATACCTGAATCCCATAACCGATTCTATTTTCTGGTCAATATCAGGCAGCGGGTAATAATCCTTCCGACAGGATGAGTTGAGGTTCTTGAAGTCGATACACATCCGCCAACTCCCGTCGGATTTCTTTACCAACACCGGGTTTGAGATCCAAGTGGGGTATTGCACCGGTCGAACTATTCCAGCTCTCACCCATTCTTCCACTTCCTTGGCTATGGCGTGATTCTTTTCGGCCGAGTAAGTTCTTCTCTTTTGCGCCACTGGGCGGTCTTGAACATTCACATTTAGCTTGTGCTCAATGATCCGACGGGGCACTCCCGTCATATCGGCTGGCTCCCAGGCAAACACATCCTGGTTGTTTTTGAGTAGCGTGATTAACTGTCTTCGACATTCCGAGGAGAAGTTTCCTCCTATCGTGACTAGTTGGTCCGGATAAGCCGGGTGTACCAAAACTTCTTCCGTTTTTCCTACCACAGCCTCATCCGGTCCGGCCTCACAGGGCTCTTCCTTGATTTCCTTTCTTGCCATCTGTTTCTCCTCGAGCTTGCGACATTCTGAGACAATTACGGACCGAGTGGTGAGGGTCGCTATTCCCCCTGGTGTGGGGAATTTCACCATCGAGTGGATAGTTGATGGGATAGCCCGTAATTTCTTCAGACCTGAGCGCCCTAGAATGATATTGTATGGAGAAGGGGACCTTACCACGGCGAACTTCATCATTGTCCGGCGAGACAGGCCTTGGCTTCCGAAACGGACTTCCAATTCAATCTTTCCCAATGGCTTTATGGATTCTCCCGCGAATCCTATCAATGGTGTGCCGGTTTCTTTCAACTTGGCCTTAATGGAAGGGCATAAATGCTCGAAACAGTGTTCATACATCACTTCGACCGAAGCGCCTTGGTCTACATAGACCCTTCTAACTGTGTATCCTTCCACTTCGGCCTCAACTATCAGCGGTCCGTCCGACACATCTCCCGGAAGGATGGGTGGAAAACCGATCGGGACATTCATCCATTCCTCCTCGGCTTCTATGACTTTCCTTTTGTGGGATGTAGGACTAGCCATATCGAACTGTAGGCAGATCGAGAAGTTAGTCCCACGGATGGCGCCAATTTGTTGAAGCAATTTCTTGCAATTACTTCGGACAAATAAAGTGGGCCTACCGGATGAACTCAACTAGGGTCCTTCCGGAAGGCTCAGGTGTAAGTCCCTTCGGCTATTAGGGGTCCTCCGGATATCTGCACACAACAGCACACGTTAGGCTCGCCCCGGGTGTTATCCCAGGACCCACCTCCGGTGTGAGAGTAAGTATTTGGTATTCCGAAAGGGCTATCAATTATATTGAGAAGTATAATGCGAGTGAATCGTTACCTGAGAGTAGCAAATGGGCTGAGTATTTATAGTACTCAGCCTCGATACCTGTACTGGCGGCGGCGGATATTCAGGAAACATGTCGCCGACACAATCCCGTAAATCCTGGGGAAGGCGGCGGTGGTGTCAGTAGCTGCCATCTGTCTCCTGTCTTAAACCTATACACGCCGAACGGCCTTTGTGCCTTCCGGTATACATTAGGTAGCCTTGAGCCATCCGGTAGACCGAAGGACTCAGACCGTCCGGACACATACGTCAACAATAGTTAATGGAGAGATTCTTTCATTTGCATTCTTTAAGGTATGTAAATTTGCATGGGGATAGTGTGCTCAATTGTTTCTTTCTGTGGTGCTTATTTATTTTTTAGTTCTTCTGCATATCTCATTACAACGTATATGTAAACTTTGAGCTAGTAATCATCCTTCAGTTCTTTTAAGTGATTTTAATGCTTTGTTAAAATTAAAGATAGCTCTTCGGGGTACGGTCTTATGGTATAACAATTGCAATGAAAGAATTCAAGGAATGTGTGAATAATATTAAATTATCGATGTATCCAAATCCGTTACGGTATATAGGATTCATAAACCTAAGACCACTTTTAATGGCTACCCCTCACCACACGTGAAATCGACTACGAAAGGTATGAGGTCACACATGAAAGCAAAATAAAGGAAATCGTTTGTGCATTCCACTGATTGATATAGAACGTGTGTGTATGAATGTGGTGAAGGGTATATGTGTACTTAAGTGAGATAAATATGTGTTTAAGTGAAATAAGTAAATGATAAGAACTATCATGACCATTACAGAGTAATTTTGGTGAATTAGTCTTTTGTATGTAGATAATCGTTAGATGGTCCAAATTATAATATTTAGCCCTATCTTTAGCTATTAATAGCAATATAATGTAACGCTAAAACTTGATCATATTAACTAATTTTTGCTGGAATCTTTAACATGATCCTCATATTGTATATGCGCAATCATACTATTAGCCACCAAATTTTGTAGTATCGTAATCAATGTGTTCGCTGAAAATACACCAATTAGATATGTTGAAAGTGACAACACGAAAGTGCAGGTGAGACAGCACCATAGTGTCACTTTCAACAAATCTGATCGGTGGTGTTGCTGTGTATATCTATCATTGTGACATCTTAATGAAAACGTGTGTTCGTTTAACTTGAAGTACACGGTCGTGAAATTTGTGAGAAGAGAAGTTGAGTTTTGTAACCATATTATGTTTGATGAGATGTCAATGTAATTCAGTGATTCTTGTTTTTGTCTGTTTAAAGAGAAAACACAAGGATGGAGAACTTGTGGTGTATATTTTTTTTGCCTTGACTAGAGTGTAAACGAGTCGAGTCCGAGTTCGATAGAGCTTGAGCTCGGCTCGTGAGTTATTCCTAAAGCTTGAGCTCAATTCAAGCTCCACTCGTTTATGAGTAATATATATCTTAATTTTTTTAAAGCAGTTTTTTTGGGTGCAAATTTTAAAAGCCAACTTTTCTGATAGCTAAAATATGAAAAATTGCTAAAATAGAATCTAACTTCAATTAACTCCCAAGAGAAATAAATTATCTTAAAAAGTTTCGAGTTCAGATCGAGTTTTAGCGAGCCGATCTCGAATAGCCTATAAGCAGCTCGAATCGTTTAAGAGCATTGGTATATGCTCCTACTCAATCTTCATATTCATCATGTTACTCAAATAGTCATTCAACATGTGTCATGCATTAATTGTTTTTGTTTTTTGACTAATTTTTTCACTTGTCATAATTACAAAAGTAGATGATAAACAGGAACAAATGTTAAAAGCAAATATCATTTCTCTAAACTTAAATATTTTTATGTTATGAGAGTATCCATAATGCTCAAGTTATAAAATACTTTTTACCATAGTGTAACACTTTTTCTAAAAGGTTTTTACTATTGTGATCACAACTTTTTATGAATACTTTGGTAAATTCTGAGCTTTTGCTAAAAGGTTTTCCCTCTCACTTAATTAATTAGTTATATTTTTTTTAATTTATAATAGAGTTTTATAAGACTTTTAAGCATTGTAGCAATGACTTTAAATGAGTAAAATATAATAAAAAGATGAGTTATTAAATGAGAAAAGTCATTGAAAACTTGAGCATTTAGGGTGTGTTTAGTAGTTGAGAAATATCCCATTTCTTTCAAGAAATTTTTCATACGAAAATGGAGAAACCTTAAAAACTCGTTTAGCCACACTTTTTTCTAACAATTTTCAAAAAGAGTCAAATTCTCATTTTCCAAATTTTAATTAGAAAAATGAAATCCACAATTTATCATTCTCCACTTTTTTCTCTTTAACAAAAAAAAAAAAAAAGACGGTATTTCTCAATTTATCATTCAAGTATCTCATTGTAACCCTAATCACCATTGGTAACATCTTCACCTTCCGTCATTGCAGTTGCCACACACCGTCGCACATTTAAAAAAAAATAAAAATGTATAACTCCATGTAAAGAGGTTTTCAAAATTCTCAACTCTTCTCTAAAGAAGAAAAACCATTCTTTTCTCAAGAAATTTAGAAATGAAAAAACATTTTTTTTTATAACCATGATTTTCGACCTTTTGGCCGACTAATCCACGGGGTTTGAACCCACCGCCACACAGACTCAAACAAGGTAAAATCCTCCCTTTTCAGAAAGTTGGCGTGACCACTTAAGGTTGTTTGTACCTAGTAGGAATTGATTTTTTTTCTTCTGCAACTAAACACTACCTAAGCTTTCTAAGCTAAACAATAAGCTTTAAAAAACACCCCTAAAAGTAACATTGCCTCCATCGTCGCATAATTGTTTCCCGCAATTCAAAGTTTTTACTAGATGGGTCAGGTCGGGTCACATGTCAAGAAGTGTTCGGGTGTAAACGGGTTCGGATCTAGACCGGTTTTCTAAAAACATGTGTTTAAATGAGTCCGCGTTTAGATGAGTTTTGATCATGAAAATAATGAAAAATAAATAAAAATTAATTTTGACCTATTAACTCACATAAACTCGTTGACAAATTGCTACTACGTATATAATTGCACCTTACCCATACCCGTTACCACATTAATTTTCAACCAACAAGAATTAAGGGTGGAAATGAGCCGAGCCTGCCAGAGCCCGAGCCTGCCAGAGCTCGAGCTCGTTTCGAGTCTCACATTTTGAGCTTGAGCTCCGCTCGGGCTCGAGTAATTTATATGATGTGTTAAAGAAAACAAAGTTCAAATAGAGCTCGGTTCGTTAATCACATAATGCTCGAGCTCGTTTACTACTTTTAAGCTCGTTTATACACGTTTATACATATAGTCAATATATATACATAGGGAATATATTAGCTACAATTTTTTGTAGCCAATTGGCTACAATTTTTTGTAGCCAGTTGTGCTAAAAACTGTGGGTCCCTGTTTCTTTTTGTGGGTCCATGATTCTTTTTTGTGGGTCCCTTATTCATTGTTTGTGTATTTTTGTGAAGGATTGTAGCCAAACTATGCCCATATACATATATATTTCTAGGTATATATTTCTAAGGCTCGTTTAGGCTCGCAAGCCTACTCGAGCTTTTTGTATAGAGCTCGATTACAAATCAACCATAGTTCGTTCACCTGAATCATAAAACCAACCCTAAGAGCATTTCCAATGGTTAACGCACCAAGTGCGTTAAACCTTAACTTTCACTGCGTTAAGGTGTGTTAACCATTGGAAGTGTGTGCATTAAGGGTGCGTTAACGCACCTGCATTAACCCCTTAACGCAACGTTAAGGTGAGTTATAATTAAAAAAAAAAAAAAAAAAAAAAAAAAAAAAAATCATTTCTACCCCTTCTAAAGTACTATGTATCCGTTGTGTTTAAAATTTTTTTTACAAAACATCCCCTTGGTTCTTAAGCGGGATAATCAAATTCAAATTCAAAATTCAAAATTCAGCTACAAGCGGGATAATTTAATTTCAAATTCAAATTTTAGAGTGCCTATATATATAACACCACCAAAATATTATTATCACACACACAAGTCACACACAACTCACACACAAATTCTCAATAATGTCTCGCAAAAATTTCTCCCAACAATTCCCAACTCACCGTGATTTCTCCCAACAATTTCCAACTCACCGTGACTTCTCCTAACAATTTTCAGAACAACACGACTTTACCCAGCAATTTCCAAATGAACCGGTGAACACTCCACCGGAAGATATCTTTCCGGTGTTCACACCGGAAAATGAACCGGCCAACAATCCACCGGTTGTGGAACAACAACCAAATCCACCGGTTGTTGAACAACAACCAAATCCGTTTGGAGTGAGTGAGGATGAACTCCTACTTCTGGAGCAAGATCTCGAAGTGAGGAGAGAAATAGAACAACGCGAACTAGAAGAGGAAGCTGCTCGTATGGAGCGGGAGAGAAACTGGTTTAATATTATGGAAGGAAAGTATTATGATGGGGAGTTTAGGTCCTCTTCGAGTGAGGACGGTTAGGTTTCAGATGATTCCTTTTCTTAATTTGTAGTTTTAGTTTCTATTAATCGTACTATGTATTGTGTTTTAAGTTTAATGTTTAATGTAATTTGTGTTTTAACTTTAATGATTAATGTAATTCGTGTTTAAAATTCGTGTTAGTTGTTAAATGAAGTATTAATTATAGTTTAGGGGTTGATTTTGAAAATAGTTGAGTTAAAGGTGAGTTAAGGGTGAGTTATGATTGCGGGTGTTTTTTTATTTTATTTTATTTTTGCGGGTATTTTTTTTTTTTTTTAGTTAAAGGTGAAAAGGTTAAAGCTGACGTGGCAGTGTGTTAAACTTTAACACTGAGTGACCATTGAGAATGCTCTAATAGGAGATCGAGAGAGACACACACAATCTCTCTCTCTCTCATCGCCGTCATACTTTACGAGCCTACCTTCACTGTTCCCAGGAGAACGACACATTAATTTCAATCAAATTCAAATCAATAAACTATAAACTTATAATAAAAATTAACCTTGAACTCTTCCTCTTCAAGTTCTGGCGCGACCTTGAACTCTTCCTCTTCAATTTCTGACGCGTCGCTACATCTACCGTAAGCCGTAGCATCGGGTTGTTGTTGTTTTTAGGTTAATAAGATTATTAGGTTATTAGGTGGATCAATCAAGGATTGAATTGAAGATTGAAGAAAAGGGTTGATAAAGGATATTATGTTAATGTATGTGTTTTTCCACTCGTAATTGTGATAATGGATATGTGGGTGTGTTTCTAATGGGTAGTCCGATTTTGATAAAACATTTACACTTTAGGCCTGAAAATATCTAAAAATAACAATGAAGCCCATGTGTATTTTTGCCCAATTTTAATGTTTAAGCATAAAAACGATTTTTTAACAATTATTTGACAAATATAGAAAGATTTTAGATTTTTTTTAATAATTAAAAACCTTTTTAAAAATTCAAATTGTAAAAAATATTACCTAAAAACGTATGATTTGATTTTTTTGAAAAATAAAAAAATCTCCACTAGGGGTTTTGTTTTATTATATAAAAGATTTCTAAGTATATATTTTTAGCGTTCGTTTAGGTTCGCGAGTCTACTCGAACTTTTTGTATAGAGCTCGATTATTATATAAACCCAAACTTAGGCTCGAGCTCGTTTAAAGCTCGGCTCGTTCGAGCCTTTTACCGATTAGATCCCGAATTTTTTCTCATTTCCACCTTTAACAAGAATCTATGGTTAATCGATGTCGACGCAAAGTGTAAAAGAAAAATACCAACCCCTCAAACACACACATATTGACAGTCTCCCACTCAGACACACAAATCAACCATAGTTGTTCCTTCACCTGAATCATAAAACCAACCATAATCGGAGATCGAGAGAGACACACACAATCTCTCTCATCTCCGTCATACTAATTTCACATTTTTTTTAAATTTTTAAAATTTTTTTATATAAAGTTTACATGGTTCCCAAATCATCATCAAATTGAATGCGTAGACCTAATGCTCGTGTTCCAGAACCAGATTCATCATCATCATCAAATTTAGAATCTGATCATAATATGAATCATCACTCTATTAAAAACCTCAAATTCAAACCTAGATCCAAAAATAATAAACCAAACCCTAATTTTTTAATAACCACCTTCATTACTTTATTTTTTATTATTATAATTCTTACATCATTTTATTATTTTTATACACATTCGTCTAATTCGCGCGAAAAACGATACACAATTATAATAGATGGAGGCAGTACAGGCAGTAGGATACACGTATTCGAATACGAAATCAGCGAAAGCGGAAAAACACCTCTGTTGGACTTTAGTGGTAGTAAATTAGGGTCTATGAGAGTCAGTCCAGGTTTATCGGCTTTCGTTGACAATTTGGATGGGGCGGGGGAGTCGGTTAATCAAATGATGGAATTTGCCAGGGGGAGGATTCCACAAAATGAATGGGAGAATACAGAGGTGAGGTTGATGGCCACTGGTGGGTTGAGGATGGTGGGATTCGGTGGACGGGAGAGGGTTTTGGAGGCGTGTAGGAAGGTTTTGAGAGGCTCCGGGTTTGTGTTTAGGGATGATTGGGCTGAAGTTATTTCGGGTATGAATTTTGTTTAACTTTTAGCTGTTTGTTTTATAAATAGCTCTAACTGTAATTATAAACTATAGAATTTGGGTTTAGGGATATGTTTTGACGTTTGTAGTATGTGTTTAACTTTTAGCTGTTTGTTTTGTAAAAGCGTTTGGTAATGTATAATTATAAACTATAAAATGAAGTCGTAGTTTGTGTTTAGGGATGATTGGGATTCTGTTATTTCAGGTATGACGGATATATGGTTGTGGTTTAAAGTTCGGAATTTTGTTAATAGTGCTAGCCGTTTGTTTTGTAAAAGCGTTTGGTAACATAACTGTAGCTGCAATTATTAACTGTAAAATGATGTAGAAGCTCGTTGCTAAATATAGCATTATAGCCCTATTATTGCCTCATGGAGTTGATGTGATAATGGTTTGAACATTGCTCATTTTTGGTGAATTATTTGTGACCGAACAAACAAGTGATTATAGGTTTCTTATTTAAGATGCACTAAAAACGAAGAGGGACCTCTCTTCAGGCTACTCAGGGAAAGATTTTTGGCTCTCATGGGGCCTAACTGGTATTCTTGTGGCCGTTGCCGGACTCTTTCATGGTCATGCATATATCTTTACCAAGTGAGGTTCGACAGTGGTCTCTTATTAGACCTTTAAGACGCCTTACCACTAGGCCACCTCGGAGATGGTCATTTAAAATGCACTAGATACCTTTTAAGTTGACTTTATTATGTAGGGGCATACGTTATTTATAAATCAATCATATGTTGCACATACACGCAAACACGAATCTTATTCAACTAAATTATGATTTGCTCTTAGGCCAATCATGTCTCTTCGTTAAACTTGCCCTGTTCTTAAACTAAGCTAAGAGGGGGATTATGGGAGGCTTTTACATGTTTGCGTCAAACCTAGCTATCTTTTGGAGAATGGGCCTAGAAAATGTGATTAGGGGTGTAATATTGTTAAATTTGTGCGACTTTGAAAACTGAGTTTGGACATCATTCCGTTAGTATCTTGTGGAGAATGGACCTACAAAGTTTGTTTAGGGTGTAATGGTCGTAACTTTATGCCACAATGAAAACTGGGTTTGGTCATCACTTCTTTAGTGGTGCTTTAGTTTGGTAACTTGGTGGTGAGAAATGATAACGACCGCGGGTAGACCAGAGATGCCAGAAAAGATGACCTTTCTACATTAAGTGTCACTGTTACAAAAGAATATAATGTGGCTGTAATTTCTGGTAGTTTAATGTAATTGAAAGCAGTCTCATAATGTGGCCTACAAAGGGTTCTCTTTTACAGTTCTAGCTTCTAGCAACATGATGAATGTTTGGATTCATGGTTTAAACGAGTAATTGCAGGTCTATAAAGGGTTTCCTTTTACAGATCTAGCTACATGATGAAAGTTTGTGTATGTTCAACTGTATGATCAAAGTTCAGAAAATAAATCTTATGAAAATTTGGTGTTTTAGGGTCTGACGAGGGAGTATATGCTTGGGTTGTGGCTAATTATGCTCTTGGAACTCTTGGAGGTAATCCAAAGGACACAACGGGCATTATTGAACTTGGAGGTGCTTCTGCTCAGGTCTTGATTCTTCTTTTGGTCCATATATTTAGTTTTTGTGGTGATTGTTTCTGAAAAAAAAGAATTTACTTCTAGATTCTATCACCCTCGGATATCTTTTGAAAGAACATACTGTTCAGTCAATAGGATATTTTTGGATGCTAATTGGCTCAGATATGCACAATGTGCGGTTATATTAATGCTGGATGATATTTGTAAAGTTGGCATTATAATTGACTTTGCATGGTAGTATAAATGTATAATGATGTGCATGTTGTCACTATTAGCAATTTAGAATTCGAAGTATTACCTATGTTATTGTCACTAAAAATCATGACACCTATTTTTTTACTTCTTTGTTTTTTGAGCCATTGGTGCTAAATGATGGAGGTTCCATCCTAAATTCTGGTGCACTTAGCACTCAAGTTTGTCAATATACTATATGCAAATGCCCCTTATGTTACAAACGAGCTAGTCACTGAGGGGCTCGTATGTAATGTATATAACAGTTGGTCCAAAATGTGATCTTGGACCAAATATTTAGTTATTGACTTATTGGTGTTATCTTAATGTTATACCAAGAGTTTTTTTATATCATGTTAAGTGATTTTAGCTGGCATCTTAATTGACAACATGGAAGCATATGTGAGACAGAGCTACATTGTCACTTGCTAACAAATTCGATTGATTTGTTGTATCGCTACTAATATTGATGTTGATGTGTTATGACCCTTGTCCAATTACTAGGGAATGACTTGTTTTAACCTGTCACCGAAAAAAGCCCCTCTTGTTTAGAAGCGAGGTCGAATTATTCCCTATGAAACACACATCTTTTGTCTAAAGATATATACTTTGAAGGTGGGTTGTGCTATAAGTCTATACTTAAGAGCATCGGGTATGTACCCAGTCGTGTGGGAGTGAGTCGTCTGAACAACGGGCGTGTATAAGAAATTTTTTATATTTCAATTTTGAAGAGTATGTACGTGTAGTGATATAGTTTAGTAGAAAAAAGTGGGCAGTGGTTAGGATGAGAACATAATAGCTGAAAAATTGGTGGATAGTGATTAAGAAAAAAAAAATTGTATGCGGTGGCAGAACATGAAAAGTAATGTGATATTGATGTGACTACAATGATGAACAGTTGAGTGGTGGGCAACTATAGATCCAAATATCCGAAAAGTTGTAAATAGAAGAGGAACTTACATTTTGCGTGAACTTAATATAGAAGGAAAGCTTAAATACTTACAAAAATCTACCTAAATACTGTTAGGGAGGATGTAATTTGGGTCCATCCTCACGCTTGAGGTGCCTCATCACACGTCACCACCAATAAAACCTCTCTCTCACGGGCGAAGGGAGTATATGCTTTTTTTTTTTTTTTGGGTAAAGAAGGAAGTACATGCTTGGATTGTGGCTAATTATGTTATTGTTGTGAATTCATATTCATAACAGTTGGTTATTGTTGTGAATTCCGGTTATTCATGTTATGCGCTTGAATGTTGCGACTATTAGAATTAAAAATATTACCTGTGTTATTGTCACTAGTAATCATGACACCTAAAATTTTTTCAGGTAACCTTTTTCTCGGGTGAGCCATTACCCCCTGAATTTTCACAAACGGTTAAGTTTGGAAATGTCAGTTATAGTCTTTACAGCCACAGCTTGCTCGAATTTGGTCAGGTAAACATTTTTTTTAACCTTTCATCATCCATTATCATGCTTTTATATGCTGTTACTTTTTATTACAATCCGTTATCTTACATAAGTTTTAAACCTGGTTTGTAACTTACTCGATACAATGTGTCTTTTATTGTTATTTTATATGACTAGTGTTAGTGCGACAAATACTACTGAACAACTTTATTTTGATGTGAAAATTATTGGCCTTTTACTTGATTTTATTGTTTTTTCTAATTCACAAAAGAAATTCAGTTGGCCTTTAATCTTGCTAAGCATTGTTGTCACACTAAAACCCTAATCTATCAAATAATCTTAAAAGAAACAAGGCTCAAGCATCTTCGATAAAGCATTTTTGCACACACACCTTTAAATAACAAGGTTATAATCCTATACATGAATCTTCATAATGTCGGAAATACTCTTAGGTTACGTCCCATCATTATCAACTACTCTGTCACTAGATATAGTTATTGGTTTATTTTAAACTAAATTATAACTCAATCAAGCTTGAATAAGGTAAACTAAATTGCAACAATCACGTAATGATAATGATTAGAAAATGAAAAATATGATGATATCTTGCGAGCTAGCGACGAGTTGTTGACAATCATGGAAAGTAACTTGATATACATATCAATAGAGTAGTGTGATAAACTTGCTATACAAACTGTTTGCAAATTTGCTTTATACGACTAGCTTCAACATTGTTTCTTAACTATTGTTTGGCTTTAAGTGGTTCTCAAGGCATGCATTTCTTAGATTAACGTTTATTGTGAACAACAATGCCATGAAAGTATGATAATTGAGTTGCCACTCTTCTTTTTTAAATCAAGTACAATGAAATAATATTTCACATTAATTATTCCGGCTAGATTACAAGTGTTATAGTTGCATTTAAAGTTGATACCACAAAGGTAGAGCTTGTTTGAAATATAAATTTCTTTCTTTATGGTATGCCATATTCTCAGCTAAAATAGTTTCGAAAACAAAATATTGCACACTGCATATACCATGAACATATATTAACGCCAATTTGCCTTCGTGCAGAATGTGGCATTTGACTTGGTTCGTGGGTCAAGCATCGCAAAAGCTCCTAACCTGGGTAGGTAGATATGCTAATAGTCTCCTAGTTGGTTTACATACATCAAGAACACATAAGATGGATACAAAATATTTTATGTTCATTTGATCTGTTCTTTGGAACCAACACATTTCAAAAGTTGGATGTTTGATTCTACATGTTGTTTGTCATTCCTTTCATTTCATTTTGATGTATCAATTCAATGCTGATCTCTGTGCATTTCGTAGCAAACATTGCTCTTCTTTAGAGAAATTTACGTAGAGGTGGTAAGATAGTTGGCTTGGGTAACAGGTCAAAGTGGGGTTAGTTTGGTAAATGGTCATTCTTTTGTAGGGGGCAAATGGTTTGCGTCCGGTTGCGTTTTTCATGCTTACACTTTCTTGTTTATCTGTAAGAAAAACAGTAATAATTAACGCATCAGTTATGATTACATAAACAATATGACCTTAAATTTTAATTGTAATTTTGTCTTTTACATTAAAAATTTAGGATGTTGCATGCACGAAAATAGACTTTGATTAGCTTCTTTTTATTTATTTATTTATTTATTATTTTATTTCAATATTTTAGAAGTACATGGTTTGATATTGGCAACTCTAGATTTAACTAATTTCAGGTTCTGTTGGTACAGAATCTTTTGGTAGCAAGGGACCAGTTGATCCGTGCTCCCCAAAAGGATACAAACACAGTCTGATGATAGGGAATATCACTCCTATTTCTTTTGTCAAAACAAACGAACTATCTATTCCACAAGCAAGTGGCAACTTCTCCGAATGCAGATCTGCCTCCTTAACATTATTGCAGAAAGGCAAAGGTACAATTTTTGTAATAATTTTAGGAATTTAGTAACACTTTCCTAATTGTTGTTTGTTCTTGTTTTAATAACAGATGAGTGTGCCTATGACCGATGCTACATTGGTTCGACCTTTATACCAAAGCTTCAAGGAAATTTTTTGGCTACTGAAAATTTCTTCCATACGTCTAAGGTTACTCCACTTTCCTCTATGTTATCTTATTGACTCTTCATCTACACCATAAACTAGAGGCAGGCAGGCAGCTGGAGCCTAGATCATTTCATTTTTTGTAATGGGCGGGTTGGGTTGACCTGAAAGCAGTCATTTTTCTGCCCTTCAAATATTTTTATATATGATTGATGTGAGGAACTGTTGAAGTGTTGATTCTGATGACAGTAATAATCTAGGCGCTTCACATAAAATTATTAGGATTGTATGCATTAGAAATAGGCTTTGCGACTTTCGACCTGGTTGACTTTGACCCGTTCCCCTTGTAGCTAATTTTTTTATTTGACTTATTCAAGATAAAACACAACCCAAATCGATTTATGCATAATGATTCGAAATTCACACCTGTGCTATACACGTCATTCTCCATTTTGTGGAACAATGGAACCATTGATCACATCTGCATTGTTGAATGGCAAAAGTGAACAGACCCCGAATCTTATGGAAAATGGTGCTTTCAAAATTCTTAATCTTTTAGCTTTCTTTTACTTATTGTAGTTCTTTGGGCTGTCAACAAAAACATTTCTTTCCGAGCTCATGGTGGCTGGAAAACAGTTCTGTGAAGAGGATTGGTCAAAGTTAAAGGCGAAATACCCAACATTTAATGATGAAGACTTGCACCGTTACTGCTTTTCTTCAGCATATATAGTTGCTTTACTTCATGACAGCCTTGGAATTCCTTTGGATGATAAAAGGTAATTTCCTGCCGATCCTTGCAAACATTTGGGTTATAGGTGACAATTTCAGACCCTTTATTTATAAATTGCTCATTTCGGATTATGTTTCATGTCTAACGTGTAAACAAGGAAATGGTTCAACAAAATGTATCTAAAATTAAAATATATTCAACCTTTCAAATACTTCTATTAAAAAAGATTTATAACATCTTGATTCTTGACTCACTAAATAGATTATGAGAGACTTGGTCAACAACTATAGCGGGTCAGTCCAACACGCCCATGTCATAAAATATTTTATTTTGACCACACCTGCTTCTACTTGTTACCTAACTCACCCGCTTTTCATCCGCTAAGTAAATTAAATTCTTGTGTTTAAGCATCTTAGAAAAACTCGGCTAAACAAATATGATTGGATGGTGCCTTGAACAGGATCGGATACGCTAATCAGGTGAATGATATTCCACTTGATTGGGCATTGGGAGCCTTCATCTCTCAGATCATGAGTGACCAAGATGTCGGACAGTTATACCCAACAAAATCTATACTCAATTTCGACTTTTCAATAATAGGTGGGTTAGTCTTGGTCATCTTTTTTTTATTTGCTGCATATTATGTCTCAAAATGGAGGAATCCCAATGTAAAGACAATATACGATCTAGAAAAAGGGAAGTATATAGTTACACGAATAGGTAGACACTCATAGTTCTTTTGCTTTTCTTCTTTGTTTCGGCTCCTGGGGCTTCATCCATGCCTGCTTGATGATTTAGATGCTACAAAATGATATGAAGGGAACATGTTTTGCAGAATGTGTAGTATGAGCGCTTTTGGGAATCATCGTTTGTAATGGGAAACCGATGTAACTCAGCATTCGTATTGTCGATTCTTTGCTAGAGTTGTAAAGGGGGTGGTTAATTTTGTGTTATATTGGCTTTGGTTGATACCAAATATCAATGTTATTGTATATTGCAGAATTTGCATTTATCTTGGAGTCATGTTCTTCTTGTAAGAGTACGCGGAATGACTAAAAACATTGTGGTTTCACTTATACAGTGCATTGTTCCTGTAATTAGTATCTCAGTATACAAATGTTGCACTTTCTCGTATGCTTTGATGGACTTGTACTCCGGTAGTATTTACGCTAAGATTGTATGGTTCTACTTGGCCAATCGAACAATGGTCATGTGAAATAACATTCATCATTAAGTCATACAAGTGTATATCTATGTGTTATTATCAATAAAGATCACATAAAAACTAAAGATCAAATGGATCAATCTCAACCATCCATTTTTGATCAAATTAATTAAATTAACTTTCACCCTTATATTTAAACATTAAATATCTCACAAACCGTTAATAGTTGGATAAAACTAATTATACAATTGCGACAAGAATAAAATTATCTTTCTATAGAGATCAAATATTGTATACTTTCGACGAACTTATTTTTTATCGTTTTTTCCGGGTTTCGATATAATACACTATAAATGAATATTTTAAAAATACTCTTTTGTGTTAACACAACCCCTAAACTACAAACCCTAAACCCTAAAAACCCTAAGCCCTAAACCCTAAAAAACCCTAACCCTAAACCCTAAAAACCCTAACCACTAACCACTAAACCCTAAACCCTAAAAACCCTAAACCCCTAAAAACCCTAACCGCTAAACCCAAAAAACCTAAACCATATCCGCTAAACCGTGAGAAACCTAAACCCATAACCCCTAAAAAGCTTAACCCAAAAAAGTCAAACCCCTAAACTCTAAAAACCTAAACCCTAACTGTAAACCCTAAACCCACAAAAAAGTCGAAAAAAAAAATTCTTCGAAAGTATATGATGTGGGATATCAAATTAAAGGTAATTTTATGCTTGTCGTGATGGTATGATTAGTTTCGTTTAACGATCAATGGTTTGTGAGATATTTAGTTTTTAAAAATGAAAGTGAAAGTTTATTTTATTGTTTTGATAAAAAAATGAATGGTTGAGAATGGTTCATTTGATCTTTAATTTTTCTTTGATCTTTATTGAACCAAACTCTGTGTTATTATTACCATAGGTAGCTATCATAATAAAATTAAGAGTAAATTGTAGAAATGGTCTTTGTGGTTTGCTCAGATTGCATGTTTAGTCTCTGGTCTTACAAAATTGCAGGCGCCCTCCTTGTGGGGAGTTTTTGGTTCCGTTTTGGTCATTGGCCAGGGACTAAATGTGCAATTCTAAGCAAACCACAGGGACCATTTCTGCAATGGCTAGGGACCAAAACGGAACCAAAAACTCCTCACAGAGAGGCTGCCTACAACTTCGAAAGACTAGGGACTAAACATGCAATCTGAGCAAACCATAGGGACAATTTCTGCAATTTACTCTAAAATTTGATTAGAAATGAGACGTTTTTATATTTTGTACTAGTGGAAGAAAGTTGTTATGACATGATTAAAGAAACAAGAAACCAAGTCACTAACTAAAATGAAAGAGACATGTTTGAAGTAGCAACTTGATCATTTCTATGTTTGACTTTGTATGATCAAGCCGGTGGGGTGAGCATTTCTATCCTTGGTTGTATACTTTGGAATTTCTTGTTCATTTATACAAGAGCGTTGATTGGCATGAATAATTGGTATGCTTAGTTATATGTTTAAATTTATGTGTCAGCATCGTGTTGTTGACAGAAGAAAGATTTATTTTTTCACAAACCAATAATTTATTAACACATCTATTTAGACATATATAGACACATAGTCGCATTTTTAAGTCTCTCAATCATTTTTCATAATAATGAAAATGAGAAACATTACATATTACTACTATTAAGCTGTTTTGTTATTGTTCGAGGAAGTCAAAAAGCTATCTGAATGCATGTTAGCTTTTAGAAATCTATAACAAATTTAATTATGTCTATTTGCTTTCTTTATGGCCTATTTGAAGCGTGTTTTGTCATAAAATATGGTAGAAATCATTATTAAAGTTATTCACGTTAGATCTTTTTATGCGGTGACTTAAAAAGATCGGTCTATACTTTTTTGACAAAAAACTTTTTGTTTGTGTCAACCTGCAATGCAACATGTTTTGAAGTTTGATATACTTTTTAATAATTATTGAGTCATTTTTATTTGAATCTATATGATAGTATTGGTTTTTATTCATAGGTATCTCTTGTTGAAAAACATTTTAAACCTAGTTATCCATGCATCCCGGTAAATTATATTTTTATCCCCAATATTTATTGATTAATCATTTTTTTTCTTCGGTTTATGAGAGCTGAAAATAATATTGAAAAAAAAATGATTTTATAGTGATTTATTTGAAAGGTTTAAATCGGTAGAGAAATACAAACTTCTTGCATTCATGGTTGTCGACTAATCATTCATCAAGGACTAGCCTCAAGCAATGTTCAATTATGCTAACCGAAAAGATTTGAGATTAAACTCGACACTTAATTTAATAGTGATTTGACTTGATTAATGAATAAAATTATAATAAAGTAGAAAACCTAAAATAAATAAAAAAATAAAATAAAAAATGATTTATGTCACATCATATGAAGTAAAATAATGAGGGAATTGCATATATATTATATCCCTATAAAAGCTCAAAATTGCATATATATCCAACTTAAACTTATAATTGCGTATATATTATTTCAAAAGCATAAAAATTGCATATATATTCAACTTAACTTAATAAATGCATATATATCTTTTCTAAATATTCGTAATTGCATATACATCATTTCTAAACCTTTAATATATCATATATATCAAAATAATTATTTAGTATAATTATAAACTAAATGTTATTGTAATTATAATTTTAAAAATAGCAATAACTACACTTGTTTCAAGGGTATTGTGTCTCAAGGTTCAAATGAAGTAGATGACAATAAACAATATATCATGACAATAAACAATATATCAAGACAATGTTTAACTTCACAAAAAAATTCTCCTTATCTCATATATAATACGAATACATAAAATAAACTCATCAAATATATCATGTTTTTTATATATTATACATCATAGATAAAATATGTTTACAATGAAAGCATATATACTACTGCTAACAAGTTTATAAATAAAGAAAAAATATATTTAAAAATTATTTATTTATTTATTTTTAATAATTATAGTTGTCATGTAGAGTTGTAAATTTATATTAGTTATTTGGGTATATATGGCATGTTTAAGGTTTAAGAATAATATATATGTAATTATAAGTTTAAGGGGCCGTTTACTTTCAACTTAATGTCCTGTTTGGTAACAAAACTGGCTGGAAAAAGGAAACTTTGGTGTTTCTTTTTAACTTATTGCAAAAGAGAATCCTTAATGTGGAAGGGGGCAAAATTTGATACTGTTTCTATTCAGGACGTCTTAATACGATTTTTTTCCCGAACTAGTGTAGGTGGAAAAAATAAATTCGAAAAATTTAGAAAACTTCGAAAAAATTTATAAAAATTCAAAAAAAATTTAAAAATTCGAAAAATTTATAAAAATTCGAAAAATTTATGAAAATTCGAAAAAATTTATAAAAATTTAAAAAAATTCAAAAAATTTTAAAAATACAAAAAATTTATAAAAATTGAAAAAATTTATAAAAATTCGAAAAAATTTATGAAAATTCGAAAAAATTTATAAAAATTTTTAAAAAATTCAAAAAATTTTAAAAATACAAAAATTTATAAAAATTGAAAAAATTTATAAAAATTCAAAAAATTTATAAAAATTCAAAAAAATTTATAAAAATTCGAAAAATTGATAAAAGATCAAAAAATTCGAGAATTTTATAAAAAAATTATAAAAATTCAAAAAAGTTATAAAAATTCAAAAAATTTATAAAAATTCAAAAAAATTTATAAAAATTCGAAAAATTGATAAAAAATCAAAAAATTTGAAAATTTTATAAAAAATTTATAAAAATTCAAAAAATTCGAAAATTTTATAAAAATTTATAAAAATTCAAAAAAACTTATAAAAAATTTGAATTTATTAAATTTTTTTTCGAATTTTTATAATTTTTTTTGAATTTTTAAAAAATTATAAATTTTTACAAATTTTTTGAGTTTTTAAAAAATTATAAATTTTTATAAATTTTTTGAATTTTTTTAAAATTTTTATAATTTTTTATAAAATTTTCGAATTTTTTGAATTTTAAAATTTTTTTGAATTTTTAAAAAATTATAAATTTTTACAAATTTTTTGAATTTTAAAAAAATTATAAATTTTTATAAATTTTTTGAATTTTTTAAAAATTTTAATAAGTTTTTTCGAATTTTTATAATTTTTTTATAAAATTTTCGAATTTTTTGAATTTTTATAAATTTTTTGAATTTTTAAAAATTTTCGAATTTTTTTAAAATTTTTATAAATTTTTTCGAATTTTCATAAATTTTTCGAATTTTTATAAATTTTTTCCACCTACACTAGTTCGGGAAAAAACTCGTATTAAGATGGTCAATTAAGCATAAAAAAGAAACAACATATATCCACACAGGACCTAACTAGAAACAGTACACATATATCCACACAGGACCTAACTAGAAACATGAAAAAAAAGAAACAGCCCCTAAGTTGGATATATATGTAATTTTTTAGCCTTTGGAAGGATATATATATGTAATTACAAGTTTAAGTCGGATATATATGTAATTTTGTGCTTTTGCAAGGATATATATGCAATTCCCCCTAAAATAATCTTATGTATAACAACACCTTTTTACTATTTAGACTTTCACTTTTATATGTTTATTAGGCTACTTCCAATAACAAACCTCAGCAACCATCATTTTTTCTGTCACATCAACTTTCTCATTCTTCCGACCTACAACCGACCTTTTAGACACAATAAAATGACCTACACTACAAAAAAAGTGCCCCACAAAAATATTTTTTAATTAAATAAAAACACACACAACACATCACTCAACCGAGTGTGCTAATTGGTTGAGTTTTCAACCCTTATACCCCTCGACCCTCAACGACCCAGTTGGCCACAACAAGGATGACCTTGAGCAAACTACACAATCCAATCGGTTATGCTCCTTTTTCTTTATTGTTTTTCTATTTTCGAATTACTTGTCAATCCAAAAGGCAAGTAATGTTAATCGAGTAAAAACGAAATGTAACTAACAGAAATTAGAAAATAACTTAGCGGGTTGAAGATGTTTTTGAGTAAAGTCAACTTGATATTATAGCTTAACTCAAGGTTAAGCTAATTGAGTAAACTATCAAGTTAAACTAGTCTTTCATAACACTAACTTGTAAAGCTCACTACCTTAATCGAGCTTGTGTTATCACAAATTGTCCTTGATCCCAAATTAAGAAACAAACTTCCAAAAACGAAAGACTCAGTTGACCTCAAATCAAGTTTCAAGGTTGAGTCAACACGAGCTCAATAGCTTTTTTTTTTGAAGGACAGCCCGAGCTCAATAGCGTTTCAACTAAACTTACACTAGCCAATAAATTTTTTCTTTATTAAAAAAAACTAAAATAAAAAAACTCTTTAAAAACACAAAAGGCATCAATATCACAATTCACAACAACAATTACACTGCCATCACCTTAATCTTGCTTGAGCAATGTATGGGTATAGTCAACGATATCAATATTGCTATTTTAAAAAATAATAATTAAAGGGGTGTTTATTTAGACTTATGTATGGACTTCTAAGTTTATTTGTTTTCGATTTATCTTTCGTAAGCTTTATTTTTAGGCTGCACACAATCGATCTGAAAATATCGATCGGTCACAGCAAGTGACCGATTTGGAGATCGGTCGAGTGGGATGTGGGCTTGTGGGCAAACATCGGTCGATTGCAAACCAAAACCAAAGACGGTCTAAAACTCGACCGAATTTCAAAAGCATATAAATTTTTTTTTTTTTTTTTTTTTTTTTTTTTTTTTTTTTAATAAATCGTGTGTGTGTTTAAATCGTGTGTGTGTTTGCGGTTATGTTCCTGTTTTGCAACGAAGAAGATGGTCAAAATTGTTTGACTATATTTTGTGTAGCCACACATGGTGTTTGTTTGTTTGTAAATGGTTATTTATTTTTTTATTTGCTTATTTTATTAAAGAAAAATACACTAAAACAACCATAATAAAGTTATTTTTTTACATGCAGTTTTCCAAACTAAGCCGGAAGATTTGTACTTATAAAATATAAACCGAAAACATATAAGCTCGTGTAAGACAACTCCCAACGGGCTCGTTGGTGTCAACTCACGAGCGTCAGTTTTGTGACACCCTGGCACAACCTCGTCGGTGATGCTTCCGTCAGGTGTTATTTGGTTTGGTGACGAGGTGGTGCGAGGACTATTTGTGTTTTGTGTGTGAGAGAGTCTTTTGTGTGGTATATTTGTATAGTAACACAAAAAGAGATATAACTGATGCAAAAAAAACACGTCGCGCTTTCAGGTGGGTCTAAATAGCTTAATTGTTTTTTATAATAATATATTTACCTGAAAAACCCATTATTAATAAAAAAAAAAAAAAAAAAAAAAAAAAAAAAAAAAAAAAAAAGCTTGTTAATTTTATTAAATTCCAAATGGTGTAAACTGAAAGTCAGCTGGCATAATAAAAACTCCTCATCTACCAACCGTTGAACACAAATCCCTAAAATCACAAAATCACCAAAATCTCTAACGTCTCAAAATTAAAAAAAACCCCTAAATTTTAGGAACAATTAAATTCCCCCCTAAATTATTTGCTACAAATAAAATTTCACACATAATAAAAAACAGTGTTAATCGAGACACCCCAATAAGAAGAAATTTATAAGCTCTCGATTTTCACATCTCCATTTCTCTCAACCATCCTTTCATTATTATTTTTCATTCTTCGTTTGCAGGTATTTTTCTTATAGAGATTTTGGGATTCAAGTTGATGTTTTTAATATTGAAATGTGTTTATTTGAAATGGGTTTTGGTTTAATTTCATTTTTATGTAATGATATTGGTTTAAATTGATGTTTCATATAGTTTAATTAGAGATTTTGGGATTAAAGTTGATGTTTTTTTGTATTGAAATGTGTTTAATCTTAATGGGTTTTTGTTTGATTTGTGCTTCCCCAATTTGATTTCTAGTTTGGGGGAATTTAATGCAATGTGAATTAGAGATTTTGGGGGGTTTTGTGTGCAATGATATTGGGTAAAAAAATGGGTATGTGATACGCGGCCTAACCGGTATTCCCGTGGCCTTATCCTGACTTTTCCCTAGCTATCCTAAGATGTTCACCCAGCGCAGTTTGAACCCGGGTCTCTTTTGAGACCTTTAGGTCACCTTGAGATTGCTATGTTGGTTAAAGTTGTTGCTTTTTATCTTGAAATGCGTTTAAATTATAGGTTATAGGATTTCTTATGCATCGGTATAGCTTGAAATTGATGTCGGGTATCTTAGAATGTGCTTAAATGTGCATGGGTTTTGGTTAGATTTATGTTTGGTAGCTTAATGTGGTTGTAATTTACATGAGTCATATGAAAAGGTTATATATGATGTTTGTTTTTATTTAATGAAAAAGATTAACATATGTATATTGACTTATTATTGCTAATTTGGGTCTGACTTCATGTCTTAATGCTTTTTTTAATCATGATAAAAAAAAAATTCCTGAATTCGATACGGGATTATAATTTTGTGAAAGCGAGAATATAGATTTTGGTTTGCTTATGTCTTTTTTCTTGTTCGTAGGCTTGAGTTTTAATTAAAATGGGCGATCAATTGGTTCTGGATGTGAATCGATTGGTGAAGCCTGTGAGCGTGGAAAACATAAAAAGGAATGAGGAGATGGTGGGCCTCTCATCGTGCACTAACTTAACTCGTGCAGCTGATGAGAATGGGGCCTTAGATGATGAGGAAGCGCCTCTAATAACAACAGCAGAGTGTCGTATTTGCCAAGAGGAAGATTCAGTTGATATTTTGGAGACACCATGTTCTTGCAATGGTAGTCTTAAGGTAATCCATTTGTTTATTATTGGGGGTGTTTGGATGTGCGGTTCCAAAGCAGTTATGTGACATTCGTTGAACTTGATGTTTATGCAGTATGCTCATAGGAAATGTGTTCAACATTGGTGTAATGAAAAGGGTGACATCACTTGTGAAATATGCCATCAAGTACGTTACTTTCATCACAATTCTGTAATTTTTATATTCTCTGTTGATAATCTTATTTATGATTTAAACACAGTTTAGTAAAATCTAAGAAAGTGACTACTCAGCAAAAACAAAATTACTTGTAAAAGACAATTTACTTTTTTATTTGTTCTTATGGACTATGATGATTTGGTATTCAGTCTTACCAACCTGGATATACTGCCCCTCCTCCCCGAGCCCGATTGGAAGAAACTACTATAGATATTGGGTAATCAGTTTTTCTCTTTTTTTCTAAAAAAAAAAAACGCGTGTTTTTGTTTTTGATGATAAGTAGAGTTTGGATTCGCTTTATCAGGGGAGGATGGCAAATATCGGGGACACCAATGGATCTTAACGACCCACGTCTCTTGGCAATTGCTGAAGCTGAACGTCAATTTCTTGAAGCCGAATACGAGGATTATAATGCATCAAACGCTAGTGGAGCTGCATTTTGTCGTTCAGCGGTTTTAATTGTAAGCCTTGAAAATTATACATCGTTTAAAAAAATTATAAAAAAGTTGAACTAACTTTGTCAATGTTTGGTTATTGATTTTGCAGTTAATGGCTCTTCTGCTATTACGGCATGCAGTAACTGTGCCAGAATCTGAAGGAGATGGAGATGCAGATGCATCTACTTTCTTGACTGTAAGTGGTTAATTTTAATATACATTCGTGTATGTTTTTCTTGTTGAGGTATTATTTATTTATTTATTAATCGTCTTTTATTTGGCAGCTTTTCTTGCTTCGAGTTGCTGGGTTCCTTCTTCCGTGTTACATCATGGCCTGGGCCATCAGCATCTTGCAACGTCGAAGGCAAAGACAGGTGTGTCTATGTCTTTACTTAATATTTTTCTTAGTGTTTTAGACTTTCAGGTCAACCCGACTCGCTATGAGTTATAACCCGTACTGGTTGTGCTAATTTGCTAATTTGCATTTGCATTTTTATATAACAGGAGGCTGCAGCATTGGCGGCATCACAGATTGCTTTTGTATTGCAAGCGGGACAAAGACGAGGCTTACACTTTGCAATAGCATCTGCTGCCCCAGCACCAGCGCCATCACCAGCACCAGCACCAGCACCGGCACAAGCCCTAGCAACCGTAGTGACTCCCACCGTGGCTCCACAAGAGGACAATGTTTGACCGTTTAAAATACTGACAGCTGCCAAAGGGGGGAAATAGTCTCGGGATAACACATTATTGTTGTAATATCTATGTTTTCTTTAATCAGTTTTTTTTATTCTTAAGAGTCCTGTTTTGTGATGTGTATAAAAATTGTTTTGTCTTGATCTTTGTAGACATGATTCTTTTTGACATATTAAATTCGTTTTTCTTGAGATTTATATACTTTGTTCATGTACTATTTTATACATCTAATGCTTATATTAGTACAGTTGGGAAAATGGTGAAACTTGCAAATTTTTACATCTTATGCTTTTTATGCTTGTGTATATATCTATGTCAAATTGTCAATATGTGTTTTTGTATGTACACAAGATTTTGAGCTATGTCCCGATGGTGAGTTATATTCAGTCAAGACTCAAGTCTATTTACTATGTAAGTGTCGCGTAACAATGGAAATTATAAAACATCTCGTTTTAAGTCTAGAGTTTTGCGATTCTACGGTAGGAGGGATCCAAGTATAAACATCACATGCAACAATTTTGATGGCTAACCTTTAGGCACATTAGTCGGTTCCGAATGAGAGAACTACACAAGAAAAGGTAATGTTCGGAAGCCGGTTTGGGGCGAAAATCTGGTTGGTCTAGGAACCAACTTGCTCAAGTCAATTTAAAAACCGGTTTTTTTAAACAGTGAGAAAATGGTCACGTTCTTCAAAGTAGGTGGACACTCTCCTGAGTCCTGAACAATTGTTTACTTAAGCATTGCTTTTTTGTCATTGTAACGAAACATGTGACTCCATGCACGATCAGACTTAGGGGGTTCCCGACGATTCACAAGATCATCACGGATTTTCCTCAAATTTTGTTAAAAACTACTGATCACTTTTTTGACACCGAACCTGGTAACTTTTTTAATTCATCTATATTATTACGCAGAGGTGGCAATTTGTGTCCAAAATCAAAAAAATGGGCTAAATGGACAAATTTTTAAAAGATTTGGGCACATTTGGACCCCCTCTTTTTTTTGAAATGGACATATATTGCCCATTTAGAAGTTAAATGGGCATAATAGGCACATGTTTTTCTCTAAATTGGAAAACATTAAATTGTTTTTAATGAAAAACTAATATAGCATATTTAATTACTTAAATATAAATTAGGTGTTACGTTTGAGGAACTTTTTTTGTTGTTTTATGTCTTTTCTAAAGCGATTCGTATAACATGCGCCCGTTTGGCCCGCGCCCGTTTAGCCCGTGCCGGTTTAGCCCATAGCCCGTTTAGCCCGGCCCGCCCGTTTTGCCGCCTCTAATATTATGTGACAATTTGTTTATCGCACCTAGTCTCAGGGTCTACCCATGAGTGTTGTAGTTTATCAAAGTTTGTTTTGCAAATAAAACATGTAACAAGTTAAAAATAAAAAGAAAATCATATCTAACTGAAATAAAAAATTTGACTAGTTTTACAATTAAGACTATGGGCTTTCCGCATTATATCTCATTTGGGTGTAAATGAGACGAGACAGCTCATGAGGTATTAAAGATCGATTCATAATCTACTTTATATCAACTGTAAATGAGTTAAGCTCGAGCTTGGAATATAAAACTTGGTCAAACTCTAGTTTTAGTAGTCAAGCTAAAGCTCGAGTTTTTAAGTAGTTAAAATATAAACTTTGTTTGGCGGACAAAACTTACAAGAGATTATCTCTTCATATTTATTTACAACTTATCTTCAGTTTCAGCAATAGAGGTGGCAATTTGTGCCCAAAAAAAAAAAAAAAAAAAAATGGCTAATTTTGGCTACTTTGTAAAAGATTTGGTCACATTTAGCCCCCTCATTTTTTTGAAATGGTCACATTTAGCCCATTGAAAAGTTAAATGGGCACAACGGGCACATATTCTCTCAATTAGAGAAAATTAAAATCGTCTTTTAAGAAAAACTTATATATATAATATATTTAATTTTTTAAATATAAATGAGATATTACGTTTAAGGAATTTATTTTGTCATTTTCGGTCTTCTATAAAGCGATTTGTATAACATGTGCCCGTTTAAGCCCGTGCCCGCCCGGCCCGCCCGTTTTGCCACCTCTAAGTTTCAGCAATACAGTAGTTACTTTTGCGGTTTTGCCAAACATGCCTGCTATCTCCACTTTTACGAAAAGGAAACAAAAAAAAGATAAAAAATTGGTATTTAAAGATATGGGCTTTTGAACAAAAAAAAAAAAAAAAAGTCAGGCCTAAGTTATAATATCGGCCCAAATAAACTAGGGCACCCTTAATATAGGCATATCTTATCATTTAACCAAAAACCCTTCTAACTTGTTGAGCCTCCTCCACCTGATATCATATCATAGCCGTCGTACGGAAGGTGAAAAATGGTGCAACGATTGACATACAGGAAGCGTCACAGCTATGCCACCAAATCCAACCAACACAGGGTTGTCAAAACTCCTGGTACGACACTTTTATTTTCATAGTTATTGTGTCTGTAATATTATCATTTGTGACTTGTTATAAATTGTTGGTTGTTATGATTTGTAGGTTTAGTATATTGGTTGTAATGTATATCCAATGTTTTCATAACTGGTTCTTTAATAGACCCTTTTCGTGTCACTGGTTTACCGGTTCGACCACCGGGTCAAACCGGTTTTTTTTACCAAAAAAAGAAGATATTTAGCCTTGAAAAAAAGATACCATGTAAAAATGAAATTACGTCTTAATAACTTGTGTTAGTTTTATAAAAATACGATAAAACCAAAACCCGGCCCGGCTTTAAGAACCGGCTCGACCCGGTTGAACCAGGTTTTTTGATCTTAGTGGGAAATTTGATTTGGAATTTGATGTTTTGACAGTATTTTGATTTTTGGTTTTGTGTGATGAAGTGTTTAATTTGTTTGTTTTGTGTATTGCATATTGAGAAAATGCACGTGTGCTACATTTGTTTGAATTTTGATATGATTGTTTTGCGTTTTGCTTACAGGTGGAAAGCTAGTGTATCAGACTACCAAGAAGAGGGCTAGTGGACCTAAATGCCCTGTTACTGGCAAGAGAATCCAAGGGGTATGATTCTTCCTCTTGTGGCTTTTTGGTATATCCGTATCCATGTCAAATTGTTGTACTACTTGTTAATTTCTGTATTTTAAGTGTCTATGTACCTCATGAAGTTGTGATTTACCTGTACCAGCGTAGATTGTGTTACATTTACATTTCTTTTAGGAAGCCGTTGATTAGAAAATGTTTTGAATTTTTTATCCTATTGCTTTTAGAACGCTAAATCATTGAGTGTTGTTGCAAAGATTATTAGTTTTTAAAGTGGTTAACTTAGAATCGGTAAACTATGTACAAGTCCATTATATAGAATTGACTGTATGGGTATCTGCATTGTCTGCTAGGAATCACCATATGAATTGAAGCTATAAGGTGCAGCTTGAAACAAGCTGGATACATTAGTGCAATGTCTTCTAAGCATGTAAAAATGAGTGAATCTGACAGCAGCCTTTTATGAATTTCTAGTATTTGGATCCGTTTGGATAGTGTAATTTGATTTCATTTCCTTCATTATAGATCTATGGGTCTTCTTTTATGTTTAGTTAAATGGATATGATAAGACGAAGGACTAATAAATTGGATGTATTATTAATTGTTACTAATATTGCTGCTAAGTTCTACGAATATATGTTATTTTTGTTGGTGACGTATGACTGTCTAGCCTGATGTTTTTGCAATTTTATGTCTTAAGTCATTGTAGAGAGGGTGATTGACTTGACGTCTCGCAATAGTTTGTCAATATGGATAATTAAGAAACAGAGCTTGAGGAAGAACTTTAGAAAACCTGCTGTGTTGTTTTTATTTCCTGTTTAGTCACTTAAGATGTCACTGACATAATGCTAGTTAACAAAATGGCTTGTTTTCTTTTCACAAAAAGTTTTTATTTTCTCGGATGTGTTTTGCCTTTCACATTATATTGCTATAGTTTCTTCTAAAAGATGACTCACGAGTTTGTCTATTTGATGCAAAACTTTCAAGAAGCCATTGCATTTTAACCAAGATGTTCGAAAATGTTTAAAACTAAAATTTATTGAAAGCTGCATCTTTATTATGTATCTATCATCAGTATAATATAAGGATAAATGTTGACATCTTTGTATGTATGCTACTTAACACATGTCATTTATGCAGATTCCTCACTTGAGACCTACTGAGTACAAGAGGTCCAGATTATCAAGGAACAGGAGAACTGTTAACCGTGCTTATGGTGGTGTACTTTCTGCTGGTGCTGTAAGAGAAAGGTATATATCTATAATATCCATCAGTTTTTGATTGCTCAATTCATTCTTATGTTCTTCTTTTGGTCTTCTCATGTTTCATTTGATCAGTTCCTTTTCTGCTTCGTTAGTTACTGAACCATTTTGTTTGATTTTTCTGTAGGATCATTAGGGCCTTCTTGGTTGAAGAACAAAAGATCGTGAAGAAAGTGTTGAAGATTCAAAAGCAAAAGGAAAAGACCTCTGCAAAGAATTAGATTTCTAGTACTTCTGCACCCTCGTGAGAGTAATTTTGGTTGTTAAGATTTTGAATCTGTAATCGGGATGTTTTTATGTTATGATACTTCTACTTTGTCAACAATCAGACATGGTTCGACTTTTATTAGTTATTTTTCCGTTTGATGGTTCCTGAATTCTGTCTGAATTTGTTTGATGTTCTATGCTTACTTTGATATCGGCTGCATTAAAATTTATATTTCAAGTGTTAACTTCCATCTGATAAGATTTTCAAAGATACTCTGGTTAACAGTTAGCTTCAAGATGTGTTGGTTTATAAAACGCTTTCGTGTCCATGTACATATTTTTATCTATCATTTTGCTTTTGATTACAAACCTAGAATCATGTCTATACTTAAGATTACAATAATTTTAGAGGGTATCTATTCTAATTCGCCGTTGCAAGGTTTAAGCTAATTAGTTATGTCAATTCGGTCTTAACAAATGTAGTACTCCATAACATTTAGATATCAATCAAAGTCTAAAACTGCAAGAAACTAAACACTAAAATCGGCCAAAATATATGTCTATTCTATGTTGAACACTTGAAAGAATGAACAAAACCATAGTTATCAGGATCCCGATCCTGATATTATGATCTTACGATTTTACGATACTACAGAGCAAAAACGATCTGGATCCTGCGTAGGATCTTAACACACTTAAGATCTTATAAGATCCCAAACATTGACCATAGGATCTTAAGATCTAATGCGATCTGATCTTACTTTTATCGAATCGTAAACTAAAAAACAAAAAAAAAAAAATTATGGATCATGTTTATAGAATTTAAAAATCAATATGTTAATCTTTTTAAACATTTCATATTCTTAATTTAAAACAACATTTCCATGAAACATTCATATAATTTTGTGTTAATGATATATAATAATTTGTAGATTTGAATAATATTACAAAAACTATTAAGAAAATGACATTATAGTAGGATCTTAAGATCCCTATCCGATCTTACGATCACGATCTTCCAAAGACAAAAACGATCCAGGGTAGGATCCCGATCTTGAAAACCTTCAACAAACATATGCAGTCATATGTGATTGTTAGTACTTGAGAAATCCCATTGGTTCTCGAAGTCGACGACATTGGTTGGAGTCTGAAACATCATGTCGTTAGTACGATCTTGAACTTGTTCTTGCATTTCAGGTATGCTAGCGAACAAGAAACAACTATCACTAAAATTATGTTGTTCTTCGTTGGTTATATTATCCAAACCTTTGCCAAAATCTCCAAAAATGGTTGAAGGTATGTTGAATAGCAAAGAGGCATCAATGCCAGTATTGTAAGTAGGTTCGTGTGCTGAAAAGAGATTATTGGTGTCTTGATTACTTGACATGAAAGTTGAAGTGGTTTTGTGGTGGTTACTAAGCGTAGAAAGTGTTGGGTCGATATAAATAGATTTATGGTCACAATGGCAAAAGTCCTTGTCATATTGACAAGGTTCAGGGGAAGGAGTTTTTGGTATTATTGGAGATACCCATGAATGAGAAAAAGCTCTTTGTGCACTTGAGTTTACTTTCTTGAAGATTCTACAAATTGCCCATTGTTCCTGAAAACGGGTCAAAACGTGCAACTTTTTAGTACAGGTTAAAACAAATTGTGACAGATTTGGTTGACCCTAATGTGAAAAGTGCTAACAAAGAAATGACTTACACTGGGAGTAATTGTTTTCTCAAGAAACCGCTTGGCTTGACCATTGCGATCGACCATGGAAGGTAACCGGAACTCATGCATCATCCAATCGGTTTTGAATCCTTTGGCAGCTCTACCTTTATAGAACACAAGTGATTTCTTCAAACCAATACATCTTGAACCGTCAGATGAGTAGATTGGTCGGTCGGTGCCAGTGGCTTTCCAGAATCCAGCTCCTGTCACACGGTTTGGCCTTGCACTATTTCGGTATTTCCGGTCTCTACGACAAAAGAAGTACCATTCCTTCTCACCGGTTGTTGCCAGTTCTAAAAAAAAGTTAAAAAAGATATGTTAAAGAAAATGGTTTACATTTGACCAAAAAAGAAGCTATACCAGATGTAAAGTGAAGCATAATTCAACTTGCCAACTTGCCCAAGCCTATGAAACGATGCAAGTACCTTTGTTCCTTTAATGCTATGTATGTTACTTCATTATAAGCTGTAAAAAAAGCTCTCAAGATACAAGTTGTTGCCAATATATGTTCCTATGTACTAATACAAGGCAATAGGTGAAGCAAAACGAGATCGGTTTTACTTAGCTCAAATACTCTTTACATACTATTCATGGAGGTGTTTCAATACCCTAAACATGGTAGAAAAGTGAAATAAGAATGTGGAGCTAACTTGGAAGATCCCATGGATCATATTTATAGATATCTAGTTGCTTGATGAGTTCAATGGAGAATGGCTTTTCTTGGACCTTCCTCTTTAAGTAAAACCCTACAAGCTCTTCATCAGTTGGATGAAACCGAAAGCCGGGCAACATGATTTCCTCCATCTTCTGATCACCATTAGTCTCACTTCTCTCCTCCATTATCATACTTGCTTAAGCTCAGAAAACCACCTCTTTTTTCTAACTCAAAAGCAAGCTTTCTTAAAAACAAAAGGTGAAGCCTTTTTCTTTCAAAATCCCAAAATAACAAACCGATAATGATCGAAAAGACCAAATGGTATGTGGTTTATAACTTATGCTATATTAGATGATATACTAGGGTTTTTCATTGAACTCACAATAAAAAAAACAATGACACAAAAAACAAAGATTTCTTAATTGCAAACAAAAAAATTAGCTTTTCCTTCCTTTGAAAACCTTAAAACAACAAAATGATGAGGAACAAGACCAAACTAAAGAAAACCAACAATGATATGTAGTAATATATGAAATAATAACTAGGTTTTTTCTTTAAGCTCACTCTCAAAAGCAAAAACACAGAAGAGCAAAGATTTCTTACTTTTTTCTTGGTTGAATCTGAAATTTTTGCTTGTTTTAGAAAGCTTAAAACACAAGATAAAAAAGTAGTGAAGATCACTGTTTTCTGTGAATTAAGAATGAAGAATAAGAACAGTGGAAGTGATCACTCACTTTGAGGCTTCTAGTAATTAATGTTTCTTGAGTAGGGTTTTTCCACCGATGGTTTAGCCGTTTTTTCAGGTTGTATTAATTCCAAAATAATATTTGATTATGTTAGCTATTTAAAGAAACAAATACCAAGAAACATGGTATTCATTTGGTCAAGAAAATGAAACTTTCAATTTTTGGAAGAGAAGACTCTTATTTCTCACTATCAATGCCACTTATTTTGGGATTATGTTAAACAAAATACAAAATGAGGAATCCCAAGAGCTCATATATCTTGGATTTGGTATATTGGGATCATGAAGCTTGGTTTTAAGTTTATACAATTCTATGTACATGGTGTAAACTTTTTGATAAGTATGTTTAGTTACTAGTTAAATGATGGTATAGTATAACAAAATAATTAAACTTGTCTTGAATGTGATTAACTCTTTGTTAGAATGTTGTTTTACATCTTTTAGTACTTATATAGGAATTGAAATATCTATAGATATTTAATGATAGCGTCACGTACATATCTGAATAAAAGACTCGTTTTCTATGAGAAACTTAAAATGAAAAACCTTATACGTTTATCCGATTGGTTCAACATACTGTTTTAAGGTACACACTTTTACATGACATCAAGAACCTAAAACAAATCTATTACAACACTAGCTTGAAGACAACAAGAAGAGTTTAATTAATGAGGACAAAACAAAGTTCATGGAGAAATGAGGTCTTTGAATGGTTAGGTGGAAATATGAACTTTGACTATCTTAATCCTATAATTTTAAAGTATTTGTATTATGTTAAGCATACAGCTAGCTAGTACAACCACAAATACTTGCATAAAAATACGTAAAGTTATGAATGATATGTCTCGTACTTTGGTGAAAAGAAATTCCGTGATTAATTATTTTTAAATAGTTTTACGTTTATTAGGAGTGTATATATAAATCTAAAATTCAGATAAAATGCTTATATTTCCTGTAAACTGACGTGGTTTTCTTTATTCAGATTATTTGGAGAGGGCGAGCCTTTTGACTCAAATGTATGCGGCCTTACTGGGTTAGTTCCGAGACCGTTTCTGACTTTTCCCTGACTACCCTCAAATGTACACATCTAGTAATTATTTGAACTCTTGAGCTCTTGTTTGAAAGCCCAAAACCTGCATTTGAAAATGAATAAATTCTTACGTGTTGCATGTCATGTAGTGTAGTGATCAATAGATAATAAAATATTCACTGAGTTAAAACTAAAATTATTTTCTAACCTATGCATGCAAAAGTCTTGACTCTTGAAGTTGAAGGCATAGACAAGCACAATTAATGAGGATGAATCAGCATTCAAAAATCAAGATATTCGGTTTCTATTCCATTCCTTCAAAGTTTCTATTCCACCGATTTGTCAGAGACTTGAATATTTCCATAGTCAAATGGACTTCAAAGATTCCCTTTTATGTGATAAAAGTTTATTTTAATTAGAAGAGTTAAGATATGAAATCAAATGACATGTTATATTAAGAATTTGGCAAGTGTAATCAACTTATCAATGGTTTGAGACATCCGTGAAATATATATTAAGTGATATGAGTTTGCAAACAATTTGTCTTTCTGAAAGAAAATTTTATGTTACGAAGTAGGATAGGATCAGCTATTCTCTCATCATTTCATATAGCCTAACTCACAATTTTTTCATCACATACTTACTGTCACGTCGGAGTTGATTCACATGAACATCTTATACACATTACTTAACATTGTATCTTGGTACTTCTTATTTTCATGTTATTAGCAACTTGACATATCCATCACCCTCCCCAAATCAGTGTTATTCTCGTAAACGGATTTGTGTGTCTGTCATGAAGAGATCAACGACCGAACGATGTCATGGCTAATTTTTTATCTCAAGTAAGACAAGAGCATATCATACCTTTCTGTGGCAGCAACATTGCAAGTGACTCGATAAAGTGCATACAAGGGATGTTCATTTTTTGTTAAATATTTAATATATATATTAAATGCCGTTTAAAACGGCGTCGTGTCATGAGTTTCGCTGCTACAGTACGCTACAGTACTGGACTGCCGCCTTTTTTGTCCAACCCACTGGTATTGTCCAGGCCCAACATTGGTCCGATCCACTCTTTCGTTTGTTAAATAAAAAACTCAGTGTCTATCTTCTACAACATTCGTGCTTCTTCCACACATCAAAACAAAGGGTTTCCTTTGTGCTTTTAATAGCAGCTGAGACCTTGACCTTCACGAGGTAACTTGATCCGGCTTATAAACCCACCCTTCATTAAGCGAACCTTGAAGCCGTTGCGGTAGATTAACAGAAGCTTCATAGTAACGATTATTTTGGGGTTTTTGTCGATTTGGTCTCATCTTGCATAAGATGCTGAACGGATTCGCGAGTATCCCTAACTCGATTATACCAGGTAAAAGTTTTATGGTTTTGGGTTTAATTTTGTTGTATTTAGTTTTGCCTGATTTGGGGTTTAGGGTTTCGATTAATAGTGTTAAATCCAAATAATTGAAACTTGAGATTTTAATTTGGTGCTGCAGCCATGGCGGGAGGCTGTTGTTGTTTCACGATGACCAGTTTTGGTTTATGATGCTTTTTCAGTTATTGTATTTTGGCGGGATAGCCACATGGATTTTGTGGTTGCAGCCAACATGTTTCATGTTCTGTTGTCGCCTTTTTAGTTTGCCCGACCTTTGTTGGTTATAATAGGCAATGATGAATTTGTGGGTTCGATTAAAGCCTTGAATCTCCGTGTCTTGGCAGGGCAAAGTATTACGTTTGCAGCCATCGCGGATGTATTCACTTTTTTGGATTACTAATCAATCCAAGTCAAATGATAATGGTCATTCGACGTCTGAACCGTAACTTGGCACGGAAATGACCGGAAGGCGTGATAGCATACTTGCTATTATGCAACCGTCTTTGCAGCCACGGCGGAGTTCTGACCTTTTTGACCATTTTCCATTGCACAAGTTTTATTACTATATATTATAATTGCCCGTTTAAAACGTTGCCGTTTTGGTGACGTCAGCTTGCGTCATCTTTATGGGACCCCAGCCCATTTCTTTGCTCCAGCCCATTTCTTTGCTAGCGCATTATATAAGAATGAATATATCGTAATATAGCTGCTATATTCCTGAACCTTCACGGTTTTCCAAAACAACGTTTCTACAATCTGGTAAATCATTTACTTCTATTTGCTACATCTAAAACTTATAATATTTGCTTCTATTTGATACAAGTTAGTGTTGCAATTCTTTCAGGTTATCATGGTAGAACAAGGACTGTTTTGTGAATCACAGATTATTGTGCAACAGAATGTCGTGAGAGGGTTTTGAAGGAATTTACACAAAAGGTAACTAATGATGACTAATTGCTTGCTAGAAATGTGTTATTTCATGTATCCATATCCATTTTAAATAATTTGTGGCATTAGTAAGTGATTGAATCAAATTTATTGTTTCTGTCATTTTTTGGTATAAGCTTTGCTTTATATCGGCCGAATAAGATGTCTGTACTTCCAAAAGAGCGGCAGCAAAAGCATTACTTCTTGGTATATGTGTTTTATGAAGGTAATGATTGCCTTACTTTTTCTGTAGGCAAATTTTGGTTTTCCTGACTTTCTGAAATAGTTTTTTTGATCACTGATTTGCAGCTGCGTTGTTTAGGCAGTGATGATAACTATGTAAATTTACATTTTTCGGCGCGGGTTCGTTGGCTGGGCAACCAGAGTTGTGGTTGCAGCTACGACGTGCATTTAATGTCGATTACATACGTACATATCTGAGCCTGACCGAGATCAGAAGTACGCGAAGATAAAAGAATATCAGGTTACTTTGCCGCCATCTCCCTTCTTGGCATATGTGTTTTATAGAGGTAACGATTTGCTGATAATGTTGGTTCTACTTAAAACTCAGTTATTTGTTGTTAATGTTGGTCCTATTTTAAACTCGGAAAGTTTAAGTCTTTTGTATATGGCAGTTTTATAACTTGATTTTTGAACATTGGTGATTTATTATAATTGGTTAATATAATGTTACGAGATATACGATCTGAACATTTATCGTTTAATGCTTTCTGATTTATGGAGTAGCTATTTTGAATGTTGAATTTACCTTATACCCTTCTTAATTGTAGGTTCAAGAAGGTGCAAGTGGAAGTGCTTTTGTTCAAATGCCAGATGTGTGGATAAATTTGGTTGATATTTATTCGAAAGGAAAGTTGTTGGTAAATTAGAACTGCTATCAACTACTCAGCAACAATGTGTTGATGTAAGTTCTGATTTTTAGTTGTTTTTTGCAGTTATGTTGAGTGGGTGTTTGTGTGATTGTTGATTCAGTATCTTGGAGGGGCAACCTCATTCTAAAAGAGGCTGCAACCATGGTTGGTGTTTGCGTTTTCAAAACCCCTGTTTTGTTTGCTATTTGCTTTCGGATTGCATGTGCCGAGTTTTTCACACCTTTTGGTAAGTGCTCGAAAACTATACGAAATTTTTTTAGGTGTAACATATTGAGGTTGTTAGATTATATGGCTGAGATATATTTGGATCATTTTGGTAGATGCGTACAATGAGAAATGAACAAATCTACAATTCTTGACATCTTTTGACATGTTCATAGTTTACTGATGCTTTAATACCATGTGGAAATTTTAGTTATCTTCTTGCATATTATTTTTGTTTAAAAAGGGACCACATTAAACAAGAAAAATATAAGCATGAATGTTCTTAAATATGATTTAAGGTGATTCATCTATTCGTTTTTTGCTTATTATTCATGTTCACTGTTATACATATAAAATCTCAAATTACCCATTTTTATAGCAGATTTTCAGAGACACTGTGGATAGCTGTTTGATGGGCATCAGTAATTTAGCCTGTGGTGAATCGGGTGATTTGGAGAATGATGAGCGTCCTTTCGACTCATATGTAACCACTGACATTCTACCGTTGTTCAAAAGGCGAGCAGTTCCTGTTGAACAGCCTTCACAGCATACTCATGAAAAAAATATTTCTGTTCGTGTTAAAATGCCAGAGTGTCCCATTGTTCGTGTGGGCAGCGGTTGTGATCGAGGTAGTTGCTAATTGTGGTTTACTATTTGTTACTAACTTAACGAGAAAGGTTTTGTTACATTTTGATGAATATTTTGTAATTTGTTACAGTAACGTCGGGTCATTCAGTAGTCCTTGACTTTGAAGCTGGGACGATACATCCAAGTCTAGATGTCGACGTTTGTGGCCAGTTGACAGCACCTGTTGCTACCAGTAGTGACTCTTATTCATGTGAAATGCAATCATTAGCGTCTTTTCGTCAACCTGTTGATGATGGAGTGTATTCGCAAGGTAACTGTCTAGCATGATCTTCTGTATGAACACATGACAAATGTTCGAATCATCAACGATTACATGTTTATATTACTGTCTATATATGAATTACATTGGAAGTTCTATTTCCTGTGCATGATCGACGACATGAAACGACGCCCCGCCGCAACGCGGCGGTCCGTCGCCCATCTCGTATTTATAAAAATATACTCTTTGGAGCAAAGTGGGCTACATGAAAATCTTATCTTGGCCTGCTGAGCTATTGGGCTGTATTAATTTAATACCTTATGTGACTATAGTCCCTTGATACACAAGTAACTAATCGTCGATTATATAACTTTTGAAAGAAGCACCGTAATGTTATATATTTTTAACAACATCTAACTATCTCAGAATATATACATCAAAGATTATTTATTTATTTATTTATTTATTTATTTATTCTTTTGAACGGCATTTTATTTATAACGATCTAGTAAGAAACTAGAAACGAAATAATACAACAATAAAGATTACAATGAAGCATGATTAGGATTACAAATCCACTCAAACCAAGTGGGATTTGCTTTTTTGTGCCTATGGAGGATCCAAGAGTGGGAAAGCACTTTGATCTCTTCACCTAGAGTGTCCTTCCGCGGGGGTTTAGCATCAAAACAAACTCTATTCCTAAATCTCCATAAGATCCAAAATGTTGTTTGGATAACAACATCAAAACAGCCTTTCGAAAAGCTGTTTAAGTTCACCGAATCACCCCACGAAGATAAGCCTTGAATATCTCTAGGATAATCTCCAACATCCCACCAAGCCGAGACCAATTTCCACAACTCGACAGCTATTGGGCATTCGATGAACAAATGCTTTGTTGTTTCAATGTAGCCATCACATACCGAACATCTTACAGAATCAATATCGACTCCTCTTTTATCTAAGTTAACCCTTGTAGGTAGTCGATCCATACGTAGTCTCCAAGCATGGATGTTAACCTTAATAGGAAGATGTTTGTTCCACCTTACTGGATCAAGAGATGATGACAAGCACGAACTTTCAGCATGGTGTCTGAAAGATGAGATAGAGAACAAAAGGGATGGATCGAGTGTGTAATTCCAAGTATCAGGGGTGTTAGATATCTTTAAGTCTCTAAGCTGGGTGAGCAACCCGCTGAGTTGTTGACTTTCGGGCCCATCTCTAATGGGTCGTCTCTAATTCCAGTTTATCGTTTGAACCCCATCAACAAAAGTAACCCTTTCATAAATTATGACTTGAACCAGCAATCATTTGGTTGATGAGCTTCTTACACAACAAGAGATATCATTAGGCCAGGACACAAGCACTTACTACTATATTCTTTTACATTTTCTTTCTTCATATAACTCACATATGAAGATGGCATGTAGAATTTACTTTTTAGGAAAATGGTCTGAAAAGGCATCCAACTTTCCACTTAATCCTTTTGTAAGCTACATACTTTTTTTTTCCTATAGTGGACACATACTTTCTTAATCATCATACTGTAACCATATTAAGGGTGTGTTATGACGTGGCATTACTTAATCACACTAATCACGTTATATCCCATTTTTTCACAATTTTGGGTCCGTTTTGACAATGTTTGTTACTTGGAGGGTGATTTTTATCTCTTTTATTTTTTATTTACAAAACCTACTACCCCCTTTCCACTTAATAAATTTCCCTCTTTCCCCAAATATTTCCTTTTCCCCAAACGGTCGAATAGACTAAAATCAAGAACCCTAAATCATGAGTAGTTCTAGTTCAGCTCAATCCCGTTTAATTGGAGGTAAGATTCAACACTTTTGTAACTGTAATCGTCAATTAAGAGTGCAAACATCAACCACAAGGAGGAATCTGGGTAAGCGATTCGTCACATGCACTGTTTGTCAAGTGTATGAGTTTCTGGATGATGATCTTCCTAGTGAATACTACAAAGAGTTGGTGTATGGGTTCTATCAAAGGCAGAAGCGAATGAAGAACAATGAGGATAGTGGACCCATAATTGAGTCTCTTGCTTTGGACAAGTCAAGGTTGGAAGATGAGTTGAAGGCTACAAAGTCAAGATTGGAAGATGAGTTGAAGGCTAGAAACTCAAAGTTGGAATTGTATGATAGGTTGTTTATGATCATGTTAGGATGTTTGTGTGTGATCTGTGTTGGGATTGGTATGACACTATCCAAGTGATGTAATGATTAGATGAAAATGGTAGATGATAGGAAGGTAATGAACCCTTTAATGTAATGTTTTCAAATGTTTAATGTTAAGTTAGGGTATTTATGAAATCATTGACCTGTGTTGAGAAATAAACATTTCATTGATTCATAATAGGGCTACAAGGGTTTTATTCTAGGATGGTTTAAGTTATACACTTAAACCATAAACATACATACATAGCTTGTAACCATCTGATTTTCCCCTTTCATTTGGGATTTTTGATGACAAATTATTTGATACCAACATCTTCACAAGTGTTATTATTTGGCAACCCTAGTACCTTTTCCCTTGCATCAAAAGCTATCTTTGCTTCATGTTTGTTTGTCACTTTTGTGCTACTTTCCACCTTCTTTGAAGTCACAAAGTAATCTTTTGGATTATAATCCTTTGGAAAGTAATCCTTCCATGATAATGGCTCATATGAAATTGCTTCAGAACTGTCACTGGAAATGTCAATGATTTCTGCACAAAATTGATAAAAAAACATATAAGGTTACTGATGAAATTGAGCTTAAAGTGACAAGAAACAAACATTGATGAATACCTTTATTCTTGTTGGAATCCATTTTATCAGGTGTTGGTATGTTTGATGAATGTTATGGATTTTGGATGAATGTTGGTATCTTATATAGGGCAAGTGTTTAGCCTTTTGCAGGCTATGCTATGAATGTGCAGCAAAAGATTCTTATCCATAAGCTCACATGAAGAATAGTAAAGATGCTTGTTGCTTTTGCAGTTAGAAAAAAACAGTGTCCATCAAGAAAATACCATACTGCATATATCATTGACCATAACAGTTTAACATTGACCATCAAAAGTGTCCTGTATGATGTACAAAATGGGCTATTGGTTGATGGTCATTACATAGTGCTAAATACATTAGTGGCTGCTAAATATTAGTTGTTCTAGCCATATTACAGACCCAAGATTAGTTACCAAAGTTTACATTAGTTTCCCTCAAAAGATGTACAAAATGGGCACATGAAATTATGGTTGTTCAAGCATCATCTAGATCCAGTGCAGATTGAGGAGTGCTGCCCTGGCCATCCAACTGTGTTGCCAACTTTTTTTTGATGAATCTTTCACTAGGCCTCCTCAATCTTACCTGTACTACTGGATCAACTTGTTGTATTTGAGCTTCTTGTGCCTGCTTGTTTTCAACTTGAGTAGCTGTCAAGTCAATCTCTGTTTGATCTTCATTCTGCTGCTCAGTTTCACCAACATCCACTTCATCTTCTGGCTCACCAAACCATCTTGCATAAGCTGATGTGCAAGCTCTTTTCAAGTTCTTCATATTTGACCCACTTGTGCCACAAGTCTTCTTCTTTGACCCACCAGTTTCAGTCTCTTTTCTTTGTCTTACCTGCATAACATCATCTTCTACAGCTGCTTCATCCTCATTTCCCTTTTTCTTTCTAGGCCTACCTCCAACATTTTTTTCTTTAGGTGCCTTTTCAACTGATGTTTCTTTGCAAGTTTTTTTGTTGTGCCCAGTTTGGTTGCAGTTACTACAAGTAATGTCACTACCTACCCTTGATACTTTTGTTGAGCTACCACCCTCACCCTTTGCTCTAATTCTTTTCTTTCTAGGCCTACCAGGCATTTTTTTGGGTTTAGGAGGTAAAACAAGTGAGTACATACTCTGATCAGGCCAGAAATCAATACCACCAACTGGTTTCATATAATGGTGATATGTCACATAATACATGTCTGTTTCAAACCAAGCTGGAACATAGCTCTCTGGTACCTTGTTTATATAGAATATTACCTTTGTAGCATGTACACAAGGTATACCTGATAACTGCCACATTCTACAGGTGCAAGACTTCTTTGGTTCATCAACTGTGAATGCCTCACTTCCTGATCTCACCTCAAACACATTCCCACCAGCAGGGATAACATGCCAGAACCTGCAACATAACATAGTTATATGTGTCAATGCAACCTGTTTCATAAGATAATTAACAATAACTTTTAAATAGAGTTACCTTTGTTGGTCTTTCAGCCATTCCAATCTCTTTTGAATGTTGGGACAAACTCCAGGGTTCCATTTCTTACTGATTTCCCTCATTCTGTGCATCCTCTCTAGTACTATGACTCTAATAGCTTCTAGCATAGTTAGCAATGGCTTGTCCCTAACACTTAGAATAACACTATTAAAACATTCACTAAATCCATTTTCAACTGCTTCACATCCTCTGTCAACTTCAAAAAAGGCTCTTGACCATGTTTTTGGATTCTTATCCATAAGAAACTGATGAGCCTTTGGGTTAGCCCTTTTAATCTTGTCCATTATCTTGTAGAAGAGCGGTGGATATGAGGCTTTTGATGCTGCCCAAAACAAGTCCCTAAACTCCAAGCCAGTGAATTGTTTCCTAAACCCTTTATAAATATGTCTTGCACATTGCCTGTTTTCGGCATATGGCATAACATTCTTGACAGCTTCAATAAGACCCTATATATAATAACAATGTTATAATATATGTACTATTAAGACATTAAGGAAATAATTGTGGAAATAAGCATACCTTATGTTGATCTGACATAAGAGTTAGACCCTGTCCTTTTGTGCAACCCAAGTCTCCTTCAAGCAACTCCAAAAACCAGCTCCAATTGTCCTTATTTTCAACATTAACCACTGCCCAAGCCACTGGGTAAATGTGGTTATTTCCATCTCTTCGAATAGCAGTAAGAATTTCACCTTGGTTTGGACTTTTTAGAAAACAGCCATCTAAGGCAATTACTCTCCTACACCCAGCCTTCCAACCATCTGCTAGTCCAACAAAACACACATAAAACCTATCAAAGTAGGTTTTCTGATCTGGATTTACAGTGACTCCTAATTTCACAGTGGACCCAGGATTGGAATCTAAAATTGCTCTTCCATATGACCTCAGCAAGGCATAATGTTCATCAATTGATTTTTCATACTCTGTCAAAGCAAACTTTTTTGCATTTGTACACTGATTTAGGGTTACCTTACATTTATACTTCTTCATCACTAGGTCAGCTATAGCAGTCAACCTAATCTCAGGGTTAGCCCTAATCTTATCACCTAGCATAACATCTCCAACGACAGGAAGGTAAATCAGAAGTACTAACAGTAGGATACCTTTTATTCTTCCTCTGTTTACCTTTGTCAGGGTCTGTGATCCTTGGTGGTCTATATCCACATTTTGCCACAACCCGCTTATTACTGCTCCTCTCATACCAAATTGAAAAGCCATTAGCCAATGCATAGTAGGTGAGGCCCTCTTTAAACTTTTCAACAGTCGGATACTTTTCACCAACCTGCATTTCAAACAGAACAAATGTTTATAAACAACATTTATAAACAATATCACAAGTTCATAATATAGAAGCATACCTTTGGATGCCTCAGTCTCTAGTGGGTACTTTCATCATACACTGGATACCTGTCCACAACTTTTTCCACAGAAATAAAAGGATCTTGATGTTTTCCATTCTCATCAGTTGATTGTAGCCTTCTCATCAAATTATTCATGAACACATCATGTTCTACCAGTGTCTCTGTTCTATGATTATCAGTAGGTATAGTGTTTTCATCATTTGGTTCACTCATTTCTGGAAAACCCTCAGGTTCCTTCCCTATACTAGCTTTGATCCTCTTTCTAAGTTCAATCAACTCCTCTTCACCAGGACTGAGATAGTCAACTGATTTATCTGAATTATAGTCACTATCAAAGTCACTATCAAACTCAGAATCATAATCACCCTCTGTTTCATCCTGTGTAACCTTCTCTTTGCCCTTATCAACATTTACCCTAGTCCTAGTATTATCACCCTCTGAGTTTCTAGGATGGTTAGAAGATGAACCCTCATACTGACCCTCCATCTCAGCCCAATTAACCATCTCATCTTCTGAAAATTCATTGCAATACCTCTTTTGGGGAGGGCCTTTTGCTTTAGAAACAGAGTCATCCATAAAAGAGGTATCTGCATTACCTAAATACTCTGACAGATCCATATCTAAGTGATCAAGATAAAGATCTAGCCTACCAAACAAGTCAGCAACATCAAACATGTATGCTATTTCCTTATAATTAGTTACTCTAACTAAACCTTTCTCTAATTCAAGATTTGGAACTTTGTAATACAAACCTTGAAAGTAGTTACCAACTTTTTCTTCCAAGAATTGAGCAAATGTTTCGTAAGGCATCCTTGGAACAGCCATATTAAGAATCACACCATCATCATACCTTAAAGGTAAATGGGCAAAGAAACCATCATTGTGTACATCAAATTGGTGCAAATTGGTACCAGGTATCATTCTGTTACAAAATTCACAAAAATAAAAAATTAGGATTTGTGAAAATTAGGCTAATTAGGCTAATTATTTTGATCAAAACATATGTTAGCTTTAAAGTTTTGTTATAGTCGGGAATTGTAATAGCATTTAAATACAAGGACTAGTTTAGGCATTAGTACAAAGTTAGGATTGTGTTCTTGTAATAAATACCCTCCTAGTCTCAACTAGGAGGGTTGGGATTCTCATTGTAACACTTGAGGTGTGTGTGTTTTCTTTACTTCTCTCTCTAGAAAACATACACACCTCGACATCCAATAAACCGATTATACCATGTTTAATCTTTATCACGAGTTTCCCCGACCTCCTGAACGTGATATTGGTCGTTACAATTGGCATCAGAGCTAACCAGGTGGCTAACGAGGTGTTTTTGAGGTAAAAAATGTGATTTATGGTGTGTTTTATCTTGTTTGTGTTCGGTTCTTGTTTCACAGTAACCAAAAGTTGCGTTTTTGTTATAAAAACGTGAGCTTTTTTGCTTATCTTGGAATCGTACACAAAGTTTAAGGTTCAAGATTGTGTTTGTTTGTGTTTGATCGACTTGGTTTGTGAAGGTTTGCTAGTTTTTCACTCGAATCTTGTGTTTAAAGGTTGGATTTCTTTTGTGTTCTAAGTTGTTAGATCGACTCAAGTCACAAAAGTTTGTATAAGATTTGTTTGTGGATATTTTATTGATTTCTTTGGCGTATAATTCTTTCCAAAAGAATTATTGAAGAAGTTGGTAAAAGTTAGTGAGTTGGTGACAGTTAGCATGGGCATGGCAGTGGAAAGTCAGTGGGCATGTGACAAAAGGACAAGAGTTGGTAAACTGCCATCTTTCGAAATTGGCCAAGAATCTCGAAATTGGACAGTTTCGAAATTGCCATGGTATTTCGCAATTGGCACTGACCTTTCGAAATTGTCATCTTTCGCAATTCCCAATCCTTTCGCAAATAAAAAACATCACATTCTTGTATAAGATTGCGATAGGTGCACTTATCGAAATTGATTTCGGAATTCCTTTCGGAATTGGGCTAGATTTTCGCAATTGATGCAGGCTTTCGGAAATCACTTTCTTTCGCAATTGATTCAGGCTTTCGCAAATCAAGCAGCTTTCGCAATTGGACCTTCCTTTCGCAATTGCAAAAAAAAAAAAAAAAAAAAAAAAAAAAAAAAAAAAAAAAAAAGGGCGGGAAAAGTTGAGTAAAATTTAATTCGGAGGAGTGACTTAACGGTCAATTTTTACGCGAGATTCAAATTCTGGTACAAGAGTGAAAATTTTGGCCCAAAATTCAAAATTTTAGGTCAAAATTCAAATTTTTCGGGGAATTTCTGGCGTAAAAATTTCTTAAACTCAAATTTTTTCAGCATCATCAGAATGTCATTTTATGGCATATTTCACACCAAAATCACAAATGAAATTATCGGACTGTACCTTCAACATCACCACGTATAGCCGAAAAGATCCTGATCAAGATTCACAATCAAATGACAATGGCTACAAAATTGATTGTTATCAACTGTGACTACTAGGATGATGATTCGTTGTTACTTATTTGAAGATGAAGTGGAATATCACGGGTGCGTGTACTTAGTATCTTGAAGATATCGAGGTTGGTTGGTTGCATGATTCTTCGAGATCCTTGCTCGATCTTAAACTGCTCTCAGAGCACTCGATGATTAAGTCTTGGATTATCTAGTTCTCATAGGTCAAGGGGTGGATGGACGAAGACCTAGTTAACTATCACTTAAAGGAGATACGTTGTAGTACTCAGTGTCACACAAAGATGTGGATAATTCAAGAGATGTTCATATACTATTAAGGAAGGTTGGATGGGTATATGAAACGACCTATGCTTTAAGGAGTTACGTTGTAGTGCTCAGTATAGGTACTTAGTCATACAACAGTGCAAGTTTAAGTCACAAGTCTGAGTTATTTTACTTCAGTCTCAAATTCGTCATAGTGGGTTTTCTCCATCAGTAGTCACTACAGAAAGCCGTTGTTTTTTATACAGGAGGTTGATAAAGAGTTAGACATTTCAAATGGTATTATTAGTAGATTGGGTATATCGACATCTTCTCACGGGCTGATATGATTCCTGATAAAGGGCTTCCAGTTTGTATTTCACGTACACATCAGTATGCTGATTCCGATAAATCGTAACCAGCAGGGGAGAGAAATGTACGGGCTGATCTCTCATGGGAAAAATAACTGGGATGCATTTGGTGAGATAAAGATGTTGATAGTCTATTCCCCCGAACTGCAGGGCACTCAGGGCATTCAAAATATGAGGTTGTCAGTTTGGGGGAGAGCACTAATTAGGGGAGAGCACTCAGGGCATTATGAATTAAACCCTAATTAGATTTGCTCACATGGTTCGTCTGCAAGTAAAGAAATGGCAGCTGAGAAGATTCTGCAAGCTGAACGAAGTAATGATGTTTGAAGATCATTCTCATGTTTTGTATTGAATTTTACTTGTAGGGAACATTGTAAGCAATTCTCGTATAACATCACTTTGGGGAGAGATTGTTAGCTTTAAAGTTTTGTTATAGTCGGGAATTGCAATAGCATTTAAATACAAGGACTAGTTTAGGCATTAGTACTAAGTTAGGATTGTATTCTTGTAATAAATACCCTCCTAGTCACAACTAGGAGGGTTGGGATTCTCATTGTAACACTTGAGGTGTGTGTGTTTTCTTTACTTCTCTCTCTAGAAAACATACACACCTCGACATCCAATAAACCGATTATACCATGTTTAATCTTTATCACGAGTTTCCCCGACCTCCTGAACGTGATATTGGTCGTTACAACATAGCATAAGCAAAGAAATCAAAGAAAATGTACCTGAAATATCAAAACGCACATCAAATGTGGCCTCTGAGTCAATTACTGCGTGTGTGAATTTAGGGTTTGTTATTTCGACCGTTTAGGGAAAACGAAATAATTGGGGAAGGAGGGAAATGATTAATTGGAGAGGGGGGTGTGGGTTTTATTGATAAAAGATATAAAACTCAACCTCCAAGTAACAAACATTGTCAAAACACACCCAAAATTGTAAAAAAAAGGGATATAACGTGATTAGTATGATTAAGTACTGCCACGTCATAACACACCCTTAATATGGTTACAATATGATGATTAAGAAAGTATGTGCCCACTATAGGGAAAAAAAAGTATGTAGCTTACAAAAGGGGATTGATACTTACACATATGAAATTGATTCATACACATAAGAATCATTGTAAATTGACCATTATACCCTCATTTATACTTTAGCCATATATTATTTGGAGGACATAATGGTCAATTTACAATGATTCTTATGTATATGAATCAATTTCATATGTGTAAGTATCAATCCCCTTACAAAAGAATTAAGTGAAAAGTTGGATGCCTTTTCAAACCATTTTCCCTTACTTTTTCTCTTCCTTACATACGTACTAATAATACGAATAGCAGAATATGCAAGAAGAAAATATAAAAGGGTATATCATTCTCCTTTTAAATGTGATACCCACAATTTCCATGAATACAATTTATTAAACTTAAGATAATACCTAAAAATGGATTGTAAACCCAAAGTGTAAAGTACGTGGCTAGCATGTTGAACTTTTTTTTTTTTTTTTTCCTTCTAAAAATAGATTAATAGAATAACTCAATATAAAATAAGTTAAAACCCTAGATCAAAAGTCAGAGACAACAATATTGTTAATATGTGCGCCTTTACTATGCTCTAGTTAGTGGGAAAAAAATTTTGTTATTAGAACATATATCTTTCACCTTGAAAGTTGAAACCATCAACAATAGTCAGCTTGAAACAAAATTAGCAAGTGCTAAAAAAAAACTTGTAAAGCTGATACATAACCATAACCACTAATCTACTTTATAAAAAAATGCAATGACCAAATAAACAATCCAAACACAAATTTTATTTCCATAACAATTTCAAAAGGCAATAAACCTTTGACCTATGACTTATTCAAACATTGTCAATAAAACCATTAGCGACTCACTTCTTTCCCTCCACTCTACTACTACCTAATAAAATATTTATAAAAAAAAATCGAATTTTATATTATTAAATTCAAACCATCGTGCCACTACGTTCCATTCGTCCAAAAAAGATAAAAATTTGATATTATATATTTTGCATGATCTACATCGAGCAAGGCGGCAAACTCTATAATCCAAAGTTCTCAACACTCATTTCATCATTCTTATGCAAAAACAAACTCTAGCTTTGATGCTTGCAATAGCGACTGCTTCTGCTTAATCCGTCGTAAGCAAGATCAGAAGATCATCATTTGATTGGTACGTAGATACGTGACTTATTTTCCGTTGTAACTTCAAGTTTGTATTTGTCGTTAACTTTGAAATTATGTTCTATCTATGAATACTTGTTTCGCGAAATTTTGGTTAGCTTTGTTGTTTATTTGTTACTCGTTAGTTTATAATATGTTATACTATCCATTATGGATTGTTTTTTGTTCGAATTATATATGATTGTAACTTTTGGTGAAATCTTCATTCAGTAGATAGTATAATTATATGAACCTTGGTTCATATTTGATTTATGGGTAGCATTTCAGGTTAAAAGATTATCTCAGTAGTTTTGAGCCGAAACAATCTTATTTGGTTTTTTGATCACCCGATACTAATTTTGAGACTTCAATTTACATGCATATCAAAACACCCTCTAGGCCTCTACGTCTTAGTAGTATGCTAGGTACATATCACCATATGAAGGAGCAATTTAGCCAGCGAAAATTTTGAAAACATCCATGAAACAAGTTTATGAGAAGTAGATACGGTCTGTTTTAAAAACTAGAGATCACAATATGTGTAAAAGAAAACTAATAAGGATCAATTCCTTATTTGGTATAATCCACCGGTACAACCGTACAATATACTGCAATACATTTCATGTTTACTTATTGTATATGACTATATGTTATGGATTTTGATCGAGGGGAAACATTCTTACCTTATAATCACATCTTGAGTGCAAATAAATTAGTGCAAGGAATATGCACATATAAGAGTCACTATTAAGTCAACTGTCGGGCCTCACAGGCCACAAAGTTTTAGGTCTTTGACTGGTTATAACCGAATTTAATTAGAGAGGACGAGCCAGCAGACAGTTTAACCACAACCCGTAATTCAAGAGCACATCGTAGGACTAGTCTGGACCAGTCCAAGTGCGCATCTTTATGTAGTAGTCTTGCTATGGACTTGTCCGAACATTATGACGAAACATTACAGATTTCTTAAAAGTCATCAATCTTGTACTTTAGTAGCTAAGGTGCTTAATGATCTCTTTAATTGAAACTTAATATATTTTACTTTTTTTGCAGGCATCATGGCAACAAACCTATATTCAGGTCACAACAAAACCACGAGTTCCGTTTATATATTTGTAATAATCGGCTTATGTGGTTTTTTCTACCTTCTGGGGACATGGCAAAGAAGTGGATTCGGTAAAGGAGACCATTTAGCTTTGGAAATGACTAAAATAAGCTCAAAATGCAATTTTGTTCCAAATCTAAACTTTGAGACTCACCACAATGGTGAAAACATTGACGAGTCAACAAAAGTGAGAGATTTTCCACCTTGTGAGGCTAACTTTACTGATTATACACCATGTCAAGATCAGAAACGAGCAATGAAGTTTCCAAGAAATGATATGATTTACCGTGAAAGACATTGTCCTCCACAAGAAGAAAAACTGAAGTGCTTAGTTCCTGCACCCAAAGGATACGTGACACCATTTTCATGGCCTAAGAGCCGAGATTATGTTCCTTATGCTAATGCACCTTATAAGGCTTTAACGGTTGTAAAAGCTAAACAAAATTGGATTCAGTATGAAGATAATGTGTTTAGATTCCCGGGTGGTGGTACTCAGTTTCCTGAAGGGGCTGATGCGTATATTGATCAACTTGCTTCTGTTATACCAATTGATAATGGGACTGTGAGGACTGCATTGGACACCGGTTGTGGGGTACGCTTTTTTAACTTTTTTTTTTTTTTTTTTTTTTTTTTTAGTTCTCGTCTTTCGTGGAGAAAGAATTTATTTGTATGTTGGTGTACTCGGGGTTTGAAAAGTTTTGATTTTTGTAATGAAAGTTTCGTTATTGGTTTGTAGGTTGCAAGTTGGGGTGCTTATCTTTGGAAGAGAAACGTTATAGCTATGTCGTTTGCACCTAGAGATAACCATGAAGCACAAGTTCAGTTTGCTCTTGAAAGAGGAGTGCCTGCAGTTATTGGTGTTCTTGGTTCAATAAAAATGCCTTATCCGTCTAAAGCTTTTGACATGGCTCATTGCTCTCGGTGCTTGATTCCATGGGGAACAAACGGTAAAGGAAATTTTATCATTTTGCGATAATAACATTCTTGCTTCTCCCTGCGAGGTATCTTTATGGAAATAGTAAAGGAAATTTAATTTCTTGATGAGTGTATTTTTTTTTTTAGCTGGTAAGTACATGATGGAAGTTGATCGAGTTCTTAGACCTGGTGGTTATTGGGTGCTTTCGGGTCCTCCTATCAGTTGGAAAATCAACTACAAATCATGGGAACGTACAATGGAGGATCTTGAGGAAGAACAACGTAATATTGAAGAAACTGCTAAGCTTCTTTGTTGGGACAAGATATCCGAAAAAGGAGAAATGGCGATTTGGCAGAAGAAAATGAATACCGAATCATGTCGACCTGCTGAAAATACTCCTGGGGTTGAATATTGCTCCAATGATCCTGATGATGTTTGGTAATAATCGTGTATTTATTTTTAAATATATTATCATATGGCTCAGATGAAAAACATTTGGTAAAGGGGGAACGGGTCAAATGTCTCAAATGGGTTTAAAAGTTGAACGAATTCTCTTTTTGATGCATACAATCTCGTATTGCCACCTCAACTTGAGAGTGACCTTCATATTCTAGAAACTTAAAATTTATATTTCCGTCGTGGCAATTTAGGTACAAGAAAATGGAAACATGCATAACGCCCGGAGGTTCTAATGGTGATGTAACCCAATACAAACCATTCCCTGAGAGGCTTTACGGCGTCCCTCCAAGAATTGCCAGTGGATCAATTCCTGGAGTCTCTTCTGATAAATACATGAAGGACAACAAATTATGGAAGAAACGTGTAAATGGTTACAAAACGTTCAATAGCCTTATTGACTCAGGTAGGTATCGCAACATCATGGATATGAATGCAGGTTTGGGAGGATTTGCAGCTGCACTCGACTCTTCAAAGCTATGGGTTATGAACGTTGTTCCGACTTTGGCTGAGACCAACACTCTTGGAGTTATATACGAACGTGGACTAATAGGCATCTATCACGATTGGTATGTATCTTGACTAAAAAATGAGTTTTGGTTATGGTGGTCTAGGTAATGGGTCAAATGAGAACATTTTGTGGGTCGGGTAAGACTAAGTGGACTTGCTTTTGTCCATAAATCCTTTTATATAAGTAACATGCTATATATGATCAGTAAAAGTCTAAAACTATATGATATAAGTAAATGGCAGAGGTGGGGGCCCCAGTCACTCATGAATGGGTCGATTCGGGTTATCTTATATCTCAAACGGGTTAAACAGGCAAAAGTTGTTAAAACAACCGGTCAAACGGTTTAGAAGTGGACTAAAGTTTATTTTTGATGCATAAAATCTCTTTGATCATATTATTCAAAAGATTAGATCATTTTTGGATAATTATGCTGTTTCAATTAATATTTGACATGCTAATCTGTTATCTAATTTGCAGATGTGAAGCTTTTTCAACGTACCCACGCACGTATGATCTCATTCATGCCAACAGTCTATTCAGTTTATACAATGAAAGGTAAAAACAACATAGTAGCAAATAATTCTTAATATTAATAAACACGTATTCAAGATCTTCTTAAAATCATTGCATTTATCAAGATTGAAACTTTATTGAAATCCATGTAGATGTAATTTCGAAGACATTCTTCTAGAAATGGATCGAATCCTACGGCCAGAAGGTGCTGTTATATTGCGTGATGATGTTGATGTGCTCATGAAAGTGAAGAACATAGCCGAGTCAATGAGATGGGATACAAAACTTGTAGATCATGAAGACGGACCCATGGAGCCTGAGAAAATACTCATTGCTGTTAAGAAATATTGGGTTGTTGGTGAAAACAACTCAACAGTCTCACGGTAATCACCACAATATTTCAACAACCTTTTCGACATTTTGTTTCTAGTTTTTGCTAGATTAGACGGACCACATTAAGTAAATCGTTCTTCATAGTTTCACTGCTTTTTATTGTTGAGTTACTATTGACAGGATACAAAACTGTTATCTTGAACTTTCTTTACTCATTTCTTGTTAACATTTAAATTTGTTTACTTCTTCTTGTTAACAAAGAAAGTACATGCTCATGCCAAAAAAACAAGTACACTAGATTACAACCAAGGATCTTTCTTGAAAATGAGATAGCTTGTAGATTGGCATGACTTCCATATATATCCAAAATGGTAACTTTCAAAGATAAATGGCATGTATTGTCTTTGTCTGTGTTCTTATAATGTAGTCAACAAGTCTCCGGTGGGCCCGTTCAGTGGCGATTTTATGACTAAGTTAGCGTATGCATGTGGTTACACTTAAAAGAAGATTTTTAATGACAGTGCATATTCAGATTAGTAACAGTAGTAGATGCTCATGCCATAAAACAATACACTAGATTACAACCAAGGATCTTTCTTGAAAATGAGATAGCTTGTAGATTGGCATAACCTCCATCTATATACAAAATGGTAGCTTTTAAAGATAAGTGGCATGTATATATTGTCTTCGTCTGTGTTCTTATAATGTAGTCATCAAGTCTCCGGTGGGCCCGTTCAGTGGCGATTTTATGGCTAAGTTAGCGTGAGCATGTGGTTACACTTGAAAGAAAATTTGTAATGACAGTGCATATTTAGATTCAAAACAGATCCGTTAAGTGGCGATTTTATGTCTTTCTTTATGTCTTGGGTTCGAACAAATTACTATAATTCGTCCCCTACGACGTATTAGTCGACACTTTTCACAAATTTTACGAATGGAAGCTCTTATTTTCATATTTGCCACTCCTTACTTTAATTTTGAATCTACTTCTTGGAAGAAAATAAGTTTCTTGAAATTTTCCATTTTTAATGGTATTCCTACGAAATAAATAGGGAAACACCTAATCTTTCGAATCTTTGTTGCGGAGTCGATAAATTATACGACCTCTGGTTGAATCATACCGACTTACTTCAATTTTGACTCTATCGCCTGGCAGTATCCGTATAAAACTACGTCGGATCTTTCCTGAAACATGACCTAGAATCATATCTTCATTATCTAAACGAACCCGGAACATACCGTTGGGAAGCGATTCAGTAATTAAACCTTCATGAATCCATTTTTGTTCTTTCATTCCAGGCAAAACCCCTTTGAAGTATTAACTAGTGGAGGAAGAACCCTCTTAGACAACCCGGCACTTCTCTTTTCTTTTTCATAAATAAGAAGTTTCATATTCAATTCGGATATTAAAAAGATTACCATATATAACACAAAATTTCTCCGCCTATTCTTTCTAGTCGAGCCTCTCGGTCTGTCATTATACCCCGAGATGTAGAAAGAATTACAACACCCATCCCACCTAAAATTCTAGGAATTCTTTGATAGTTAGAATAGATTCGTAGACCCGGCCGACTGATCCGTTTTAAATTTAAAAGATTTCTATAAGTGCTTTTCCTATTCCTTCTATGTCGTAGGGTTAAAACCAAAAAATATTTGTTGTTTTCTCGATGTTTTCTCACGTTTTCGATAAAACCCTCTCGTAAAAGTATTTTCACAATACTTTCGCTGATATTAGTAGATGCTACTCGAACCACGCTTTTTCTATACATATCGGCATTTCGTATAGAGGTTATTATGTCAGCAATAGTATCACTACCCATGATTAATTAAAATTATTGGTGCCTCCAAATTTGGATATAATCAACATGTTTTTCTTTTTTTTTTTTTTTTACGTATTTGTTTATGAATATTAATTTTAAAAGGTATATACGTGAGACAAAATCTACTAAATGAATCTTAATCTATTTCTTTTAAATACCCTACTATAACCATATCGTGGTCTCATTTTATAATACCTCGGGAGCTAATGAAACTATTTTAGTAAAATTGAACTGTCTCAATTCTCGGGCAATCGCACCAAAAACTCGAGTTCCTTTTGGATTTCCTTCTTGATCAATCACAACTGCAGCATTGTCATCATATCGTATTATCATACCGTTGTCACGTTTAAGTTCTTTACAAGTACGTACAATTACAGCTCTGACCACTTCTGATCTTTGTAGAGGCATGTTTGGAACTGCGTCTTTGATCACAGCAACAATAACGTCACCAATACGAGCATATCGACGATTGCTAGCTCCTATAATTCGAATACACATCAATTCTCGAGCCCCGCTGTTATCTGCTACATTCAAATGGGTCTGAGGTTGAATCATATCATTTTTTTTTTTTTATTTATCTTTTTTTACAATACAAAGGTCAAAGAAAAAAAGAAATATTATTTGTCCAAAAAAAGAAACCTGCATCCGCTATTTTTAATTAGGGCCTATTTCTTTTTTAGCCCGAAATTATAAATTGAGCTCGTATAGGCATTTTGGACGCTGCTATTGAAATAGCCCTTCGGGCTATATTTTCTGTTACTCCACCCATTTCATAAAGAATTCGACCAGGCTTAACAACAGCTACCCAATATTCGGGAGAGCCTTTACCTGAACCCATACGTGTTTCTGCGGGTCTTACTGTAACTGGTTTATCTGGAAATATACGAACCCATATTTTTCCACCGCGACGTGCATTTCGTGTAATTGCTCGTCGACCTGCTTCTATTTGCCTAGATGTGATCCAAGCGGGTTCAAGTGCCTGAAGAGCGTATTTACCAAAACAAATAGTATTACCTCGATAAGATATTCCCTTCATTCTTCCTCTATGTTGTTTACGGAATTTGGTTCTTTTGGGGTTATAGTTGATGGTTTGTTTTGAATTCCATCTCTACTACAGAACTGGACGTGAGAGTTTCTTCTCATCCAGCTCCTCGCGAATAAAAATAAATTCAAATTAAAGATTTAGAATTCAATTCAGATATAATATAATTTGAATTAAGATATACATGTATTTAATAAGTAATCTGCTGACTCATGGATTTCATTTAATCTAGATCAAATCTATTATTAATTTTTATATCTTGTTTGTATAGTATAGATAATAGATAACTAAATATATTAAATAACTTTTTTTTTTCTTATATTTATCTATTTTAGATTTAGAATGTTAAAAGGAATCTTTCTTTTGTTTTACTTTTTATCGTATTGGATTGACCCTAAATTTAGCAATCCAAGAAAAAAAAAGTTTTCGCGGGCGAATATTTACTCTTTCAATTTCTATTTCAGTTCTGTCATTAGTTCATAACTTTTCCGAATAGATTAATTGGTTTCTGGTCGGTTCCGCCATCCCGATCAATGAATCGTTCGAATTCATTTTCACTAGAATCTTTTGAATTCACAGGTTCCATCGTTCCCATCCCTTCTTACTTAATGGTTAGGTCTGAATTATACAATGGAGCTATTAGTTCTTGAGTCAATATTCTTAGTCTTTATTGGCTCGAAGCTCTTTATTTTTTGTTCGATGAGCAGATCCTTTTAATGATGAATCCTTATTGATGCTTTATTACACAGATTTTTTATGAGATGACTCATAGACCTTACATATTGGAATTTTATATCATCCATATTCTTTTTCTTTCTTTCTTTCATCCTTCCATTTATCCATACCCTTTCTTTTTTATTTCTATTGACAACTTAGAAGCAGATTTTTTAATGAAAAAGTATTTCAGTTGCTACAACAATATGAACAATATATCATATCTTGACTGGTTCTTTGGATCCAGATAATACGAAGGGATGAGTTGGTTATTACTTCTATAGTTATTTGTTTATACTATGGGGCTGGTTATTAACCCTCAAAAAACCAACGAGTCACACACTAAGCATAGCAATTTTATCAAAAGATTAATTTAATTTTTATTAAACCCTATAGAATTATAATTGTTTGTTCATTTTTTTATTGAAGAGAAAATAAAAATAAGAAATCAATTTCTCTTTTTGTTCCATCGCCGGATAGAATGCAAAGGGAAATAAAGGTTTATTTTATTATTCCCCGTCTATAAATATCCAAATTTTGATGCCTAATACCCCATAAATAGTTCGAACTGTATAGGAACAATAATCAATTTTAGCTCGAATGGTTTGTAGTGGAACCCTACCCTCTCTGATCCATTCAACACGCGCAATTTCTTTTCCGTCGATACGTCCTGCAATTTGCACTTGAATTCCTTTTGTATCTGCTTGTTCAGTTAATTCTATAGCCTTTTTCATTGCTTTGCGAAAAGAAACTCTATTTTTTAATTGGCCGGCTATAAATTCTGCAAGAATATTAGGGTTTCCGTAAGGCTTTTCAATTCGTGTGATAGCAATGTTAAGTTTTCTATTTACAGAATTAAATTCTTTTTGTAAATTCATCTGTAATTCTTCGATTCCTCGGGGTCGACTTTCAATTAATATTTTTGGAAATCCCATATAGATTATGATTTGGATCAGATCGATTCTTTTTTGAATCTCTATACGCGCAATTCCCTCAACGCCAGAGGATGTTTTCATATTTTTTTGTACATAATTCTTGATATAATTTCTTATTTTTTGATCTTCTTTAGACCCTCAGAATAATTTTTTGGTTGTGCGAACCAAAGGGAATGATGACCTTGGGTTGTACCAAGTCTGAAACCAATTGGATTTATTTTTTGTCCCATGTTCCCCCATTACTATTACTATACATATCATAATACGACATAGTTGTATCCTTTTTTTTCCATTTTGGTTTTTGTGACCACTTAATAGAGTCGGTATCTATATATCCACCTAAGGATATATCTTTCGAAAATACATGGCATGTATTGTCTGTGTTCTTATAATTAATGTAATCACCAAGTCTCCGATGGGCCCATTCAGTGGCGATTTTATGGCTAGGTTAGCGTAAGCATGTGGTTACACTTGAAATAAAATTTGTAATGACAGCGCATACTCAGAAGTTTTGTCAAATGGGCCTTATTAAACTAACAAGTGGTACATACTCATGTTGAAAAACATTGATCATGCCGACATGTAACTTTTAGTACATTTTTCGGAAATTTCTTGATCAAGCCATGTATATGATTCGGGTTATTCGACTTCTCTTTCGGTCACATAGACTTTTGATATGACCATTAGTTTTGTCATTTGATCAAAATTCAAATAACTCTTTGGTTGTGTGGTTGCTATATGCTGCATGAAGTTGTTTATGTGTGGAAAGGCCAAATGGGTCAATTTTACTACAAAACTTTTCAAGATAAACTGCCTAATGATACAAAGAGGTAGGGTCTTTGATACACCTTTATATATATTGTGAGGTCATGCATGTTCCCTTCTATTATGGTGAGCATTGGAAGTGTGCCCACCAATCCCCAATGGATTATAAAACTCAAAAGTGTAAGATAGACAATTTGCATCAATGGATCATAATACTTAATAGTATGAAATAGATCATAGAGCTTAAAAGTGTAAGATACAATGCAACTTGCATCAATGGATCACAATACTTAAAAGTTTGAGATATATCATAGAAAGATTAAACAAAAAGGTAACCGGCCATGTAGTTGTCCCATCGATCTGTCACACGGTGACCATGAAGAAAGAAGTAAATTGTGTAATACCATTATTAAAAGGATTTAAACTCATGATCTACGCCTTTATTTGCATGTCCCTAACCACTGAACTACGGTGCTGAATTATAGAACTTACTAGCTTAAGATAGAAAATTTAGTAGCAAGATATATAAAGAAATAAATTTATATATAATACAATTTGTTGATGATTAGGTACCAAGATGCATGACCATAAGCAAGAGAAATAAATCTCCAAGCCAACCATTAGAACTAGTTAACACTTCAGTCCTTTTGTGTACAATATTTGCATTCTCAACTTTTTCTATTTTCATATATCTTAGTCCTAAATATGAAACTTTTACATGATTAGTTTTGTTGCTAGACGATTTTCAGTTCGTGACAAGAGTCGAAATTAGAACATACAGCTTTGTGATCTCGACACTACGCTTATGTGTCCAAACAATTATACATCATATAAAGCTAAACAACATAACACATGCAACGACAATAACAAAAAGCATACTTGATTTTACAATTCACACGATTAGAAAAGACGTGAATATCTCATTAAATCTTAATAAAATAAATTTTGTTGTCCGTACTACTAATTGTAAATAGTTAACATGCATGCATGTTCTTAATCATGATATGATAATTTTTGTATCAAGAAAACATTTTCTGTGCTCCATAATTCTTGATGCAAAAGGATGTCGAATATATCACCACAAAATATATTGTCAATAATGGTTTTTTAACACATGATTAACAGTTCTTTCCAACTCAACAGTAACATTTGTCTAACAAAGACAAGATTGAGATAATGGTCGTGTATATAAATTAAGGTGCAGTAGTGCCATGATTTATATCAAATTTTTGTGAGTTTTCTTGTTGCTGACAAGTCGCCACGACATTAGAACTGATTTACAAGTGATAACATCAAGTTTTGTAGAGGTATGTGGTTGTACACATACCACGCGGTTTTTATTATTACGCTTGTGTTTAAGAAATACGTCTTCATGATGATTATCAAACCTTACTCACTCTAGAATCAAGACATGATTGGATTGAAGCCTTTGTATCGAAGAGAGAGACTCTTTCCATACAAGAAATAATAAAACAGTATCACAAGTTTTAAGATTGAAATCATAATAATAATTGTCAATCAAGTCAACTTTGTTTAATTAGTTCATAAAACTATATGTACCCAAATTAAAAGAACTTTATGCCAGTAGTTAGGAATCAATCAGTTAGAGAATATATAAGTACATGTGATGTAGTCTTGAACACAAAACATTTTAGTTTATATTATTTTGAAGACATGTTATGGTTCTATAGTTTTTGCAACTTTATCTTTGGACAAAGATGATGAAACTAATTACAAAGCTTAAAAGAAAAAAAGAAATCTTTCTAAGGTGACAAAGTGTCAAAAGAGTGAAAAGTGTAAGAAGCATGTGCACATGCAGTTGGCTTCTTTATAAAACTCAATCACTCAAACCATCTCATAACTCTTCTATTTATACATCAAATGGTCCCCATTCTCTTCATCACCCCCATACTCCAATATCACTTTTACAACTATTCAAACCCTTCATAACCCCCATCTTCTGTTCCATAACCACTTATATAACTCATTACCCCTACACCCTTCATCATTTCTTGAAACCAAAACATAAAAATAATACCCTTGTAAAACTCATATATAGGTCTTGTATACATGTTTCATAATTCTTTGCAACAAAACAAGCAGAAAAACTATCTATTTTGGTTCACTTAGGCAGAAACCCTCTTTTGATCACTATTAATTTCTTGCCAAAAAAAAAGAAAAAAAGAAGTCATTTTGCTTATCTATACAACATGAATGCATCAGAGAAAAGGGTTTCTTTATTTGGGAACAATGTGCATCACCAAGACGTATCGTTCTCATCTTACTTGAATGAGAACGATACTATGGTGTTCAAACTTACTCACCCACCACAAATCAACTTAAAAAAGAAAGTAGAAGATGGTGAAATCGGCATTTTTGGAGCGGAAAAGTACTTCAAAGGCGCCATGGATGAGCAACTTCCAAGAACTCCTCACTCCATCAAACCTACAAACTATCATCCAAATAACCTACAAGGAAAAGATGAAGAACCACCTAAGCCACAAACCAGGTCCGCTACTCCAAGTGTACGTTCTGAAGCAAGTTGGAATAGTCGAAGCGGTTTGTTGGCTAATGGTGGTTATAACCAACAAACTCGCCAGTCTAAAAGGGAGAAAACAAGCTCTGTCAAGAGCTTGTTTAATTCCCTTGGTTGCAACTGCAACGATAAGGCATCTATAAAGATAGCCGAAAATAGGGTCATTGTCAAGGAACCCGTGAAACCACTAGCAAAAGTTTATGCTGGTGGTTTCAATGACAACAAAGTGAGTATAAAAAGAGAAGATTGTTTTGCTTTTCCGGTGTTGAATTCAAATACTCGCCCCACGGTCAAAACCGAAATACCAAAAGTGGAAGAAGAGGATATCACTCATGTTAAAACAAGAAGGAACTCATCGGAGGCATTTGGTTCTCCTGTTTTGGAGAAAGGGAAAAAGTCTTTCAGCCTAGAGAAGAAACTAACAATGTTGAATTGGGATGGAGTGACTCCACGATCCGAAAACATTGATATGATAGGAGAGCATAATGATGCAGGAAGTGACGTGAGCTCAGATTTATTTGAACTCGAGAGCTTTTCAACTAATGGTAATAATGCGTTTCTTGCAAGACAAGTTTCAAATGGGAGATCAAGCAATGCAACACTATCAAACGGATATGCACCAAGTGAAGCTAGCATTGCATGGAGTGTGGTTACAGCGAGTGCGGCAGGGTTCTCAATTACATCCGATTATGAGGATACTAGGACTTCCAAGACGCTTAACATGCCAACTACAAAGAATGTTAAGGCAAATGGTGATATGGATAGGGCGGTCAAAGGAACCGGGATTCTTTCAGGGTGTAGCAGTCATAAATCAGTAAGAGTTGCTGGAGAACATGTGATGGTGAGCAATGGTGAGAAGACAGCAGTTGCGGTTAGCACCAAGCCCATGATTTCCCTCTCTAGAGGACATTCGCCTCGTGCTTCACACCAATTTTACATTCAGCAGCAATAGATAGTACATTTGTGTGTTTATTACATATAAGGAAGAAAAATGTCACTTGGAGTGTTGATAGCTTTTATTTCCTAAAGTGTTTTGTAATGCAAATATTTCAATTGAAAATGAGTTTTAATTTTCATTGTGATATCCAATAAATTTCCAGTATTTAAGATATTAATCTACACCATACACAAGTACTAATATAATACATGATAACTAAGGTGGTGTTTGTTTTTTCCTAAAATTACTTTTTTCATCTTAGATTAGTGGTAATAAGCACTCCAACACACATCTTCCGGCCCTCGAAGACGCGTCCTCCCTATAATAGGGACCCTATTAGCCCAACCCAAGGACGATGAGCCGTGAAGGGAAAAAGGGGAGAAGTCGGTCTTGGCAACGACCGAGTTGTGGGAGGTGTAGAAGTTGTAGTTGTTGTTGTGTGTGTGTGATATTTTGATTTTTGTGGGGTATATTTGTGTTTTAGTGGGGTATGTTTTGGTGCTGATGTTGGTTTTGTTGTTACACTATGTTAGTGGTGATGCTAGTTGAGTAGAGAGAAACTGATGTGGAGCTGAGTTTGACGGTGGTGATTATGGTTACTATTAACACTAGTCGTATGTCTTTATGTGCGTAGATGTTTCTGAAAAAGCGGGTTTGTTTTTTCCTCTTAAGTCCACCGGCGCAGAGATAAGTTTTTGTTTTTATTTAGACATTAGGGGCAAAAAAGACTTTTTTTCCGCTTCAACTTTGCAGATTTTACAACAAAAAATGCAAAAGCCAATTAAAAGACAGATAGGCTTTGTACCAACTTTTATTTTGCACAGGCACAAATTTTGTACTACCATAACTCATAAGGTACAATCAGCTACACCTGGTATAAGTTTTTTATAGCATCATTAATTGTACTAATGTGACCAAATAGAAGGTAAGGAATGAAGAAGCTTTAAAAGACAGAAACCATACACATCTACTTAAATAAAAGCAGAAGTAATGTCCAAAGACACTATTAATCACAAGTAGTTGAATCTCCTAATCAACCATTAAGTCATCAACCAAACTGGTCTATGCAATGTCCCACACTCGTTATCATAGCATACCCGTAAAAAAACCTGTTTGACTGTAATAAACAGATGTGAACTAAACTACGGAGTAATTAAAAAGTTAACTTGAAACGGGTCGAATGGTTCAAAAATTGAAGATTTTTGGTGGAAAACCTTATAATCCATTATTATTATTATTGAACAAGTATTTTTTTTTATAAAAAACTTATCGGTATTTGCACACTAACTATTTATTACTACGTAATAAAAAAATTGCAAACTGTAGAACATATATGCTTCGGGTCAACCTAGCTCCAAAGCTTACATGTTTTAACCAATTATCCGACTTGTCCATTTTGCCACTTACAAAGATAACTAGACAAAAAATGAAAAGCAAAAGACAAGTCAGTCTATCATCCATAACCATTTCCATACATAATTTGGCACGATGTATGGTTCAATCCACTAAGTCACGGTGTCAGTGTCCAAATCAAAACGCGGCACTCAAAACTCTCCAAACCTAAAGGCAATACTGCCAATCATTGATGTCTAGTAGTCCAGCATATTTGGACTATTTTACAACCAAGAGTGTTAAAATGCATAAAGAATGCAGAATGAAATGATTGACATATGATTTAGTGAAGTGAAGTGAAGTTAAACAAATACCATACTGCCAGATTCAAAACTATAACATAAAAAATAAAGGCAGTCCCAACACTGAGATAAGAATAATATCAAGAACACGAAACAATATCTGAAGCAAATATTTTATAAGGACCAATTTGCTTAAATCTTATCGACAAAAATTTCAATTCCATGTAATAAATGCTTAGACATATATTCTGTTAGTTTTGTAGACATAATTTAGTAGTTGTATGTTAGGATTGAACTCGAGATCACGGGATTGCACGCTTTATATATGAGAATCGATGTTAAATAATTAATATATAAATAGTTATATTTAATTATTAAATCACAAATAAAGTAACTAATACATGAGGGACTTATTAATACGAAAACCAAACCCTTGGGGTGTTGGTTGCGACCGGTCGAACAAGAAAAGGAATGTGGGGGTCGAGTGTCGTTTTTTAGAACTTGAGGAGGTATTGGACTCAAACTTGAAGAGCAAGTTTGGCGAAACAAAAACTATTCTTAAAACCTTATTCTATTCTCTCTGTTCGACAATCAAGTATGAAAGTCACATTATATGCATGAATGTAATCCATGCACATGCATGCTAATATTATATATACGCATGCATGCAATATAATACTGTACTGTATCTACTGTATTGTTTTCTTCATACATACGTACGATCAGTATTTTATTCCCCTTGTGGGATTTGATCGTATAAACCAAAAAAAGAACATCGTGTTTCGTTGTTTTATTTGTGATTAAGAACTAGCATTCACATCGAATCGCTAATAGTACGTGTGTACAAGAACGCGATATTAACTCACTATAGTTAATATCTTGGATTGAATTATAAAACGGTAAGGGGTAATTCTTTAATCCTATTATAAACCCTAATTAGGGTTTTTGGTGATTGAATTGAAGAATTGATTCTTGTTTTGCTAGAATCAAAATGTACATTTACTTTTAAATTCGGTTAATTAATTTAAATGTTATTTGATCCTACGCTTCCACATGTTTACTTTGATGTTATTGTTTAATTAATTATGATTGTCATGATAATTGTTATGGTACGCATGTGTATGATGGTTATGTGTTTAATTATATAATTGTTATGTTACTTAAATTCCAACAGTGGCATCACGAGTAGGTTTAACATGTAATTAATTACCGAAACACATAAAAAAATGAATCTTGGATTGTGTTTATATGTTAGTCGATTTTTAGGGTTTAAAAATCAAAACCCTAATTTTTTTATTTGGGGGGGGGGGGGGGGGGCGATGCCCTAATTTTATAAAAAGTAAAAAAATTGTTTTTTTGTTTTGAAACCCTAATTGTAACATGCTTATGTGTTTAGTTGCGTATCTTGTGACTTGTGTTAATCCATGATGAAACATTCATGTTTGTCATGGATTATGATTGATTAATTGTTAAGTTGTTTTATCACATGTAATTTTGATAGATACGGAGTATAAAATTGGGGAAGACCTCAATTAAATATTAATGAATCTATTATGTGCAATATGGTATGTATTTACTATGTCTAACGCAATCGATACGTCGATGCATGTGGGTCACTTACCTTTGTAAGTGATAGTCTTAGTTAAATATATGCATAATTAAATATAGAATGATTATTAATAGGTTTTATCAAATAAAGTTTGCATGCGGCTATTTGTTTACATAAATTAATTGTTAAGTTATGTGCGTTATTTAGTTGTTTATTTTTATTATTACTTGTTTTTTATTTAATTATATGACAAGTTGTAAGCAAAAAAAAATTGTAATTTTTGAATAGAAAATAAATAGACTAAATAATGGTGAAACTTTATGTGATCAATTATGAATCTTGCAAAGTCTTATGTGCCGATAGTGGTTCGCTTCACATAGTAATTTGCTCCCAGACGAGACTAGCAAGGGTATAATTTATAACATGTTTTTTAAGACTTAAAGTCATAAACTTTTAATTGGGTGATGAATTTTTGTACCAATAGTAAGAACGGCTCACCCAGTTTTGACAAACTATAAGAGGGGTTTAAGGAGGATTGACATTAAATTGTCAAACCAAAAGAGACGCGTTTTTAATTGGCACTTGCGTTGACGTTTGTCTCTCCGCTCCTTTGTACGTCAAATTGGAGCTACCAAGTACGACTATTTTTATGTACAAAATCATCTTAAGGGTGAATTGACCTCAATTCTACGTGTCACTTTGTGGTAATTATCCGAATAACTTGGGTCTTTTGACTCATGCAGTAGTATGATATAGTGGGCGATAATTGTAGGTAATTATTTGATTGGTGAACCCAATACCTCAATTAAAACTTTGTTGATTTAATCTTAGCTTAAATTAGTAAATAAAAAGGTTTTGAAAAACTTATGATACGAAGATGTGTGCATGCTTCTTCGTACATATTTTGATTGACACATCAAAATTAGTACCCTTAAAATTAAGTTAATGTCATCTAATTAAAAGAACACTTGAAGTTGTGATTTACGTCATGTGAGAGCTTGGACTAGATTGCAATGGAAAGGTAAATTCATACTTTCATTACTAGCAGATCAACTGATGTAATGGAACTATGGTAATTTGCAGTTCTTTAAATTAGACGAATTAATTGGGTTGTAAGTGAGAGCTTGCACTCAAGGCATAAGATGGGAATAAAACATGCTTACATTGCATTATTGTTTGGCAATGTAAATTCCATTAAGATCTAGGAATTGGAAATTGTTTGCCAATTATTGTTCAACAATTACCTTGTTGAATACTATCATTACTAGCAGATCAACTGATGTAATGGTACTATGTCAATTAGGATCCTCGTTTTAAGAAAATTCTATGGTTTATATGAATATTAACCAATGGGTATTTAATTTTCTTAAAGATTTATTATCGAAAATACTAAAATTGAATTTTGTGAATTCTTTTAAATGTATTAATGCAATATTAAACCGTAAACATGAGTTATTCTTTTATTGGTAAATTGATCGACACCCATAGGATTTTTTGCTAGAGTCAACTTTACTAAAAGAATAAATCTAGTCTCCTTTCCATGAGAGAAGAGTGAGACTCAATCCTATTCTTTTTCATGAATGAGAAATGTATGATAGGAAAATTAGAATTGTCTAAATTCTAAGAAATAACTCATAGCAAACTTTAATAGTTAAGAAAGTTGCACATTTTCTGAGTTGTTAAATTAGATGCTAGACTGATTACCACAGAATTGGTGAAAAGGCAAACTAGCATAATTTATCTGGTTGTTGTGCTTTGACCATTTAAAGGTGCTACATACCATTGTGGGGATGGTAGACATATTAAAGAAAGAAATTGCATGCCCAATTTTCAAGTTAATTGTATTGATGGATAGTCCATCATCTACATAGTAGAATACACTCTTTTTAATACCTAAGTAATTGTTACGAATGGGTCTTCTCAAAGGTGTAGGAAAGTAAATAGCACATTATTTGCTTTTACTGGTTATGAAACACTTACAATGTTGTCACATCCAGTGGGAGCATTGAATCTTATTACTGAATAAGGGATTATTGTAATGTTCTCTAATTCAGTGGGAGCTACAAGCTTTATTGTCTTGCTAGTAACCCATGTTATCTTTTGAATGTCTCAAGATAATTACTTTCCAATTGTAGACATTTATGTTTTTTTTAAAGGTTAGTCATGTACGTTTTCTTACTAGACAGTGAAGTTCTACATCTACTTGCTATACTAATAACTATGACACAAATCATATTGATCACATAAACAAACGTGTGTCGTGTTGTTTATCTACTACATGTGGATTGTTTCATGCACAAGTGAGAGAAATCTTTATTGTGTGCAA